>CM036758.1:23429396-23881896 GCA_020796225.1 Arion vulgaris
TGCCGGAGTGCAATGACGTCAGTTTAGTAACCAATAACCAATATACAAAAGACAACGTTGAATATATAGACAATATTTCAAGTGAAAGAAGGAAGGAGGGAAGCGAGGGTGGAAGGAAGAAAGGAATGAAGGAGCAGGAATGAAGGAAGGAAGGAAGAAAGATAGATAGATAGAAAGGATATAAGGGAAAAAAAAGAAGGAATGATAGAAGTATTATATTCATGCCGAGAAACTATACAATGCACTTAGGATTAAGTCCGGCCTGAAACAAAATATCAAAAATCTACCCACAAAATAACTATCAGAAAGTCCACAAAATAGTCTAAATTTATACTATATAGCACATACTACAGATGATATCAGAGACATGTCTGGTCAACCACTAGTGACAACTGTTATAAGAAAGAGAAGATGGAGATATGTTGGGCACCTTGAGGAGAAATGATCAATTAATATCAAAGCAGGCATTGAAGTGAGATGTAAAGGGTTCAGGAAAGAGAGGTCGACCTAAGGAGACCTTGAAACGAACTGAGAGAGGCAGGAAATATCGGTCTCAGTTCCATGGATGAGATTGAGCGAGTTGCCCAGGATAGAGCGGTATGGAAAAATTACTTGCAGGCCCTATGTAACGTAAACGGTATGAGAGGAATTATTATTATTATTATTAAATACTACAGAGTCACCAACATCAGCATAAGAAAAAAAGTTGGCACAGAACCTTGCTTGAATTACATTGAGAAACAAAGAATGAAGTGGTTTGGCTACTTAATAAGAATGCATCCAAACTCCACAGTATACAGAGTCTTCTACAACAGAACATCGGGAAAGAAGGCAAGAGGAAGACCACGGCAAAGATGGTTAGATGGCGTAGCAGAATCCTGTGAAAGAGCATAAATAACAATCACCCAAGCCACCAGAAGAGCGCAAGACAAAAACAGAAAACCACGACACTCATGGGCAACAACCCGGTAGCAGTGTGACGACAAAAGAAGAAGAAGCAAATACTACATTGACTGCGCTAGAGCATCCAACTAAGAAGCCTCCAACTTTCACCAACAAAATTAAATAACACTTTATCAGACTACAATCTTCCAGATGAAGCAGACGATTAGTCTACTAATAACCAGAGGCGTACCTAACAAGACGGATCTTACCAGTGGCGGATTAATAATAAGATCTCCGAATATTTATGACAATATACTTGTTTGACTAAGCGAATGTCAGGAGAGATAATTTCTAGAAGCCGCGTCGTTACGAAAAAGTAAAAGACGGGCTAGACAATAATGAATATCAGTGGCGGCTCGTGTTCATTTTAGTTGGTGGGGCCAGACACACATTTTAATGAAAAAGCATGGTTTTGGGTTAGGTTATATTTTAATTTATAAAATAATAAATACATGTTACACATTATTTTTGGTGGGGCCGGCCCCACTGGCCCTTAATGACGATCCGCCACTGATGAATATAGTCAGTGTTTTTGGGCGTCGGAAATGTACAGATTAGCCAGTGTTACGTTCGTTTTATGCCAGGACCCGCAAGGCAAGCAAAGAATAGTACCACTGCCACCTACTAGGCATGTCGTAAGAAACGACTGATGTAGGACCTAGGAAAGCTACCTTAGCAAATAAAAAGCGTCGCAGAAATCGGTTGTGCTGGCCTACTTGTAGACGCATAACTGGTACAACGTACACTCGCTCTTAGGCTCAGATCACATACAAATCAAACAGAGTGGTTAACAAGTGGTCGATATGTAGCACTCGAAAAAGAAGAAGCCAGTGTTATTAAACGTCGGGAATAGGGCAATCGGTGTCCTCTGACGTTGAAAATAGATTAGTTCGTGTCTTTAGACAATGGATAATAGATCAGTCTGTGTCTATTTGATGTCGATAAATAAATCAGTCTGTGTCTATTTGATGTCGATAAATAGATCAGTCTGTGTCTATTTGATGTCGATAAATAGATCAGTCTGTGTCTATTTTGATGTCGATAAATAGATCAGTCTGTGTCTATTTGATGTCGATAAATAGATCAGTCTGTGTCTATTTTGATGTCGATAAATAGATCAGTCTGTGTCTATTTGATGTCGATAAATAGATCAGTCTGTATCTATTTTGATGTCGATAAATAGATCAGTCTGTGTCTATTTGATGTCGATAAATAAATCAGTCTGTGTCTATTTGATGTCGATAAATAGATCAGTCTGTGTCTATTTGATGTCGATAAATAGATCAGTCTGTGTCTATTTTGATGTCGATAAATAGATCAGTCTGTGTCTATTTGATGTCGATAAATAGATCAGTCTGTGTCTATTTGATGTCGATAAATAGATCAGTCTGTGTCTATTTGATGTCGATAAATAGATCAGTCTGTGTCTATTTGATGTCGATAAATAGATCAGTCTGTGTCTGTAAATAGATATGCCAGTGATTCAACGTTGAAAAATATATTAGTCCGTATTTACCAAAAATATTTTTGCCATGTAACACGATTTTTACCTTCTTTCACTCTTGTGATTCCAGAGCAGGTGTCACAGGCGAATGATATAAAGGGGAAAAGATAGTTCCAGGGTCAGTGAGTTGCCACTGACCAAGACCATATCCCACCTTCACGTTGTGGTCCTGGTAACAGACTGAGTGAGTAGGGATCGAAGGGGATGCCACTCACAGGATGTGATGGTAGTGTATACGCTACTGTGCATTTAAGAGAGGTGTTGCACATCAGACGATCAATATCTCTGACTTGTAACGTCTACAAGAATTCATTCTTCTTCTGCGTTCTCCCGCTGTAAATTCAGGAGTTAGCCATGACGCCTGGTATGGCGCTTCTGACTGACTCTTGCGTGAAGGCCCGCTTCTACCATTTGACTGGTGTCCCCCGTCATGCCGGCGAGCATTCGTCGACTTCAGAGGTACTTGAAGATTAGATCCTTCAAGTGTGAACTTTTCGGAAAACCTGTAGTCTGAACCACTTGCCGTGAGTCCTCAAACCCTCGAAACTTTTACGGCCTAAGATTCCTTTGAACGACGTACTTGACCGAATTCTGCTGAAACGGCAGGTCGCCGCAACAGAATAACTGGTTGATGTGACCAGTATTAAACCCGCACATTAGCCAGGTTCGGCCTGGGATATGGCTATCCCATCCGGTAAAAAAAAAACTTCAGCTATAAAATCTTACTAAATATGAACGCTCATGAGTTAGTTAAGAGTCTATGCTTTTCGGGTCTAAAATACCAGAGAGACAGAGAGAGAAAGAAAAGAGCTAGAAGAGAGAGAGAAAGGGTGAAAAGATAGCTAGGTAAATAGACAGACAGACAGACAGACAAATAAACAGACACATAGACTGACAATTAAACAGACAGACAAATTGACAGACAGATGGATGGACTTAACGGACGGACAGATAAACAGACAAACAGGCAAATAGACAGACAGGCGGACTTATATACTGACCGATAGACAAACAGACATACAGGCAAATAGACAGACAGACGGATGGACTTATAAACGGGCGGACAGATAAACAGACATACAGGCAAATAGACAGACATACGATGGACTTATAAACGGACGGACGGACACCTAAACTGACAGACATACAGACAGACAGACTGGCAGCTCGCAGCGCCCAATTACCAATCTTCACTTTTTCTGTATCCAACCCCCCTGCAGCTGTCTCTCCTGGTCTTGACGTCAGGCAGACAAGCAAGAGCTAACAGGGCAGACAGACAAACTGATAATGTGCCTAGACGACACTTTGGATGACGGCAAAAGGAAATCATCTCTTACATCGATATTCATTGGTTAATCAACTTTTCCGAAACGGAAACGTGTTTTTTTTAAACATTCTCTGTCTCTTAGTCTCTTTTTCTCTGATGCAGTGGCGACTTGTTATTAAGGGCTAGTGGGACCGGGCCCCACCAAAAATAATGTGTAACGTGTATTTATTATTTATTGTAACGTGTAATTAAAACTTCTGGGAATAGACAAAGTAAATACTAAAATATAACCTAAGCCAAAATTCATGATTTTCCGAAATATTTTGCTGGCCCCAGTAACAAAAATGACTAGGAGCCGCCACTGCTCGGATGAACACTGTAGTTGCAATTTCTCTTCCTCTAGTCTTCATTGAATCTTAAATGTCAACTCATTCTTCAAACGTTTCATTTATTTCTTAAACTATTAGATTCACCGAAAGAAGTTTATTCTGTTTGTTGGCATACACGATCTGATGTAACCAAAACAAGGTTCGTCCATAGATTGAAAAGGGCGTGTCTCGGCTTAAAGATGCTTTAATTCCTTAACAAACAAATTATTTCTTTCGTTTATTTCTTCTGCAGAAAATTTCGTTTACAATTTAATTTATCTATGTTTTTTTTTCCATTTTCTAAAACCGATACTTTCTTCTTCCACTTCTTTCAAATCTCCATATCGGTCACATGTTAACCACTCTTTGTGATTTGTATGTGATCTGAGCCTAAGAGTGATTGTACGTTATGCCAGTTATGCGCCTACAAGTAGGTCAGCACATCCGATTTCTGTGATGCTTTTTATTTACTAAGGTACCTTCCATAGGCCCCTACCTCAGTCGCCTCTTACGACATGCCTTGTAGGTCGCAGTGTTACTATTCTTTGCTCCCTTGTAGCTCCGGCAACACATGGGCGTACTACGCTATCTGATTCACTTGGCTTATTCCTCTCAGTTACTTTTCAAGGTTTTTGATTGCTTTTATTATCGGTTTCTACTACGTTATTTTATTCTTCCATTCAACCATTCCTTCCTTCATTCATTAAACTATTCCTTTCTTCATTCAATTAACCATTCCTTCCTTCACAAAACCATTCCTTCCTTCACAAAACCTTTCCTTACACCATTCATCCAATTAACCATTACTTCATTCAATTAACCATTCCTTCCTTCACAAAACCATTCCTTCCTTCACAAAACCTTTCCTTACACCATTCCTTCACTCCCTCACTAAACTATTCACTCAAACATTGATCAATTCACTCATCTATTAACATATCCACTCATTCACACCGACATATAATCAATCACTCACCCATTTATCCCTCGCCTCATTTATTTCTATTTCCACATATATACACACTTAATTCAGCACAATGTCAAAACACCATCAAGCCCTCCATCCCTTCTCAAAATGTGTCCTCATCCACTTTAACTATTTCTTGCCAGGCTCCCATCTCCCCTGCCTCCCGGACCTAACTCCCCTTCTTACTCAACCCAATCCTCACAGGAGCAGTTCTGACTTCTAAGCTAAACATGACACACGCATTTATTGCGACCGGCCCCTCCAAAAGGACTTTTCACAATCAAGCCGCATGACCTCATGGATATCAATCCATCACTGAGATCTTGACAGATTTAGAATGTGGAATGCAGACTAGAATGATACCAACTTCTGAGATGAAGGATGATGGCAGAAAGCCAACATTAACTATGGAATTGGTGTTAACAGTGTAGAAAGACACTAATGTTAAAGACAGGTGAGAATAGAAAGACACTAATGTTAAAGACAGGTGAGAATAGAAAGACACTAATGTTAAAGACAGGTGAGAATAGAAAGACACTAATGTTAAAGACAGGTGAGAATAGAAAGACACTAATGTTAAAGACAGGTGAGAATAGAAAGACACTAATGTTAAAGACAGGTGAGAATAGAAAGACACTAATGTTAAAGACAGGTGAGAATAGAAAGACACTAATGTTAAAGACAGGTGAGAATAGAAAGACACTAATGTTAAAGACAGGTGAGAATAGAAGACACTAATGTTAAGAAGGTAAAGAAAGACACTAATGTTAAAGACAGGTGAGAATATAAGAAAGACTAAAGAAACACTAATGTTAAAGACAGGTGAGAATAGAAAGACACTAATGTTAAGATAGAGTAAAAAAGACACCAATGTCACAGATAGAGTGATAATAGAAAGACACCAATGTCATAAATAGAGTGATAATAGAAAGACACCAATGTCACAGATAGAGTGATAATAGAAAGACACCAATGTCACAGATAGAGTGATATGAAATAGACCAATGTCACAGAAAGAGGTGAGTATGAAATACCAATGTCACAGAAGAGTGTGAGTAGAAATACCAATGTCAGATAGAGTGTAGTGTGAAGACAGCAATGTCACAGATAGAGTGTGAGTGTAGAAAGACAGCAATGTCACAGATAGAGTGATTATAGAAAGACAGCAATGTCACAGATAGAGTGATTATAGAAATACACCAATGTCACAGATAGAGTGAAAAATAGCAAAGACGATTAAATGAAGCACCAATGTCACAGATAGAGTGTGAGTGTAGAAAGACACCAATGTCACAGAAAGAGTGTGAGTACAAAAAGACACATTCTTTGAACGCTCCATATCGATCACTTGTTAACCCCTCTACGTGATTTGTATGTGATATGAGTCTAAGAGCGATTGTACGTTGTGCCAGTTATGCGCCTACAAGTAGGCCAGCACATCTGATTTCTGCGCTGATTTTTATTTACTAGGGTAGCATCCCTAGATCCTACATCAGTCGCCTCTTGATGGTAGCTAGCCCCACCCTCAACCTCCTTAGTCACCTCTTACGACATGCATGACAGGTAACAGTGGTTCTATTCTTCACATCCCAATTTGGGCCCCGGTAACCACTCGGGCGTTATGGAATTCAAAAATATTCTGGAACCCATATCAGATTGGTAGACTAGAGAACTAACTGCAACGGGCATTGAACAATATTCGATCGTGAGCATAGCTATTACACTGCCCCTGTGTTACGTGACAACCTGGAAAAGATGCACTGAAAAAACAAAGATAAAGGAAAATAAAGATGAAAGATACTGAACAGTTCAACATCATGACACGGAATTAAGTCAATAACAGAGTTGATGAAGTTCAAAAGTAACATTAGAAATTGGATCTAAAACCTTCTACTTCTTCTTCTTCGAATGCTCCATATCGACCACTTGTTAAACAACTCTTTGTGATTTGTATGTGATCTTAGCCTAGGAGCGGTCGAACGCTGTGCAGTTATGCGCCTACAAGTAGGCTAGCACATCCGATTTCTGCGACGTTTTTTATTTACTAGGGTAGCTTCCTAGGCCCCTACCCGTCGTCTCTTACGTCATGTCTTGTAGGTAGCAGTGTTCCTATTCTTTGCTCCCCTTGCGAGCTCTGGCAACACACAGGAGACGCGATATACAAGAGCAGACTTGGAAAGAATAACTGTAGTTACGCCTGTAGTGACGCTTTTAGGCAGTGTGGACATGGAACGAGAGCCTGATGAATTTGTGGCTGATTTCATTTATGACCACAACAGAATAAAATCCTTGGCCTTACCGTGGGTTGAACACGGGTCTCCAGCATAGGAGCCTCGCTCTAATCCATTCAGCCAGACGCCCTCTTTGACAGATTAGAGCAGCGTTTCACAAATGTGAGTAGCCCCCAGTGGGGCTGAAGCGTTCTAGGGGGCTAGTGGGTTCAGAAAATGTTGGGGTGTTCAGGCGATTAGGGGTCGGTGGCTCCTTAAAACATAATCATTTAAAATTTGAATTCTGCATTTAAATTCATCTTATGCCCGTCTTATGAATGAAAATCGTGGCATATTCCAAAGGACGTAGCCATCAACCACAGTAAACAAGTCGTTGATTTTCTAGGCACCACTTATACGTTCAGTAGTTTGCCATTGCTTTGAACGGGTGGCGCCATCGTCCTTTGTTAAAATCACGGAAACAATTGCAGCAAACGTCGCAACGTGATTCGAATCAGAACGTCTGGGGTTAATAGACCGAGTCACTAACCATATTGACCAGACGCCACCTGCCCGTCTTATACGATCCATTTTTTCATCAATTTTCTATTTTATGTATATAATCATTTGAAAATTGACAATGCATGACAGAAATATATATCAATGTTCTATGTCAAAGAGAAAATAGAGCATGTATATATGGGGAGGGGGCGTTGGCACACTGTTATAGTGTGGAGGGGGGGCGTTACAAAGTTTATATTGTGCAAATTGGGCGGTGGGCCAAAAAGTTTGGGAATCTATGGACTAAAACAACATCAAAACCTCAACAACACCAACAACAACAACAACGGAAGAAGTAAAATCAACAACGAAATCACATACTCTTCGTTCATTCCTTCACTTCAAAACGAATATCCATCCACACACACCAACCATTCCATGAACTCGATTTGAACGTTCAAATTCTATTACGTGGTATATCTTCGAGATGGCGCCGCCTATAGACAGCTCTGCATAGTTTATCACCAGGAAATCTACATACGAGCCCCTCTCTCCATTATAAGAAAGTTAATTTCGTTTCATCAACCGGTCTCCCTGCAGTGGAAAATGTGTCAGAAATTGAACAGATGAGAGTGAGTTACTACATTGACTTTTTAATAGTCAAGAATCCGGTACCCTTACTGGCAACAGGGGAGTCTGTGGCTAAATGATACGCCATCTGCCGAGAGTATTGAACAAAGCACGAACTCTGTAGCTTCGACAACAGGCCTAGGGGCTCTGGAAAAAAATGTACTCGTGAACAGAACAGCGTCCCTGCCCTGTTGGACGACCATGGCTACTGCGGCGCTCGAAATTTTTAAACCAAAGGTGTAATACTATACATACTTTTTTCCGATCCAGAAGCACTTGAGCTTTCAGCTCTTCGGCTCGGTGCCATGGACATCGTAAACCCTTCGGTTAGGTGTCACGAACACCGTAAATCTGGAGGATATGTGGCTTTTCTGCCAGCCCGCGGAATTAAACCGCACTCACAGGGGGATTTATACTTACCTTAAAATGTAACTATTTACTTAGATTCTAATTCAAGCTAATTCAAACATGTTTATGTTTGTTGGGCTGCACGCTCTGATATAAACCCCAAAAATAAGAATCATTCTTAGATTGAAAAAAGCGTGCCTCGGCTTAGTCATCTTTAATCCCCTACATTATCATTATCAGGTGCCGTGCCGGCTTGCGTAGGCGATCCTGGATCTCCACAAATCTCAATCTTTGGTGTTTGCTATCATCTCAGATGTTCTTCTTCTTTGCGTTCGTTCTTTACGACCAATTTTAATCACTCCTTGTGATATGTTTGATCTTTGCCAAGAACGTGTATACGTTGCACATTGGTTTGGTAGGCCCTAAACGCATAGACTTCTACACGTTTAGGACATGTGCATCCGATTTCAGCCAAACCTCCTTAGCCGCCTCTTACGATATGTGTGGCAGGTAACAGTGGTTCTATTCTTTACACCCCAAATTTGGGCCCCGGTAACCACTCGGGCGATCTCAGATGTTGACGCTCTACTGTGTCATGAAGTCAGGCTATCCAAAAATCTCTCTCTCTGTCTTCCTCTGTCTGGACTACCTCGATTTTACCAGTTGTTACAATGTGTTCTAAACCTCGCCTCCTCATCACATGTCCGAAACATGATGACTGCCTCTTTCTTATATTGATAATAAGTTTTCTCTGTGTCTTGACCTCATTCAATATCTCAACATTAGTGATTTTAGCAGTCCTTGGGATTCTTCTGTAAAACCACAGCTCTGTGGCCTCCTACATAGTCATACCAATCCCCTACATAAGAAACAAATAAACTAAAGGTATAAGATGAATGATGTCGTCACCATCAAGTCGTGTCACCTTTCATTTCTAGTGTTTCTGTACTATACAGTATTCAACTGTCAGTGGTTTTTTACGTGCTCCGCTTCAACATGGGAACTCCGTTTCCGATATGACTAGGAACTCGATCTCACTTACACTTAGAACGGGGATCATTGTAAGAATATACCGATTCGAAAACAAACCCAGTACCTTTGAAGTGAGATGCAAGTTGGGTCCGTAGTTGGGTCCGTAGTTGGGTCTGTAATTCGATCTACAGCTGGGTATGTAGTTAGGTCTACAGTTGGGTCTGTAATTCGATCTACAGCTGGGATGTAGTTGATCTACAGTTGGGTCTGTAATTCGATCTACAGGTGGGTAGTAGTTGGGTCTGCAGTTGGGTCCTACAGTTGGGTCTGCAGTTGGGTTTACAGTTAGGTCTACAGTTGGGTCTGCAGTTGGGTCTCAGTTAGGTCTACAGTTGGGTCTACAGTTGGTCTACAGTTGGGTTTACAGTTAGGTCTACAGTTGGGTCTACAGTTAGGTCTGCAGTTAGGTCTACAGTTAGGTCTACAGTTGGGTCTACAGTTAGGTCTACAGTTAGGTCTACAGTTAGGTCTGCAGTTAGGTCTACAGTTAGGTCTACAGTTCGGTCTACAGTTGGGTTTACAGTCTAAGGGCTCTTAGCAGTTGGTCTACAGTTAGGTCTGCAGTTAGGTCTACAGTTAGGTCTACAGTTGGGTCTACAGTTAGGTCTATAGTTGGGTCTACAGTTAGGTTTACAGTTAAGTCTACAGTTAGGTCTACAGTTGGACCTACAGTTAGGTCTAAGTTAGGTCTACAGTTAGGTCTAAGTTAGTCTACAGTTAGGTCTATAGTTAGGTCTACAGTTAGGTCTATAGTTAGGTCTACAGTTAGGTCTACAGTTAGGTCTACAGTTAGGTTTACAGTTAGGTCTACAGTTGGTCTACAGCTGGTCTACAGTAAGGTCTATTAAAGTTGGGCGGCATTTGTCTTCATAGTTACTGAAATTCTTTTTTCATCATAGTTTTAGTTTATTATATAATATGTCATTTTGGCATCTGTTTGAAGTAATCCATTCTTCTTTAGAGAAAGGTCAAATCTCTCATTTTAAATAATGCCTAAGTTGCTGGAGATCTATTGCAATAATGTTTCTCTTGGTGGTGATGTTGAGTTGAAGTTAAGAGGATGTGAGATTCTTCATGGAACTATTCTGGGAGTCTTTAAGCTCATGTAACACTGATTTTGCATGAGCGAGGAGGATTATGGAGAATGTTGTGTGTGGCACTGAGATTTATGAAGTATTTTGGTTTTATCTGTTATGGCTTCTATTTCCGCTGTAAACTGTGTGCAGTGCTTGGTGAGTTGTGGGTATGGTAATCTATGTCTCTGTGTTTCTTTCCTGGTGTCACCATATAGATTCCTGCTAGTCCGTGTCTTGCTGGGGCTAGTCAGGGGAGTAAAGAATATTAACACTGCGACCTACAACCCAGGGGCGTAACCATAGACAAGGTAAGTGTATGACCTCAGATCAAGTGAATCGCCCGAAATGTTTACCGGGGCCCGAATTGGGGTGTAAAGAATAGAACCACTGTTACCATCCATGCATGTCGTAAGAGACGAATAAGGAGGTTGAAGGTGGGGCTAGCTACCCCACACCGTAAAAACACTACATGGCTACAGAACGGAGAGCGAACCGAGTAAACGCCTGGCTGAAACCGGACACATCGCCGAAGGATAAGCACCAGAGCTTCAAATGGTGCTGAAGATGTGACATAAAACACACCAATGATAAGGCTGCATGAATCGGATTTCCCATGAATGGAATTTATGGGAAATCTGATACATCGGTCTGGGCAGTGATCGAGAGGGGATCAAGTGAATTCTTAGTTAGTGAGAATGTGGGAGAGAGAAAGAAAATGAGAGAGAGAGAGAGAGAGAGGTCTAAATACGGTTACTGAGTTGGAACATGACCGTGAGAAACACACAGAAAAATAAGAAAGAATGAAGTGTAAACTTGTAACACAAATATCATCAGAAACATAAAAGCAAAACAAATCATCGCTTGTATGTTTGTTGTAAAATAAACTGCCACTTTTATGTCAACATGTTCCATTGAGTCTGTCTTCATGTTTTCGGATTTGTATACCGACATTGTGTTATTTTGTACAAACATTTTGAGAGCTCTGGAAATTCATCTCTCAAATTCTCTCACCACATTTATAATTATTGTTGGATTGTTTGTTCTCTTTCCCCAGATGGATGATGGAATTGGTTGTCCACTCTTGCCGTTCAGTGTAGGGGTGGGAGCTTTAATTTGCGTTCCAATGCCAGAGTTGCCTTTGTGTTATTTCCGTGTTTATTTAGTGTGGTCTTGATATTGTCTAATCATCTTTTTCTTGCTCTTCCCTTGGTTCTAGTACCCAATCTCTTTTTATTGTTTGCTGTTATTGGTTGTTCGCTGTATTCCATTCTCATTAAATGTCAAAACCACTGCATGTGTTGTCTTTCAATGTAATAAGTGCATGAAGTTATGCCTACTCTGCTTCTGATATCCTCATTTCGTAGTCTATCTTTCCTGATGACTCCCACCGCCTTCCTTAAAGCATTTCATTTCCCATGTGGTGAGCTGTCTGTGATGTGTTGTTGTAAGAGGCCAAGTTTGGCACTGGTAACAAAGTGTTGGTATAAAAATACTTTTTATCATATGTTTTTTTCCCTTCCATCTTGATTGTAAGATTTCATAACTAAAAAATGCGACCAGGACTTACGCTGCTGTATATTCCGTCACAGCACTGGCAATCAAGTGCCTCGAACTATCGGAGTAGGGCGATACTTCGGAGGCAACTTTTTTAAATCCTTCAGTAAAAATATAGATAGTAGTAAGTTGAAAAGTCAATGTCCTACTAAGAATAAATAATAATATACAATCAGTTTATAGTTTCTTCTAAAACTGCAATCATATAAACTATCATAGTCCGCTAGTGTAGTGCCGGGTCCCACAAGGAAAGCAAACAATCAGTTTATAGTTTCTTCTAAAACTGCAATCATATAAACTATCATAGTCCGCTAGTGTAGTGCCGGGTCCCACAAGGAAAGCAAACAATCAGTTCATAGTTTCTTCTAAAACTGCAATCATATAAACTATCATAGTCCGCTAGTGTAGTGCCGGGTCCCACAAGGAAAGCAAACAATCAGTTCATAGTTTCTTCTAAAACTGCAATCATATAAACTATCATAGTCCGCTAGTGTAGTGCCGGGTCCCACAAGGAAAGCAAACAATCAGTTTATAGTTTCTTCTAAAACTGCAATCATATAAACTATCATAGTCCGCTAGTGTAGTGCCGGGTCCCACAAGGAAAGCAAACAATCAGTTTATAGTTTCTTCTAAAACTGCAATCATATAAACTATCATAGTCCGCTAGTGTAGTGCCGGGTCCCACAAGGAAAGCAAACAATCAGTTTATAGTTTCTTCTAAAACTGCAATCATATAAACTATCATAGTCCGCTAGTGTAGTGCCGGGTCCCACAAGGAAAGCAAACAATCAGTTTATAGTTTCTTCTAAAACTGCAATCATATAAACTATCATAGTCCGCTAGTGTAGTGCCGGGTCCCACAAGGAAAGCATACAATCAGTTTATAGTTTCTTCTAAAACTGCAATCATATAAACTATCATAGTCCGCTAGTGTAGTGCCGGGTCCCACAAGGAAAGCAAAGAATAGTACCACTTCGACCTACAATGTATTTCGTAAGAGGTGAATAATGTAGGCACTAGGGATGCTATCCTAGTAAATAAAAAGCAGCGCAGAAATGGGATGTGCTGTCCTACTTGTAGGCGCATAACTGGCACAATGTGCAATCGCGCTTAGGCTCAGATCACATACAAATCGCACAGAGTGATTGACAGGTGGTCGATATGGAGCGCTCGAAGAAGAAGAATCATCTTGTGGTTACTGTCTAGCCGTGTAGGACAGTACGGCAATGTGCCTATGGAATTGAATGACTACATGGCTAGTGCAGTCGTCGCGAATCTGTTCCGGTTATGATGTTTTACTTTATGCCTTCTACAAAAGAAAACTCGTTGACCTTACTGGGGATTGAACCCGTGTCTCCTCCATGGGAGCCTACGCTCTAATCCATTCGGATACAAATTATATACAATAGCCAGTGCTACGGAGTTTGTGCACAGTTGTTGTCATTTTCCAACTCTCGGTGGTATATGTTAGTATTGATACAACACTGGAATTGAAAATTCTCAATGGCGAAGTGGTTAAGATATTTGCCTGTCGTACTGAAGGTTGTGGAGTCGAATCTGTTTAGAGACATATGTGCAATTTGTTCATGAGATCCCTAGGATTGTTGCTGGAGCTACGGGATTCGTGCTTTGTGCAACAAAGTCTGCAGATAGCGTGCCATCTCTACTTTCTTCTTCTTCTTTGCGTTAGTTCTTATGACAAATTTTAATCACTCTTTGTGATATGTTTGATCTTTGCCAAGAACGTGTATACGTTGCACATTGGTTTGGTAGGCCCCTAAACGCCAGCGCCGGATTAGCCTAGTAGCAGAAGTAGCAAATGCTGGGCCCGCGCTTCTAGGGGCCCCGCGCTCATGTGACAGATGAAAATGGAAAAAAATAACCAGATGTTATATCAAAAGCACGCAAACTGTCTGAATTTTTAAATGTCGTGTGTGATAGTGCCGAATCAACGAAATCGAAGCAGAAAATACAGAAGACGTGTCCCACTGTGTAGTAGATGAAGGCAGTGCTATAGAAGAATCATCATTACCAATATCACCATTAAGATCAGCAACTCTTCACGATTTAGCCACATTTTCACAAGACAAACTGAAATCGAATGTACAGCAAGTCCTCCCAATTTAGCCATATCATCTTCAAGCTAAAGAGAGGCAGAAAGCACAGCACATGCTTCTACTGTAGCAACATCATCTACAAGCCAAAAACACAACGAAAGTAAAATGTACTCCAAAGATATTGGTGAATGGCCAAACAACTTCAATCGAGATTATTGGATTGTGAAAGAAAGTAGCGAAGTGCAACATATGAACAGTGATTTCTTGTCTTAAAAAAAAAAAACATACGATAAAGAAAACAATCCACAATTTTGTCGAATTTCGTTTTCACATACACACATACACTAACAAACAAAACTCAAGTGAGATATTGGTTGTGTTATACAGAAACTAAAGGACAACTGTTCTATTTTGTTTGCAAAGTTATTGATTTAGACTGTACCATAGAGTGACTGGTGTATTTGGAATACTCCGGCTGTTAAAATCTATTACAGCAGAAGAGATCTTGAAAAGAACTCCAAATATTGTCAACTCTTACCAAGAGGATTTGGAAGAAAACCTAGGCGACGAACTTATGCAGTTCACTGAACTTCTTAAAATTAATGTAGCTGCTGCTATTAGCAACGAAAAGCATGAGGCTCTTGAACTGCAATTTTATAAACTTATAATGGAAAATTCATTAGAGTCGTGTTTCTCAAATGTAGAAATAGTCTTACGAATTTATTTGTCTTTAATGATTACTAACTGCAGCGGAGAACGTTCTTTTTCAACATTAAAGCGTATAAAAAGTGAGTTAAGAAACATGATGGGACAAGATCGTCTAAATAACCTCACCTTAATGAACATTGAATGTAATTTACTTAGAGAAATTGATTTGTCTAGTGTTATCTCTAAATTTGCTCACATTAAATCGAGAAAAGTTTGTTTGTAAAAGTTGTGTTTTCTTTTATTATCATATAAAACCTAGGGCCCGCGCTAAAATTTGCTACGGGCCCCGCGCTAGCCTAATCCGGCACTGCTAAACGCATAGTTTTTTTACACGTTTAGAACACGTGCATCCGATTTCAGTCAAATCTCCTTAGTCGCCTCTTACGACATGTGTGGCAGATAACAGTGGTTCTATCTTTACACTAAATTTGCCCGTCTACCCAGCGTGTTCGTAGCGTGTTGGACTACGGGTGACTATCCCCCTGTGTGTGCGGGTTCAATTCCGCGGGATGGCAGAAAAGCCACAGATTCCCAGATTTACGGTGTTCGTGGCACCGAACCGAAGGTTACGATGTCCATGGCACCGAGCCGAAGAGCTGAAAAGCTCAGTGCTTCTGGATCGGGGAAAAAAACACATACAAAAAAACACCCCAAATTTGGACCCCGGTAACCACTGAGGCGATACCATCTCTACCACAGTGACGGAGCCATAAGCGAAACCGGTGCATTGACGTCAATCTTTCGCGTTTGGACACTTTGCAATTGATAATGTGTAATTTCGTTCTAAAACTATATATGCTTGAGTGCCATATTTTACTTAGACTTTGATTGATAGGACCGTCATCACTGAACCCTTCGGTGAGTAACCATGTGTGCTTCGATCTATTTCTTACACAGGAGGATCTCAGCTGCAGTGCACGAACTCCTAGCACGGCGAGGGTCGCCGATGTAATTTTTAAGATGGTGAAGATATTTTTGTCGGAATTTAATTTTTAATCTGTTCTAATGAATTCTGCCCGTGCAACGGTTTTGCAACCTCTATTCTCGATTTTGAACTGCTAAGGGTTCTTTTACCTGATCAAATTGAACACGGGACCTACGTTTTTATCGTCCGTCTCCGATAGGACTAGGAACTCGACTCACCTACACTGAGATCAGTGATCTCTGGAAAAATATCTAGATGGCTCCACGAGGTAGCGAACCTGTTACCTTTGGCACGATAGACAAGCACCTAACCTCTGCGCCACAGAGACCTGGATTTAGACTTCTAACTGTAATATACTGCGTTGATTTTCTATAAAGCCAAGAGCTCAACTATCCCCAGCGTCCTTGGTAACCCAATCCAAGAAGCCAGTTTCCTCACATCCATTCACTAACGCTGACATATGAAGTCCGGTAGACACTGTATAAACATGGGAAATCCAATATCTAGCGACGTTGTTTATACAACAGTTGAACTCTATACAACGTTGGGTTGGCTTCAGCGGAAACATGGGCTTTTGTGTTGATCAAAGGGAGGTCGTGGTATCACGTTATAGTGAACAGTTTTAGATCAGTTGTACATATATATATATATATATATATGTTGTAGACATGGGCGTCCATATAAATTTGTTCAGTGAAGAGGGGGGTTAAAACGAATTTCCAAAAAAATTTTAGTTAGTAGTTTACTACGGGAATATGGAAAAAGATCTTCTTCGAACGCTCCATATCGACCACTTGTTAAATCAATCTTTGTGATTTGTATGTGATCTGAGCATAAGAGCGATTGTACGTTGTGCCAGTTATGCAAGTAGGCCAGCCCATACGATTTCTGTGACGCTATTTACCTACTAGGGTAGTTTCCCTAGGCCCCTACCTCAGTGGCCTCTTGCGATATGCCTTGTAGGTCGCAGTGTTACTGTTCTTTGTTCCCCCTGCGAGACCGGGCAACACATGGGCGTCGCATGAAACTGGTTTATCAAAAATATCTTCCAGGGAAAAGGGGAGTTTAGGCGAATTTGCCTTAATGTGGTGACCCCCATGGGTGGAGAGATCACATTTAAAAATGCGTTCGTACTGCATTTGACCTGTGCATAAAAACAAGGTAAATGAGACGACAGATGTCAAAGAACAAGCAAAAAACGAGACCATATTATTGATACAGTTGCAGACAGCAATAAAACTATGTAACAACGGCGAAATATGTCAACACGAAGGATTGATTGATTGATTGATAGGACCATCATCATTGCACTTCAGTGAGTTACCATATGTGCTCTAATCTATTTCTTACACAGGAAGATCTCTGAGGCAGTGCACGAACTCCGTAGCACCGACGTGGGTCCTCGATGTAATTTAGATGAAGATATTTTGTATGAATTTTTTATTGAAAACTTTTCTAATGAATTTTTTATTGAAAACTTTTCTAATGAATTGTTTATTGAAAACTTTTCTAATGAATTTTTTATTGAAAACTTTTCTAATGAATTGTTTATTGAAACTTTTTAATAATTTTATTGAAACTTTTCTAATGAATTGTTTATTGTAAACTTTTCTAATGAATTTTTATTGTAAACTTTCTAATGAATTGTTATTTTAAACTTTTTTATTGTAAACTTTTCTAATGAATTGTTTATTGTAAACTTTTCTAATGAATTGTTTATTGTAAACTTTTCTAATGAATTGTTTATTGTAAACTTTTCTAATTAATTGTTTATTGTAAACTTTTTCTAATTTTGAATTGTTTATTGTAAACTTTTCTAATGAATTGTTTATTGTAAACTTTTCTAATGAATTGTTTATTGTAAACTTTTCTAATGAATTTTGCTCGAGCAGAGCTTTCCACATGCTTTTTCGATTTTGAACTGCCAAGGGTTCTTTTACGTGCTAAATTGAACACGGACTACGTTTTATGTCCGTCTCGATGAAGACTAGAACTAGATCTCACTTACCTGAGATCAGAGTCTCGAAAATATCTAGATGGCTCTATGAGGGAGCAACGAGTACCTTTGGCACGAGAGGCGATCACCTAACTTCTACACCACAGACGAAGGAAAGTAGTTTTACAGAAGAAATACCTATTATCAATTCTCTATCCATGTTTTGTCTTTCGGCGTCAGGTCGTCGAGAAAAGATGCGCATGGAGACAGCCTCTATATGCGCTTTGTACAAGGTAGAATTTAATTCCAAGTATATTCCGTATATCCATCGTTTTCGTAGTCATCCTCTGGGTCTGTTGCCGCTGTACCTGAGTGCTAGAGCTCTTTGCGAGAGACTGTCTTTCTTGTGATAACCTTAACTCCTTGTGGACCAAGAGCCATACTAAGTGATGTTTTTACTCTATAATGGCTTTTACCCTGGTCCACTCAGAGTTAATGTGTACCCAAACTATTTGACCTGTTGTTTATTAATATAATGTAACACCAGCAAGGATCCTAGTTATCTCTGATAACGTCGTTTCTGATTTTATCTCTTCGTGTTACATTAAAACACTTCTCTGTCGCTTGGGATTTTTTTAATTCTCATTTGTTGTCAGTATCCAGGTCTGACAATGCTAGCACAAAGAAAATATATCAAAGACAAAATACATAAACTCTTCTTCTTCTTCTTTGCGTTTGTTCTTTACGACCAATTTTAATCACTCTTTGTGATATGTTTGATCTTTGCCAAGAACGTGTATACGTTGCACATTAGTTTGAGTAGGCCCCTAAACGCATAGACTTCTACACGTTTAGGACCGTGCATCCGATTTCAGCTAAACCTCCTTAGTAGCCTCTTACGACATGCGTGGCAGGTAACAGTGGTTCTATTCTTTATACCCAAAATTTGGGTCCCGGTAACCACTCGGGCGAAATACATAAACACGAACCGAGGTAGTTTTACGAAGTATAATGACAAGGTACAACAACAACAACGTTTCTACCAAAAGGTCTTTATCAAGCTATAAGAACAATCGGGATATAATAAAAAGTCTTATATCTCAGCCAGAACAACATATATATGTATATATATATATATATTCTCACTCACATTTGTATATGTATATGTACGTGCGTGTATGTGCTGCATAGTAAAAAAATCACACTAAATTATCCCCAGGTCCCGGTTACAAGCCGAGCCGCTAGACCTGTCAGAAATGTCAACAAGCACAGAAAAGTAAATATTATTTCCTGAGTCTTTAAACAGCTTCTAACCATCAATTGGTGAACTTTCCTCTCCATCGTTACTTCCATCACTCAACATCTTCTCTCTATCTCTCTCTCTCTCTCTCTATCAACTTTTCCTCTAGCATTCACTCCAGTTTCAAATTCTCACGGCAATTGTGTATACCTTTACAATACTATTGTATAAAAATGAAAATCGTGGCATATCCCAAAGGACGTAGCCATCAACCACAGTAAACAAGTCGTTGATTTTCTAGGCACCACTTATACGTTCAGTAGTTTGCTATTGCTTTCTGAACGGGTGGCGCCATCGTCCTTTGTTAAAATCAACGGAAACAATTTGCAAGCAAACTGTCCGCAGCGTGATTCGAACTCAGAACGTCGGGGTTAATAGACCGAGTCACTAACCCCTAGGCCACAGACGCCACAGCAGAGAAACGTATTAACGAACTCACTTCTTAAGAGTGTTGCCTGGGTTCAATTCCACAGTGGGCATGGAATATCTTTTCGACCGTCAAGGACCTCACTTGGATACCAGGAAAAGTACTGAGAAGTCAAGGCGAGCGGTGTGATATTGACCATACCACTCATCGTGAGCCGACGGTTAATGAGAAATACCGTCTTCTTCTTTGCGTTCGTTCTTACGACCAATTTTAATCACTCTTTGTGATATGTTTGATCTTTGCAAGAACGTGTATACGTTGCACATTGGTTTGGTAGGCCCCTAAACGCAGACACGTTTAGGACACATGCATCAGATTTCAGCCAAACCTCCTTAGTCGCCTCTTACGACATGCAAGGCAGGTAACAGTGGTTCTATTCTTTACATCCCAAATTTGGGCCCCGGTAACCACTCGGGCGTGAGAAATACCGTATTACCCAATTCGAGATATGAAAAAGGGTTACTTTACTTTCTTTCCTATATGTCTCTGGTGCAACGATATCTGTACAATACAACTGTAGAGGAAGACAGTGATGTTTTTGACATGATTATGGAGGTTATGGCAGTAGGTAGGGCAATGCATGGCTGAAGTCACATACTTTTACATATGCATACTTTCTCAGTGATCCGATGGGTGTGATCAGAAAGGTCTAGACGAGCTGGACTCGAAGGCAATGGTTGGAGTCTTCGAAGAGGTCTAGGCTGACAAAATGTGATATATTGAGCTATTCGCCACTGAGGCATCTCTCTCTCTCTCTCTCTGTCTGTCTGTCTGTCTGTCTGTCTATCTATCTATCTTTCTCAATGTCTTTTAACCCCGATTGGGGAACAGGCCCTCAACCAACTCATACATCGTTTTCCTATCTTTAGCTATCTCTTGAATCTCTTCTGTTACATCGTTAATCTCTTCCGTTACATCGTTAATCTCTTCCGCACATCGTTAATCTCTTCCGTTACATCGTTAATCTCTTCCGTTACATCGTTAATCTCTTCCGTACATCGTTAATCTCTTCCGTACATCGTTAATCTCTCCGTGACATCGTTAATCTCTTCCGTTACATCGTTAATCTCTTCCGTACATCGTTAATCTCTTCCGTACATCGTTAATCTCTTCCGTACATCGTTAATCTCTTCCGTTACATCGTTAATCTCTTCCTCCATCGTTAATCTCTTCCGTTACATCGTTAATCTCTTCCGTACATCGTTAATCTCTTCCGTACATCGTTAATCTCTTCCGTACATCGTTAATCTCTTCCGTACATCGTTAATCTCTTCCGTACATCGTTAATCTCTTCCGTACATCGTTAATCTCTTCCTCCAAATCTCATCACAGTGAAAGATTCCTGACCTCCGGCTAGTTACTCGTCTCTTCTATGGTCATACTCAAAGTTTTTTAACATCCTGTTGCCACCGTCATCTTGATCGTCCTGTTTCCACCGTCATCTGTTTCTTCTTTCAGAAACCATAGCATATTACCTTGAATCAGCTATGACAGTCTCCCTATAATTAAACAGATGTGATACCATGCTGCAGTATAACTCTAGATGTGGTACTTCAAGTGGTGTTTTCTGTTGGTAAAATCTTACAGTTACCTATCTGTACATATTTGTGTCACGCTGCACAATACACATTGGTCCAGTTTTGGATGTGTCTGTCCCACATGTCGTATCGGCTTCACGAGGTCGCAATGTACTCATATTCTCTGCGCAAACCACACAGAACACAAAGAGAGGTTAACTTGGTTGATAAGAATGAACGCAAGCGAACAAACAAAACAGGAACCATGTAATCCATTACCGCGCCTCTCTCTCTCTCTCTCTATATATATATATATATATATATATATATATATATATATATATATATATATATATATATATATATATATATATATGAGAGCCGCTGTAGCGTAGTTGTTAGTGAAAATTCCGCAATGCGCGTGGAATTTTCCCGACCGCGACGGCTCTCAGGTCGACCCAGCCTCAACTGGGTACCAGACATGCTCTGGGAAAGTAAAGGCGGCGGCGTGATGCTGACCACATCACCCATCATGTGCCGACGGTCAATGAAAATACAGGCCTAACACTGTATTGACCTATATACCACGAGGTATGAATGGGTTCCTTTACTTTACTATATATATATATATATATATATATATATATATATATATATATATATATATATATATATATATCCCTTTCTCTCTCTTTATCTTTTATCTTTCGGTATCTCTCTATCTCTCTCTCTCTCTCTCTCTCTCTCTCTCTCTCTCTGAACCACTGCATAGTTAAATGTGGCCAAAACATTTATGTTTCCAAGACATGATATTGTTTAAGAGCCAATGTTTCTCCATGTGCAGATCTTGTAGGAAGTCTAAGCTTGTACTTTCCTTCCTACATTGCGTTCTAAGAAATTCTCTGAAGCAATTTCTTTTCAGATATTCTATTTTCTTCTTGAATACTTGTGTAATTCTCCATAAGTCACATTCAATTGTTGTCAAATGACAAATCGCATGCAATCAAAGGTTTGACTTGGACAATTATTAAATAAAAATTGTCTCGGATGTGACTGTTTACTGGTCACATTCCTGAAATTGTTGCCCTATTCTGAGAAGGGGCGACAACACTATAAGATAAACAACGACAGAAAAGCTGACAAAGGGAAATAATATTTGTATTTATATTCCAAACAATGTGAGTTATTACCCCTATCTAGTCTGTTTCATTTTTCAATCAATCAGGAGAAGAGGATGCACTAAAAATGCCGATCTCTCAATTTAATTTGGTGGGTAGACAGTGGCGGCTCGTCATTAGGGCCGTGCCCACCAAAAATAAGGTGTAACGTGTATTTATTATTTTATATATTAAAATATAACCTAACCGAAACCATGATATATCCGAAAATTTCTGTCTGGCCCCACCAACAAAAATGATCACGAGCCGCCACTGTGGGTAGATATATAGAGATATCGAAATATGATGACAAGAAATACGTCTATATCTTCTTCATCTCATGAAGTAGTATGTTCCATGCGGAGCGTCGCTTTCATAACAGCCCGACTGAAAAACTCTTTGGTTATTGGTTACTAAACTGACGTCATTGCACTCCGGGCAGACCCATAGGTGCTCAGTCTCCCCAACAGATATCGAAGAGTATTCATACTAATGGTTCCTGTGGCTCGCTGATTAAACGCATCTCTCACTCTGCCTCTCAGGCATCCAGTTCGACTTGTACAACGGGTAACTCCAAACTACCTAAATCGCTTATAGGATAGCCACTTATATAAACCACTTGGAAGTTATGTGATTTGAGTCACTGAACATTCTCTACATTATTTTGTGTCACTGCATTAGTTCAACCATTTATCAACCCAACTTTCGTCCACACATCCACCACACCATCTGATCATCAATCCACCCAACCATCAATCCTCGCAGGGCGGCTCGTCATTAAGGGCCAGTGGGCCTGGCCCACCACTAATCGAAAGGGGAAAACTTCCAGGAATAGACAAGTAATAGTAAATACTCCAGAAACCATGATTGTTCCGAAAATGTGTGTCTGGCCCCACCAAGAAAAATGACCACGAGCCGCCACTGAATCCTCGTATCCATATGCACATCCATTCAATTTCCAAAGCTATGCAGTTTAACTTCCTGATAATTACCATGACAACGTGGAAACAACTCGTACTAAGGACAGCTGATATGAATATATATAAGTGACTACCATTGTAAAATATGGGTCCAGATTGGAGAAATAGTGATCGACTGACTCCATATTTACAACAATTATAATTTGTGATCATAAATTAATTAGAATAATGAATGAGGAAGAAGCAGAAGCAGCAGTTTCAGCAGTAGTAGTAGAAGTAGTAGTAGTGGTGGTATAAGTAGTAGTAGTAGTAGTAGAGTTGTTGTAGTAGTAGTGGTGGTATAAGTAGTAGTAGTGGTAGAAGTAGTAGTAGTGGTGGTATAAGTAGTAGTAGTAGTAGTAGTAGTAGTAGTAGTAGTAGTTGTAGAGTAGTAGTAGTAGAGTTGTAGTAGTAGAGTAGTAGTAGTAGTAGTAGTAGAAGTTGTAGTAGTAGTAGTAGTAGCAGTAACTCTAGTAGTAGTAGCAACAGTAGTAGAAGTTGTAGTAGTAGTAGTAGTAGCAGTAACTCTAGTAGTAGTAGCAACAGTAGTAGAAGTTGTTGTAGTAGTAGTAGTAGCAGTAACTCTAGTAGTAGTAGCAACAGTAGTAGAAGTTGTTGTAGTAGTAGTAGTAGCAGTAACTCTAGTAGTAGTAGTAGTAACTCTAGTAGTAGTAGTAGCAGTAACTCTAGTAGTAGTAGCAACAGTAGTAGAAGTAAAAAAAAATTAATTAAAATCTAATAATAACGGTGGAAGATGGGGAAGAAGCAGTAGTAGTAGTGGTGCTATAAGTAGTAGTAGTAATTGTGGTAATAGTAGTAGTAGTAGTAGTAATAGTGGTAATAGTAGTAGTAGTAGTAATAGTAGTAGTAGTAGTGGTAATAGTAGTAACAACAGTAGTAGTAGTAATAGTAGTAGTAGTAGTAGTAATAGTAGTAGTAGTAGTAGTAGTAGTAGCAACAGTAGTAGTAAAAATATCCAATAATAATAGTGAGAGATGGGGAATGAGCAGTAGAAAAAGAAATAGTAGAAGACGTAAATGAAGAAGAAGACGACGAAGAAGAAGAAAAAGTGCACATGTAGAAAAAGAAGTATGCAAAATAAGTAGAACAATAACTGGAAGAAGAAAAAGAAGAAAGACACTGAAGGAAACGAAGCAGAAATAGAAAGAAAAGAAATAGAGGTCAAAGAAAAAGAAGAAGAAGAGGAAAAGAAGAAGAAATGGAGAAGAAGAGGAAAAAGTAGAAGAAAATGGAGAAGAAGAAGAAGAAGAATTGGTAGCAGAAGAAGAAGAAATGAGACAGAAGAAGAAAAAGAAGAAAGATGAAGCAGTATTAGATAATGTAGCAGTAGAAGAAGATGAAACAATAAGATGAAACAGTATTAGATAATGTAGGGGTCAAAAGGCTCATGAGGTCATGGTGGTAACATGAGCCAGGGTTAGCGAGGGGGCGCGCTAAACAAGACCCTGCCCCTAACCTCCACGCGGTGACCCTGGAAACAGACTCTGGTTCTGGTCTGGCTAAGAGGGGCAGGGATCGGGGAGAGGAAATTACTGGTAGTGGTAGCAGTGCAATTACGGAAATACGATAAAGATACATACAAATAAAATGCACAATTCTCCTGACCGATGTCCAACAAGATATTGCCCAAGTCCCTGAACGCAAAGAAACAGCAACGAAACGTCTCAGACATGGATGAGAGGTGCATCCAGTGACCAAACGTATGCCCACGTAGGGCGAAGCTCGAAGCCCTGAGGAGGGGCAAACATTGCCAGCCCGTCGGCAAGAATAAATAAGACAGGACCGTAACGAATGAAAGTCTACCCTCGTGTTGGTGCGAGAGAAGATTGCAGCTGACCCCGCATTGGTAGCCTGGTGCAGATACATGTACTGGGCAAGGTTTGCTGAGCGCAAAAGAACAAGTTGCGTTTAGTGCATAACGAAACTACCCGCCCTGGGAAAACCGTGCAAGGTACTGTGCGATTAAAATTAACATCCCCAGAAGAACTGAGGTTGGTGATGCCTAACGGAACTGCCAGCCTTGGGGCAACTGGGCAAGGTTCGATTGCAGTCGTAACTAACATCCCCGGAATAACTGGGGCGGGTGATGGCGGCGAGCGCAAAATCCTCAGTTACGCTCATAGTGCCCACTGAAACGACCCTCTACATTGTTTGTACTCGGCCCCATGCCAGTGCTTTCGAGGTTAATTGCAAATTGCCACGTACCGATACGCGTCTAGAAAAGGCTGAGAATGTTCCTTCCCGGATCAAACTCAAAAATGTACGGTAAAGCAAGGCCGACAATGTACGGATCAAACAGGAAGTTCGGGTCTGAACATTGGCGAAGGCCGATACTTTACACGGTGTCTTATACGAGTAAGACGCCGTCCGAGGATAAGCTTACAAGCCCGAGAAATATTTCTCAGTCAGAACGGGCATAAACAGCGTAACTCACTGTCCCGGCGTAGATCACAAAGCCAAAATATGGCAAAGCTGATCGTACCCTAGGAAAGCTCACCCTAGTAAATCAAAAGCTGGCTGAAAACGAACACCCCACCGAAGGATAAGCAACTGGGCTCCAATAGGTGCTGAAGGCTGGTGCACGTACATTACGTTCGATGTTTGGCTGTTTATATATCACAATGAGAATGATTAAAACAGGCCTAGAACGATCGAAGAAGAAGAAGAAGATGATGTAGCAGTAGAAGAAGATGAACAATAAGATGAAGCAGTATTAGATAATGTAGTAGTAGAAGTAGATGAAACAATAAGATGAAGCAGTATTAGATGATGTAGCAGTTGAAGAAGATGAACAATAAGATGAAGCAGTATTAGATGATATAGCAGTAGAAGAAGATGAAACAATAAGATGAAGCAGTATTAGATGATGTAGCAGTAGAAGAAGATGAACAATAAGATGAAGCAGTATTAGATAATGTAGTAGTAGAAGTAGTAGAAGAAGATGAACAATAAGATGAAGCAGTATTAGATAATGTAGTAGTAGAAGTAGATGAAACAATAAGATGAAACAGTATTAGATAATGTAGCAGTAGAAGAAGATGTAAAATAAGATGAAGCAGTATTAGATAATGTAGAAGTAGAAGAAGATGAACAATAAGATGAAACAGTATTAGATAATATAGTAGTAGAAGAAGATGAAACAATAAGAAAAGGTAGAAGTCTGGTTTCACAAATCCTCAAACCAATGCTCAGAGCCTACTTCCTGTTGGACCCGTCAAAGACAAGCTCTTCCCAGTTTAGTATATTTATGTCAAAAGTCTTCAAGTCTCGTTCAAATAATACATCATTGCTATAAAGGTAGGGATGTTCCAGTGCGCGTGTGTGTGTGTGTGCGTGCGCACATGTATTTATCTTTGCAGACATATTTAAACAAACAATCAATGAAGATAGACAAAATAGATAGACGCTGTTCTGCCCCTTAGAAAACTTGGGATTGATTGATTGATTGATAGGACAATCATCATTGCACTTCGGTGAGTAACCACGTGTGCTCCGATATCTTTCTTACATAGGAAAATCTCAGCTGCAGTGTACGAACTTCACAGCACCGGCGAGGGTTCCGATGTAATTTTGAAGATGGTAAAGATATTTTTGTAGGAATTTAATTTTTAATCTTTTTTAATTAATTTTGAGCGGGCAGCGGCTTTCCAGCCTACTCTTCTCGATTTTGAACTGTCAATGGTTCTTTTACGTGCTCAAATTGAACACGGCACCTACGTTTTATCGTCCGTCTCCGATAGGACTAGGAAACTCGATCTCACCTACACTGAGATCAGCGATCTTTGAAAAACTACCCAGATGGTTACAAGAGGAAACTAAATTGGGACCTTGGCACAAGAGATGAGCACCTAATGAACAAAGACAAAATAGATAGACGCTGTTATGTCCTTTCAACAACTTGGAATATGTAGAAGTGATCACATAGCATGTTCATTTCTAACAACATATTCAGTACCCAAAAACAAAACCAACCAGATAGACAGCACAAATGCAGACGGAATTTCAAATAACATAGAAGTAGCAAGTAAATGAAACCTTTTTCTTAAAGAAAACAAAAAACCAGCCAACAAACTTTCGTTACTGTCTGTAGCACCGCTCTTTATGGCGATGTAGGACAGGAGGGACGTGAGCCTGATGAATTTAATGGTGGTATGGCTAGTGCTGTCACCACGAAGCTGTTCAGGTTAGAATGTTTCATTTATATATAGTTCTGAAGGTTGTAGAGTCGCATGACTAGTGCTGGCACCGCGAAGCCGTCGGTCGGGAAAAATTCCACGCGCATTGCTGGAGCTGAACCCAGACCACCAGCCATGCGAAGCGAGTTCACTAACAACTACGCTACAGCGGCTCACGTAGCTCATGATTTGTGCAAATACTCGAGGCAGATGGCATCGGCAGATGGTATGCCATGTTTGTCGACAGAGACAGAGCTATATGGGGAAACCCAGTGAAATTAAGACAATCCTTCGCGTTTAGACCCATCCATTCACCCGTGTGTTGCCCAGGCCCGCAAGGGAAGAAAAGAATAGTATCACTGCAACCTACAAGGGGTGTCGTAAAAGGCAACTGAGGTAGGGGCCTAGGAAAGCTACCCTAGTAAATAAAAACGTCGCAGAAATCGGATGTACTGGCCTACTTGTAAGCGCATGACTGTCACAACGTACAATCGCTCTTAAGCTCAGATCACACACAAATCACAAAGAGCGGTTTAACATGTGCTCGATATGGAGCATTCGAAGAAGTTAAATCGAGAACCCATCCTCTCCTTGGCCTTAACCTTCTCCTCTTTTCCGGGATCCCTCCTTCCAAGATGGTCTTCTCCAACGCTTCGTGTCTCTTTATATATCCAAAATACTTCAATTTTCTCATTTTTCAATTCCCGTCTATTAACCCATCCCAAATTCATTCATCCACAGATGTTACATATAATAACGCAGCGTATACAAACAACAACAACAGAGAAACATAATCGAATGAATCTGTGCTCAACTCAACCAAGTTTGATTATTATCAGATCACGAGATATTGCAATCTTTCTTTACTACATTCTCTATTTTCGTTCACAGAATAGCTATTTAATGAAGCATACGTAACAGTTTCCGCATCACAAGGGATATAACTCAGTAAAAAAACAACTCCATCGCGTGTGTTGTAAGGGATATAACTCTATAAAAACTAAACAAGGATATTCTGAAATGAAAAAGTGGTAAATTTTATGGAATCAAGATGTGTTTTGTATTGTCTTATAGTGTGATGTTTTTTCTATAGCTAGCTAAACTCTATATGATAAAGTCAGAGTGGTGATACAGAGTGAGGATACAGAGTGGTGATACAAAGTAGAGGGTAGATATACAGAGTGGTGATACAAAGTGGAGGGTAGAGATACAGAGTGTTGATACAAAGTGGAGGGTGGGGTTACAGAGTGGTGATACAAAGTGGAGAGTAGAGATACAGAGTGGTGATACAAAGTGGAAGGTAGAGATACAGAGTGGTGATACAGTGATAATACAATGTGGTGATTCACAGTATTGACACACAGCTTCTTCTTTCTTCTTTTTCTTCGAATGTTCCATATCGACTACTTGTTAAACCACTATGTGTGATTTGTATGTGATCTGAGCCTAAGAGTGATTGTACGTTGTGCCAGTTATACGCCTACAAGTAGGCCAACACATCCGATTTCTGCGATATATTTTATTTACTAAGGTCGCTTCCTAGGTCCTACATCAGTCGTCTCTTACGACATGCCTTGTAGGTCGCAGTGGTACTATTTCTCTCTTCCCTTGCGGGCCCCGGCACCATCGGGCGGAAGTTACACAGCGATAACACGCAGTGATGACACACAGTGGCGATACAAAGCGATGACACACAGAGGCTAGAAACAGCAATGACACACAGTGACTACAAACAGCGATGATACACATCGATGATACACAGTAATGATACAAGGTGATGATACACAATTATGATATTTATCAATGCTACACAATGATATCCACTGAATGTGAATCGAATATGTCGGATAGAACTGTTGATAAAACAACCAAAGGGAGACAACAGAGACAATTACAATACAATTATTCCCCCTTAAAGAAAGATGCGCATGATTTCATACAACGTCATCTAATTGAAACCAAACTTATTGTGAGCGCGCTAACGAGATAGAGCAAATGTACAATGCATTAACAATATCATTAAAACAAAACGGGCCCCGATATAATTCAATCACACTGAGGCCCCCTAGGATATGACTAATCTGAGAATCTATCTGTGTTATCTAATCGCGTGATGTAATCAACTTTTGATTTTTTTATATAGCATGCAACAGTTTATCTGAATCAGAGGTTCTCAAAATGATGACTGACTTTGTACTCGCTATCCCAATCCAAGTGGTCTCTTTCTCTCTCTCGCGATCGTTCTTTTACGGCCGTTTTTTCAGTCTAATATGATATATAAACAGCCTAACACCATGAACGGGTGTACGTTCACAACCTTCAGCATCATTTGGAACTCTGGTGCTTATCCTACGGTGGTGTGTTCGATTTCAACCAGCGTTTACTGGGTTCGCTCTCCGTTAGCCTTTGCTGTCCCCAGCCAAACCTGCAAGGCAGCAGGTTATACAAGTGGTCTATAAACCATTAACGCAGGGATGGGTAACTAACCGGCTCGCCACATACTTGTATCCGGGCATCACAACATACTCAAAGTTTAACAGATTCACAAACTTCATTCTTTATACTTACAAATATGTTTTTCTTTGTAAACCAAGACGTTATGGCGCTGGATAGGACACACTTTGAGAAAACCAGAGAGGAATATAACAAGAAGGATCCTTTCCTGGAACCCACAGGGACAGCGAATGAAAGGGAGGCCTAGAAATACAAGGAGACTCGATTTAGAGGCAAAGATCAACAATATAAAGAAGAACTGGAGGGAGCTGCAGGAGATAACTAGAGATAGGAAGACTTGGCATGAGTTGGTTGAGGGCCTATGTTAGAGGCAAAGATCAACAATATAAAGAAGAGCTGAAGGGAGCTGCAAGAGATAGCTAGAGATAGGAAGACTTGGCATGAGTTGGTTGAGGGCCTATGTTAGAGGCAAAGATCAACAATATAAAGAAGAACTGGAGGAGCTGCAGGAGATAACTAGAGATAGGAAGACTTGGCATGAGTTGGTTGAGGGCCTATGTTAGAGGCAAAGATCAACAATATAAAGAAGAGCTGGAGGGAGCTGCAGAGATAGCTAGAGATAGGAAGACTTGGCATGAGTTGGTTGAGGGTCTAAGTTAGAGGCATAGATCAACAATATAAAGAAGAACTGGTGGGAGCTGCAGGAGATAGCAAGAGATAGGAAGACTTGGCATGAGTTGGTTGAGGGCCTATGTTAGAGGCATAGATCAACAATATAAAGAAGAGCTGGAGGAGCTGCAAGAGATAGCTAGAGATAGGAAGACTTGGCATGAGTTGGTTGAGGGCCTATGTTAGAGGCATAGATCAACAATATAAAGAAGAGCTGGAGGGAGCTGCAGGAGATAACTAGAGAGATAGGAAGACTTGGCATGAGTTGGTTGAGGGTCTAAGTTAGAGGCATAGATCAACAATATAAAGAAGAGCTGGAGGGAGCTGCAGGAGATAACTAGAGATAGGAAGACTTGGCATGAGTTGGTTGAGGGCCTATGTTAGAGGCATAGATCAACAATATAAAGAAGAGCTGGAGGGAGCTGCAGGAGATAACTAGAGATAGGAAGACTTGGCATGAGTTGGTTGAGGGTCTATGTTAGAGGCATAGATCAACAATATAAAGAAGAGCTGGAGGGAGCTGCAAGAGATAGCAAGAGATAGGAAGACTTGGCATGAGTTGGTTGAGGGTCTATGTTGGAGGCATAGATCAACAATATAAAGAAGAGCTGGAGGGGAGCTGCAAGAGATAGCAAGAGATAGGAAGACTTGGCATGAGTTAGTTGAGGGTCTATGTTGGAGGCATAGATCAACAATATAAAGAAGAGCTGGAAGGAGCTGCAGGAGATAGCAAGAGATAGGAAGACTTGGCATGAGTTGGTTGAAGGCCTATGTTAGAGGCATAGATCAACAATATAAAGAAGAGTTGGAAGGGAGCTGCAGGAGATAGCAAGAGATAGGAAGACTTGGCATGAGTTGGTTGAAGGCCTATGTTGGAGGCATAGATCAACAATATAAAGAAGAGCTGGAGGGAGCTGCAAGAGATAGCAAGAGATAGGAAGACTTGGCATGAGTTGGTTGAGGGCCTATGTTAGAGGCATAGATCAACAATATAAAGAAGAGTTGGAGGGAGCTGCAAGAGATAGCAAGAGATAGGAAGACTTGGCATGAGTTGGTTGAAGGCCTATGTTAGAGGCATAGATCAACAATATAAAGAAGAGCTGGAAGGAGCTGCAGGAGATAGCAAGAGATAGGAAGACTTGGCATGAGTTGGTTGAAGGCCTATGTTGGAGGCATAGATCAACAATATAAAGAAGAGCTGGAGGGAGCTGCAAGAGATAGCTAGAGATAGGAAAACTTGGCATGAGTTGGTTGAGGGTCTATGTTAGAGGCATAGATCAACAATAAAAAGAAGAGTTGAGGAGCTGCAAGAGATAGCAAGAGATAGGAGACTTGGCATGAGTTGGTTGAGGGCCTATGTTAGAGGCATAGATCAACAATATAAAGAAGAGCTGGAGGGAGCTGCAAGAGATAGCTAGAGATAGGAAGACTTGGCATGAGTTGGTTGAGGGTCTATGTTAGAGGCATAGATCAACAATAAAAAAAAGAGTTGAGGAGCTGCAAGAGATAGCAAGAGATAGGAAGACTTGGCATGAGTTGGTTGAGGGCCTATGTTAGAGGCATAGATCAACAATATAAAGAAGAGTTGGAAGGGAGCTGCAAGAGATAGCAAGAGATAGGAAGACTTGGCATGAGTTGGTTGAGGGCCTATGTTAGAGGCATAGATCAACAATATAAAGAAGAGTTGGAAGGGAGCTGCAAGAGATAGCAAGAGATAGGAAGACTTGGCATGAGTTGGTTGAGGGCCTATGTTAGAGGCATAGATCAACAATATAAAGAAGAGTTGGAAGGGAGCTGCAAGAGATAGCAAGAGATAGGAAGACTTGGCATGAGTTGGTTGAGGGCCTATGTTAGAGGCATAGATCAACAATATAAAGAAGAGTTGGAAGGGAGCTGCAAGAGATAGCAAGAGATAGGAAGACTTGGCATGAGTTGGTTGAGGGTCTATGTTAGAGGCATAGATCAACAATAAAAAGAAGAGTTGGAGGGAGCTGCAAGAGATAGCAAGAGATAGGAGACTTGGCATGAGTTGGTTGAGGGCCTATGTTAGAGGCATAGATCAACAATATAAAGAAGAGCTGGAGGAGCTGCAAGAGATAGCTAGAGATAGGAAGACTTGGCATGAGTTGGTTGAGGGTCTATGTTAGAGGCATAGATCAACAATAAAAAGAAGAGTTCGAGGGAGCTGCAAAAGAATAGCAAGAGATAGGAAGACTTGGCATGAGTTGGTTGAGGGCCTATGTTAGAGGCATAGATCAACAATATAAAGAAGAGTTGGAAGGGAGCTGCAAGAGATAGCAAGAGATAGGAAGACTTGGCATGAGTTGGTTGAGGGCCTATGTTAGAGGCATAGATCAACAATATAAAGAAGAGTTGGAAGGGAGCTGCAAGAGATAGCAAGAGATAGGAAGACTTGGCATGAGTTGGTTGAGGGCCTATGTTAGAGGCATAGATCAACAATAAAAAGAAGAGTTCGAGGGAGCTGCAAGAGATAGCAAGAGATAGGAAGACTTGGCATGAGTTGGTTGAGGGCCTATGTTAGAGGCATAGATCAACAATATAAAGAAGAGTTGGAAGGGAGCTGCAAGAGATAGCAAGAGATAGGAAGACTTGGCATGAGTTGGTTGAGGGCCTATGTTAGAGGCATAGATCAACAATAAAAAGAAGAGTTGGAGGGAGCTGCAAGAGATAGCAAGAGATAGGAAGACTTGGCATGAGTTGGTTGAGGGCCTATGTTAGAGGCATAGATCAACAATATAAAGAAGAGTTGGAGGAGCTGCAAGAGATAGCAAGAGATAGAAGACTTGCATGAGTTGGTTGAGGGCCTATGTTAGAGGCAGAGATCAACAATATAAAGAAGAGTTGGAGGGAGCTGCAAGAGATAGCAAGAGATAGGAAGACTTGGCATGAGTTGGTTGAGGGCCTATGCCCCAATCTGGGTTTAAAAGGCAGAGAGAGAGAGAGAGAGAGATATGTTCGCATTCACACCAAATTGATGTCTTCTTCTTCTTTGCATTAGCTCTATCTATTAAGTTAATCACTCTTTGTGATCTGTGTGGTTTGCGTAGAGAACATGAGTAAGTTGCACCCCGGTTCTTATGCACCTATAAGACAGGCACATCCGAATGTCGACCTATCAAATTATTGTAAAAAAGATGCATCCGGAAGAGCTATTCGCAAGCAGAGCACAGAATAGTAATACAGTGACCTACAAAAATGCCGTAAGAGAAAACTGAGTTAGGGCCTAGGAAGCTACCTAGTAAATAAAATGTGTCGCAGAAATCGAATGTGCTGGCCTACATGTAGGCGCATAACTGGCACAACATACAATCGCTCTTAGACTCAGATCCCATACAAATAACAAGCGGTTAAAAAGTGATTAATATGGAACGTCAAGAAGACCTTTCATAAGTTCAGTTGTCAGCTGGAGGTTCTCGTTGTCAGTGCCCAACACTTTTCCTTGAGCTAGTTTCAGAGATCATGTCCGAGATGTCAAGCCATTGAAAAAAGTGGTATGTTTGCAGAAAGTGTACAGAAGTCTGGGGTTCATTTTGGCATGTGCATTGTTCAGTTTGATACAGAAATGTTACATTGTTGTTTTAATACAAAAATTGTTGCTTTAGTACAAAAATTGTTGCTTTAATACAAAAATTGTTGCTTTAATACAAAATATTTTTGCTATAATACAAAAACTGTTGCTATAATACAACAAATTGTTGCTATAATACAAAAAAATTTTTGCTATAATACAAAAATTGTTGCTTTAATACAAAAATTGTTGCTATAATACAAAAACTGTTGCTATAATACAACAAATTGTTGCTATAATACAAAAAATTGTTGCTATAATACAAAACTTGCTAAAAGTATCAAACATTATCTCTATCCTCCAAGAATTATCTCCAACACATTACTACAGTCACATCATTGCCCAACAAAAGAGCTTGCACAATCTGTAGAACATAGACTGAGGAACTTGACAGTCATTCCTCGGCGCGCATGAAGTTGGAGTGAGCACAAGGTTTCTGCAAATCTAGCCAACATTAGAAATCTGTGACTGTACAGCTTCTTCTTCTTCTTCTGCATCAACTTCTGTTATGTGACTGCTCCGCATGTGTCAAGTCGAAACAGGGCGGTGCACATGAGATCTTCACTGGTTCCCCATAGTTTGTTCTAAAGGGTTGTTTGTGTTTGCCAGATTTCCAATCTCCTACTGCTCAAGCTGGGGAAATCTTGCAGGATGTGATTTGGGGATTGCTTTGTTGCTCCACAGGTTCAGGCAGCTAAGACCTATTCTATGGAGGTGTGCCCTGAGACTGCAGTGTCCCGTTCTATGTCTGAAGACTGTGGTCTGCGATTTACTGTTGAATGTATTCATGTTGTCATGCTCTGGGTTGTATTGTACAGTTGTTATAGTTGTCATGCTCTGGGTTGTATTGTACAGTTGTAGTGCTCTGGGTTGTATTGTACAGTTGTCGTACTCTGGGTTGTATTGTACAGTTGTCATGCTCTGAGTTGTACTGTACAGTTGTCATGCTCTGAGTTGTACTGTACAGTTGTCATACTCTGGGTTGTATTGTACAGTTGTCATGCACTGAATTGTACTGTACAGTTGGCATACTCTGGGTTGTATTGTACAGTTGTCATGCTCTGAGTTGTACTGTACAGTTGTCATGCTCTGGGTTGTATTGTACAGTTGTCATGCTCTGAGTTGTACTGTACAGTTGTCATGCACTGAGTTGTACTCGTCAGTTGGCATACTCTGGGTTGTATTGTACAGTTGTCATGCTTTGAGTTGTATTGTACAGTGTCTGACCTTGCAAGAGGAATGTAAAAAGGGTCAAAATGCGAAGGAATGACTTCACGCACAGGGTTTTCCATATGATTCGTCTCTGTCTACAGAATTGGCATGCCATCTACTAAGATTGGTGCACAAAGAATGAACTCCGTAGCTCCAGAAACAATCTAAGGATCTCATGAAAAAATTGCACATGTGACTCTGTATGAATTTGAACCTACAACCTTCAGAACGATAGGCAAACAAAGATGAATCTGATAATTCTGAAAATTGTTCTAAAAGAGTCTAAAGACAAAGGATAGACTTCCCCATATGGGCTTGGTTTCTCCGCATAAATGACATGCCACCAGCCAAACGTATTTCACAAGTTATGTAGCTCCAGTAACAATCCTAGGAATCTCCAATAAATATTTAACTCAACATTCACAAATCAAATAACTATTCACTTAAAATTCTCAAAACCCTAAACTCGCAGAGTCCCTAAAAGCTTGTGCTTTAATCTGACTATGAGTACAAACCTTACTTATGATATCGCCCAAACAGGATGAAATAATGGTTTTAAGTGTCATCACCACACTTAGTTCCCCCATATGTACGTAGTCACTTACAGCTTATTGAAAAGGCTAATTTCAGAGCACTTCAAAAGTAGCACCTGATAGCAATTCTAAATTGTTTGCTACTCAACTTCTTCTTCTTGAACGCTCCATATCGACCACTTGTTAAACCACTCTTTGTGATTTATATATGATCTACACTAAGAATGATTGTACGTTGTGCCAGTTATGCACCAACAAGTAGGCCAGCTCGCCCAATTTCTGTGATGCTTTTTATTTACTAGGGTAGCTTCTCTGGACCCCTACCTCAGTCGTCTCTTACAACATGTTGTGTAGGTAGCAGTGTTACTATTCTTTGCTCCCCTTCAGGGCTCTGGTAATATAAGGGTGACTAATTAACAAAGTTAGGTACCAATTATCTGCAGGATGAACTAGACATCTGCTGTACCTGGACTTTAATCCTTTATATTTAGTCTTTTGATCATGTGCGCTAACAGCAGTGTCCCACAGATAGTCTTGGAGTTGAGATACTTCATCATCATCTCAAATAGCTTGTCATGAGCAGAACTTTGCCACCCCAACAGTCCTCCGGAACTTCTCTCTCTCATAGGCCAGATGTCCTGCCTCTGCAGCCGTCATGTTCAGACCATCAATTACATCCTGAATCTATCTTCTCTGTGGTCTTCCTCTTCTTCTCTTTGTTGGTATGCCTCCTTCCATGATGGTCTTCTCCAGCCCTTCATTTCTTTTTTATATGTCCATAATATCTCAATTTTCTCTTTTGTATTTGTAGCATCAGCCAGTTTTCTTCAAGATAATTACCAAATAAATTATGATTATTTTATCTGGTATTTTTCAAAATATTATTGTACTTATAAAGTTATTGTTTAAAAAAATGACATAAACAATTTTAAAAACCGCAGAGAAAAGAGCTTTTGGCTGGACCTCTGTGTTTTGTGCATCAAATTTATTGATAGGACCATCATCATTGTACTTTGGTGAGTAATCCATGTGTGCTCTGATGTCTTTCTTACACAGGTAGATCTCAGTGGCAGTGCACGAGTTGTGTAGCACCTGCGAGGATCGCAGGTGTAATTTACAAGATGGTGATGATATTTTGTCGGAATTTTCTTAATTTTCCTAATAAACTTTGTCCAGGCAGTAGCTTTCCAGCCTGATCTTCTCAATTTTAAACTGCCATGGGATCTTTTACATGTTCAACTTGAACAAAGGACCTAGTGTTTATCATCCATCTTTGATAGGACTAGGAACTTGATCTCACCTACACTGAGATCAGCGATCTCTGGAAAAATATCCCAATGACTCAACTAGGGAGCGAACTGAGTACCTTTGGAATGAGAGATGAGTACCTAACCTCTATGTCACATAGACCGCTTTAAAAAGAAGTGCATAAAACTAGACAGCAAGTGCATAAAGTGTAAGAAGTCAGCCCTTTCAGCATGCAAGCACACAATAGGCAAATGTTGCAACAAAAATCTTGCTGCAAGAAAAAGGAAAGAGAAAATGTGGTTGATCTTACTCGCAACTTAACAGCAAATATGTTCATCATTTTCTAAATTACAATCTGTAATAATAATCTAGGAAAACTCTCTGTGGAGATAGTGATTAGTATCACTTCGAGACAAACTATCAATGGAAGGAGATATTGAATCATATTGACACTGTAAAACTGTTTGCCTTTCCTTGCTAAAATATTCAAGTTCACACCTGAAAGTGTATGAAGAAAGAATACAAGTCTTGATAAAGTAGTTCATACAGAATGTATGAATAATTTAGTTAAGACAATACACCTGAGGGAACTGTTCTGCAACTAAATACTAAATTCTGCTTATACTATGCAGCGGCTAGTCGTAAACATTTCACCAATATTTTTAATAAAAAGGGAAAATTAAATGTAAGATGTAATAGAGATTAGCAGCAAAACTGGATAGATGTATACAACATCATATACCTTAAAACACTCTCCAACCTAAAAACATGCAACAAATAAAAATTGTGACGTTTGCCGGTTTGAACAAAGAATAGAAACCCGCGCGATATTGATTAAATACTCTTTAACTCGATAGAGAATTTAATCCATATCATTTCAATTGTAACTCGGTTTTGAATGTTCTTAGTTCATTCTTACATTGCACATATATATAGTACACTAGAGTTGCAAAACATCGATATTTATATTATCAGTGCTTTTAGCCTACGTGACTTTTCTCTCCACTAAATCACTTAAACTAAACAATATTTGCAAGTCAAGTGCTTACCTTCTTTAACCAAGAAATACCTCGAAGTCGAAGCCTTGACTTGACTACCGATCGATTTCTTTCAGTACTTTCACGATTCACACATACACAGGTATACGCTCTAGAGCGATATTAATGTATAAAATATAAGTAATTTAAAACAAATAAAATATATTTCTCAGAAATATATATATAGAAATCAATCACAATGAACGATAGCTTGTATCGATCTGTCCCAGATCTTACTGAAAGTAAAGCACCGTTTCTATTATTATTTTTCCATAAGTCTGCGAGAGTGCTCTCCCTCAAATATAGTGTAAATAGCAAAATAAATAAGAAATACACCACATGTAATTCAGCTACATAATGAATGTATCGTTTTGACATATCATCATCAGGTGCCGGCTGGAATAGGCGATCATGGATCTCCACAAATCTCTGTCGTTGGTGTTTGCTATCAACTCAGATGTTGACGCTCTACCGTGCCATGAAGTCAGGCTATCCAACATTTTCTCTCTCTGTTTTCCCCTGTCTCGTCTACACTCAATTTTACCGGTTGTCACAATGTGTTCTAAACCTCCCTCCTCATCACATGCCCGAAAAATGATGACTGCCTCTTTCTTATATTGATGATAAGCTTTCTCTGTGTCTTGATCTCATTCAGCACCTCAACATTAGTCATTTTAGCAGTCCATGGGATTCTCATCATTCTTCTATAAAACCATATTTCTGTGGCCCTCAGAGATTTTTTCGATCTGTATGTTCATTGTCCATGACTCGCATCCGTATGTCAGTATTGGTTCTATGTAGCACTGAATAACTCGCATTCTGATCGGGATTAACAAGGACTTGTTGTAGATAATGCTTCTCATTTTCAGGAATGATGTTTTCGCTTGTCCTATTCTGCTCTTTATTTATGATCGGCATCTGCCATCTGATGTTACCAGGACTCCGAGGTATTTAAATTGCTGCACTTGTCTTAGATCAGTCCCATTTACTGTGATGGTGCATGTTGGCAAAATCTGCTTTCTGGATATTATCATAACTTATGTCTTCTTAATATTCAAACTGAGTCCTTTGTTGTTACTTTCTGTCACAACCTTATCAACTAATTTCTGTAGCTCCATTTCATTTCTTGCTATTAAGATAGTATCATCATTATGACATATAGAAACTTAAAAATGAATGAATTAGAGCTAAATTATAATAAACAGTTCATTGAACATTTAAAGGCAATTTAAAATATGTAAACACTTTACTGGAACTTTTAAAACATTAATTATTTCGTAACTTACCTTTATTACATATTTATTTTCAAGAAGTTAAATAAATCAAAAGACGTTATCATAAAATAGCAAGTCAACACTTTCAAATGATCATATATTTGTTTATCTTAATATTCCTGTTGCTACTGTCGATTAATTTTCATAAGGATATAAAATATGCGACATTATGAGGTCTCCATGAAATAACTCACAGGATTTTCTTTCTCAAAATATACCGTTGAATGTTATAAGCAAGAATATCACTTATGTCTTCCCCACAAACGCTAATTACTTCTACTTTTTCCATCTGTGTCTGATGATTTAATCAGTGGATTATTATTTGTAATTTCTGAACTTCATGAAGTAATATTGCGGATTCTTCGTTATTAATCACTGAACATCAGTGTTTCCTTCAGAATATTTATAATTGTACACGGATTAAAACCAGTGGCGGCTCGTGATCATTTTTGTTTGTGGGGCCAGGTAGAAATTTTCGGAAAAATTATGTTATGTTATGTTATGTAATCGACGTCATGGCACATTGGGCATTCCCATTCGTGCTCTGTCCTCCGTTGCGGCAAGCCATCCCAAAGTCCATTTGCTCACAGTACCCATGAGAAATTGATTAGTATATCTCTCTCTACCACGAAGACGACACTGTCTGGCATGTCCAAACTAACACCTAATTTCGAACTCGTTCCAGTGTCTGAGACCCGCCCATGTCACAATTGAGAGTACGCATTGATGATATCGTCTGTCCATGCTTCGCCCTGAGTCGGGCACTGTTTGAAGAGAGTCAGCACGCTGTTACCCGCACTCCAGCATGTCCAGGCGGGTACAGCCAAGTCATTTTCTTGAGATGTGATCTCCGAATGCTGTTCACCATTCCACCGCATACTTCCAGATGCATCAGTTGAAGCATATTCATCGAGTCTGATATGATGATCGTATGGTAACCTGTTGCTCAGCCACCATGACAGAGCCTGAGGCAGCGGTGATCTCCATAGTCATGCTCGATGTCGTTGTCTCGAAGCGCCGCAGTCCTCGAAGTGTGCGACCGTTTCGTTGTGCTGAGTAAGCCCACGATGATCTGGTGCCACGCTTGACAAAGCCATCGGTGTAGATAATGATATCACCTGGGGGGCGATCCACGAGTGAGAATTTCGCATTGACGACGCCGGGCCCATTCTCTCAGCGGCGTCCAAGTGCTGATAACCTCGTAGCAGTCATATCCTCTGATATAGGCATCCATTCGTCACCGTGCCTCAGCTCATCTAGATACAGACACTGTTTAAAATATCCTCTGCTTCGTTGTATCCAGGATCGACTCTCTTCAATCCCTGGTTTCGGTTAGGATATATTCTAATGTATAAAATAATAAATAACGTTACATCTTAATTTTGGTGGGCCGGCCCCACTGGCCCTTAATGACGAGCCGCCACTGATTAAAACTATTATCTTTGATTCTTACTGCACCGATACTTTTGTACAAAATATCTGGACCGTTCTTTGTTGATTATACAGTGTATTCTTCTCTTCCTCCGTTTAGTTCATCGTGTAGCACTGGTGTGTTAGTATACTGGATTCTCCCCAGTAGTATATTCTTATTTTTCATGCTTGTTTTAAGCTCTGATATAACCAAGAGAAAGCTCTTCATTATGTTGGAAAGTTTGTGCCTCGACTTGAGAAATGAAATGAAAATCGTGGCATATCCTTGTCAGGACGTAGCCATCAACCACAGTAAACGAGTCGTTGATTTTCTAGGCACCACTTATACGTTCATAGTTTGCCATTCCTTTCTGAACGGTGAGGTCTATTGTTACCTTTTGTAAAATTCCCACGGAAACGAATTTGCTTCCAAACTGCCCACCGTGGGGTTTGAACCAGGTACGTTTAGGTTTGCAATCGAGCTCACTACCGCTTGAGCCTTAATAAACAAACGATCAATGATGTCTTAAGAACTAGTGTCATCTTTCCAAGGTTGATCTTGATGTCGTCGTTCTTTACTTGCTCTTCCTCATCTTTTACTTGCTCTTCTCATCTTTTACTTCTCTTTCTCATCTTTTACTTGCTCTTTCTCATATTTACTTGCTCTTTCTCATTTTTACTTGCTTTTTCTCATCTTTTTACTTGTCTTTCTCATCTTTTACTTGCTCTTCCTTTTCTTTATAGTTCTTATATTTTCCCCTGTGGTTCTATAAAGTGTGCTGGGGCAAATGAGCCCAAGAGGACAACAATGAAACTTGCACAGAATGATCTACAAGCAGATATGAAGGGTATCCAAAACATACTGTTGTTCATTAATAGTAATGCGTGTATATAGTCACTAAAATATTAATAGTAATGCGTGTATATAGTCACTAAAAATATTAATAGTAATGCGTGTATATAGTCACTAAAAATATTAATAGTAATGCGTGTATATAGTCACTAAAAATATTAATAGTAATGCGTGTATATAGTCACTAAAAATATTAATAGTAATGCGTGTATATAGTCACTAAAATATTAATAATAATGCGTGTATATAGTCACTAAAAATATATAGTAATGCTGTATATAGTCACTAAAATATTAATAGTAATGCGTGTATATAGTCACTAAAATATTAATAGTAATGCGTGTATATAGTCACTAAAATATTAATAGTAATGCGTGTATATAGTCACTAAAAATATTAGTAGTAATGCGTGTATATAGTCACTAAAATATTAATAGTAATGCGTGTATATAGTCACTAAAATATTAATAGTAATGCGTGTATATAGTCACTAAAATATTAATAGTAATGCGTGTATATAGTCACTAAAAATATTAGTAGTAATGCGTGTATATAGTCACTAAAAATATTAGTAGTAATGCGTGTATATAGTCACTAAAATATTAATAGTAATGCGTGTATATAGTCACTAAAATATTAGTAGTAATGCGTGTATATAGTCACTAAAAATAAAATTGTTGCACATTTATTCAGATAGGTATTGCTTCATTGCTCACATGGGATCTGATCACCAGTCATAGCCGGTACGCCTGGATCACCCTGACATTAGAAATATCAACGATAATAGTCATAGACTTCTTGAATTATGTTTCCACAACAACATGTGTGTGCATTTTTGTTGTCAAATACAGCCACATAGTGTTGTGGTGTCACCCATAATCAGGCCAATTGCATCAGCTTGATTTCGTAATCACACGTAGACAACACCTCATTGAATAAGAATGATGAAAAAGTTGACAGGCACCAATTGGGGTGCAGGCAGCAACATTTTGAAAAGATATACAAATATCACTACATCGCATTTGGCCGAAGGGCAAGAGCTTAAGTGCCGCTGAAGAAGAAGAAGAATTAGAAGAAGAAAAGGCTAAATACTGGGAGAGTCAGACCAGCAATCGAATATGAAATCACAGGCATGGCGATAACATTCAAAACACATTTTAACAAAATAAACAGAACAAAAACCACATACGTCATCATCGGAACAATGATATCCTCCCTTGTAACGACATTGGAAATAATATTAGGGCTTTAGACAATGGAAGATATAAGAAACATGAAAGTAACGAAGCAAGCAGAAAAATACAAGAGGTTACTGCTTCACTGTTCGTAATTACAAATTACTAATGAATAGCTATATAAAGGCATTGAGTGAGATACGGAAGCCAAAGGATATCAAAACAAACACGAAGCTGAGAATCTTTCAATCAAATGTGAAGTCAGTGCTGTTCTATGGTTTGGAAACATTGAAGATTACAAAAGAAACCATCAGAAAACTGCAGACATTAATAAATGGATGTTTACGTAGAATAGAGGGATTGAGATGGTATGATAAGATTACGAATGAGGAACTCAGAGAAAGAACAAATCAGATACCAGTGGAGAAAGAGCTCAGGAAGAGACGCTGGTGATGGATAGGGCACACATTGAGAAGACCGACCGGAAACATTGCAAGACAGGCACTGTTTTGGAACCCGCAGGGAAAGAGGAGTAGGGAAGGTCTAGACATACCTGGAGAAGAGAGCTGGAGGCTGATATTAAAAGGATAGGTAAAACATGGAAAGAGTTGGGAGGGATGGCAAGAGAGAGGAAGAGCTGGAAGAAGTTTGTTGAAGACCTGTGCTCCATTGGGAGTTGAAAGGTGAAGAAGAAGAAGAAGAAGAAGAAGAAGCTATGTAAAAGGAATGTTAACGAGAAATAATATCCGGATATATTGTTTAAAAAACTGGTGCAGAGAAATATTGTATTGACACACGAAATGACAACAATACAACCAATCAGTTACCACTCCTTCATAGGCGTACACTACCGGAACTCAATGATGTGGCTGCGTGGGTTACGCACTTTGCCTTGTGTGAGTCGTAGGTCGTGGGTTCGAATCCGGACCGTGCCGTTCTGTTCACAAGTGCACTTTTTCCAGAGACCCTAGGATTGTTGATGGAGCTACGGCGTTTGTGCTTTGTGCAATACTCTCGACAGGTGGCGTGCCATTTCTGCAGAGAGGCACTGAACCATATGAGGTAAAACCCGATGCAATGAAGTCAACCCTTCGGCATTAAAACTCGGCATTAATGAAGAGATTGAAGGAGTAAAGCAAAAAAGGGAAGATCCGGAAAGAAGTTTGTTACAGAAAATGTACATAGACGTCAATTACCCAGATGACCTCTGGTTATATGCATCACCATAGTTACGTTGTCATCAGTAATGGTGGATAGAGAGTAACTCTAAAACGCTAAAATTGGAAAGAGTTCATTCTGGCTATAGCATATCTTATTATCTTCGAACTCTTCATATCGATCACTTGTTAACCATTCTTTGTCATTTGTTTGTGATCTGAGCCTAAAGGTTATGTTATGGGATCGACGTCATGGCACATTGGGCATTTCCATTCATGCTCTTTCCTCCGCTGCAGCAGCCATCCCAAAGTCCATTTGCTCACCGTACCCATGAGAAGTTGATTACTATCTTCTTCTTCTTCTTCTTTGCGTTCGTTCTTTACGACCAATTTTAATCACTTTTGTGATATGTTTGATCTTTGCCAAGAACGTGTATACGTTGCACATTGGTTTGGTAGGCCCTAAATGCATAGACTTCTACACGTTTAGGACACATGCATCCGATTTCGGCCAAACCTCCTTAGTCGCCTCTTACGACATGCATTGCAGGTAACAGCGGTTCTATTCTTTACACCCCAAATTTGGGCCCCGGTAACCACTCGGGCGGTTGATTACTATATCTTCTCTCTATAGCACGAAGACGACACTGTCTGGCATGTCCAAACTTAACACCTAAGAGTGATTATGCGTTGTGCCAGTTCTGTGACTACATGTTGCCTTTACATCTGATTTGAAATTTTTTATTTACTAGGGTAGCCTCCCTAGGCCCCTACTTCAGTTGCCTCTTACGGCATACCTTGCAGGTCGAAGTGTTACTATTCTTTGCTTCCGCTGCGAGCCACAGCAACAAATGGGCGGGCCATAGAATATGAAATTTTTCAAACAATTTCAGGTAAAAAATTTCAGCTGTCAGTGCGACAGCAGAATTAATTATACAACAAAAAACAGTAATGTATGGAAAACCCACGATTATGACAAATGCTCTGTGGGCTATAAGAGCTACTAAAATACCCGAAGAACATTGAACGAACGATGTGAGGGGAACTCTAGGAAGCATGACTAAAAACTTCTAGAGGATAATCATTCAGTAGGCACCATCTCACTGCAGAATTAAGAGAAAGAAGATTGTTGATGTCTGATCAAAGAAGGAGAAAAACTACCACAAGAAGACAACCTGGTCAGCAACGAGGAAGTACACGCTTAGTTATTTGTTATTAGTTATTGGTTACTAAACTGATGTCACAGCACTCCATGTAGACACGTAAGTACTCAGTCTCCACCAACAAATGCCAAATAGTATGCATACTGATGGTTCCTGTGGCTCGTTGATTAAACACTCTTTCTCTAATTGTCCCTCAATCATCCAGCTATACTTGTACAACATATCATTTCAAACTCCTTTTTTCCGATCCAGAAGCACTTGAGCTTTTCAGCTCTTCGGCTCGGTGTCATGGACATCGTAACCTTCGGTTCGGTGCCATGGACATCGTAACCTTCGGTTCGGTGCCACGAACACCGTAAATCTGGGGAATCTGTGGCTTTTTCTGCCATCCCACGGAATTGAACCCGCACACACAGAGGATAGTCACCCGTAGTCCAACGCGCTACGAACACGCTGGGTAGACGGGCTCCAAACTCCTTAAATAATTGGATTGATTCAACATCAATTTTAGTGTTCTCATCCAACAGTAAGTCCCCAAGAGACTGAAGAACATTCCCTCTTATCCATCCTAAACTCCCTGATAATTCAATGTTTTCGATGCAAGTCTGTCCGATCTCTTCTTGCTGCTAACACTCGCATATCCAGGACAGAAAATCTAGTGAGTCTCTCGAGGTTGGAAACCTCTATAGACGACATCCACTCCTACCGCAACTTGCCATTCTGGATGTTCCGAAGCATCGACTGAGAGTAAGAAACAACAACGGCCCCAGTAAACAGGACAATACAATACCAAGTGGGAGGGGGACCATACTAAATACAAAACAGAGGTTGGATATTATCAACCGCCCAGATGGGACCCGATAGTCATACTTTGTCAACTCATAACAGACAACAACAACATGAGACACAATTTGCTCACTAAATTCCAGATAGATATATTGATTGATTTCTTGACTGATTGGACCATAATCATCGCACTTTGGTGAGTAACCATGTGTGCTCCTATCGCTTTCTTACACAGTCATATATCAGCGGCAGTGCAAGAACTTCATAGCACCAGTGATGGTCCACGATGTCTCTTCTTCTTCTTCTTCTTCTTTGCGTTCGTTCTTTACGACCAATTTTAATCACTCTTTGTGATATGTTTGATCTTTGCCAAGAACGTGTATACGTTGCACATTGGTTTGTAGGCCCCTAAACGCATAGACTTCTACATGTTTAGGACACGTGCATCCGATTTCAGCCAAACATCCTTAGTCGCCTCTTACGACATGCATGGCAGGTAACAGTGGTTCTATTCTTTACATCCCCCGGTAACCACTTGGGCGGGTTCACAATGTAACTTAGAATATAGTGAAAATATTTCGTAGAAATTTTCTATAAAAAAAAATCTTTCTAATAAATTTTGACCCGGCCACGGCTTTTCAATATGCTCTTCTCGATTGTGAATTGTAAATGGTTCAACTTGAACACGGGACCTGTGTTTTATCGTCCGTCTCCGATAGGACTAGGAACTCGATCTCACCTACACTGCAATCAGGGATTTCTGGAAAAATATCCTGATGGCTTCACGAGGGAGGGAACCAAGTTGCTTTGCAACGAGAAGAAACTCAAGATAGCCATCTCTAACTGCTGCCATTGTGAACTGTCTGATATAACTGCTGCCATTGTGAACTGTCTGATATAACTGCTGCCATTGTGAACTGTCTGATATAACTGCTGCCATTGTGAACTGTCTGATATAACTGCTGCCATTGTGAACTGTCTGATATAACTGATGCCATTGTGAACTGTCTGATATAACTGCTGCCATTGTGAACTGTCTGATATAACTGAATAACACGTCCATCAAAACTGTCCACTTCAGATAGACATCAGAAGCCACTCCAGGTAGGCATCAGAAGCCACTTCAGGCAGACATCAGAAGCCACTCCAGGAAGACATCAGAAGCCACTTCAGGCAAACATCAAAAGCCACTTCAGGCAGACATCAGAAGTAGGATGTAGCCGACATCTAACACAACTGAAGAGAAAATGTTGCAATGTAACCAGCGTGACCTACATCGTGAAACAAACAGCAAGATATAACAAAGAATCCGGGTTCGCATGCTAAAAATGAGCGATGATAGATAGATAACATGAAGAAATGAGTACACATCAAGGATAGATATATACAAAATATATTTACTTAACTTAGTAGTGGGTGAGGGATGGGCAAAAGGGTTAAGAAATTGTTGGAACAAGACCATGCTTGAATTATATCGCGAAGCAGAGAATGAAGTGGTTTGGCCACTTAGTAAGAATGTGAACAGACCAAACTGCCTATGAAGCTTTCCACAACAGAATATCAGGAAGGAAGGCGAGAGGAAGACCGAGGAAAATGTTGATAGATAACGTAGTTGAATTCTGCTAAGGGACTAAGAAAACCATCAAACAAGTCACCAGAGAAGAGCAAGACAAATACATAAAACCATGACACTGGGTTAACAACCCGGTAACAGTGTGCTGACAACACAAGTCACCAGAGAAACGCAAGACAAATACATAAAACCACGACACTGGGTTTTTTTGGTTTTGTTTTTTTTCGATCCAGAAGCACGTGAGCTTTAGCTCTTCGGCTCGTGCCATGGACATCGTAACCTTCGGTTCGGGCCACGAAGATCGTAAATTTAGGAATCTGTGGTTTTTCTGCCATCCCACGGAATTGACTGCACACACAGAGGATAGTCACCGTAGTCAAGCGCTACGAACACGCTGCAGACGGCCGACACTGGGTTAACAACCCGGTAACAGTGTGCTGACAACACAAGTCAACAGAGAAGCACAAGACAAATACATAAAACCACGACACTGGGTTAACAAACCGGTAACAGTGTGCTGACAACACAAGTCACCAGAGAAGCGCAAGAGAAATACATAAAACCAGGACACTGGGTTAACAACCCGATAACAGTGTGCTGACAACACAAGTCACAAGAGAAGCGCAAGACAAATACATAAAACCACGACACTGGGTTGACAACCCAGTAACAGTGTGCTGACAACACAAGTCACAAGAGAAGCGCAAGACAAATACATAAAACCACAACACTGGGTGAACAACACGGTAACAGTGTGCTGACAAAATAAAAAGAGGGATGGACGACACAGGAAACAAATCTCGAAATACATGTAGTCATGCAATATAGTAATAAAAGAAACACAGTTAAAACTAGTCTATTGTCTTGTTTTTCCCCAGGTGGATGATGGAATTGGTTATCCACTCTTACCGATCTTCTTCTTCAACGCCTCAAACGACCCTTGCTAATCACTGTGATTTGTACGTGATCTGAGCCTAAGAGCGATTGTACGTTGTACCAGTTATGCACCTACAAGTAGACCAGCACATCCGATGCTTTTTATTTACTATGGTAGCTTCACTAGGCCGCTACCTCAGTCGCCTCTTACGACATGCCTTGTAAGTCACAGTGTTACTATTCTTTGCTCCCCTTATGAGCCTCGGCAACACACGGGCAGGTGTTCTGCTGATTTTCATGGTCTCTTGTCTTTTGTTTGTTTTGAAACTAGTAACGTAATTTAATTATCCATTTGTTCGTTCGTCCTACACCAACCACTTGTAAAACCACTCAATGTGGTAGGTATGTGATTTCCGCCTTAGAGCTTGAGTTCGTTTGTGTGAGAATTAGAGTGTGCGAACGTACTACATATATTATATCACAGCATCCTACCACCTGCACACAAGGACGTAGAAATGTGAAGGGGCATGCATTTCATACCATCAGGTCTGAAAAGGCTACTTTACATTTTATTTTATTATTATATTCTATTTATAGATATTTCTGTGGCAAAACACGTAATTACAAAGTACTGTAGTTTTACAAATTACAAAAACAATGACAAAATACAGCAACGTTTCGACCAACAAGGCCTTTATCAAGCAAACGAACAAACAGGAGTGACAAATTAAAATGAAACACAAATGGACGACCAAATACAAACGTATCTAAGGGAAAAAACGAATAACGAAATAAATGTAACACAAAACACACACATAAAAACTAGAAATAGAACGGAAAAGAAACAATGAAACATTATATACTAAAACAATAGTGACAGGAAATCACAATTGTTTTAGTATATAATGTTTCATTGTTTCTCTTCCGTTCTATTTCTAGTTTTTATGTGTGTTTTGTGTTACATTTATTTCGTTATTCGTTTTTTTCCTTAGATACGTTTGTATTTGGTCGCCCATTTGTGTTTCATTTTAATTTGTCACTCCTATTTGTTCGTTTGCTTGATAAAGCCTTGTTGTTCAACGTTGCTGTATTTTGTCATTGTTTTTGTAATTTGTAAAACTACAGTACTTGTAATTACGTGTTTTGCCAATCAAATAGTTTTACTGCAGTTCCATATATATATACTGGATATTTCTGTAACAGATCACTAATTCCACCCCACCTCATTGGGCCATTACCTTGTAGCAGTGGGGGAAGGGGGTGCGTCCCCTACTACTACAAGATAATAGACTCATGGATGGGAGGGAGGGGCGAAGGGGGGCTTGTGTATCTTAATGGCCCGGTGAGCTATGCCGGTAGGGCTACCCACAGCCAGGCTCTAGCACAGGCCAGACAACTGGCTGGGTATTCCTGACCTAGATAAGAAAAGGGATCTGGAAATTACAGATGTTTGATAGAACACTGCACGCGTTTTTGCAATTTTACTCAATTCGGTGAGTCTATGGTTATTTATTGGTGAAAAATATTTATAATATTGATATTCCTTATTGTTAAACTTAACTTGTTGCATAATATGACTTCGAGTTAGCATTTTGTATTGATTTTAAAATGAATTCGTCTATATACACCAATACTGGAAATTGAGGTCACGTGGTGTAGTTGGGGTCTGATTTCCCACAATTCCTACCTGATCCCGAAGGCCCAGTAGTTTATAGTTGGCTCTGGGCTACCCGTCCTGGACAGGTCAAATGAGAGAGGTCAGACTAAATGTGGCCTCCTGGTCCTCCAGGTTGGGGGTTGTGCGATGGGCTAAATACCCACCCATTTTAAAAAAGAAGGTAGTTACAGAAACCAGAAACAAATCTAAGCACTTGAGTGACACCCGAAAGGAAAAGAAAAGAGAGGACGCCCTGAACAGACCTGGAGACGAAGTCTTCTCTTGAGAAACTGAAGACGAGTGATCCACTATCCTGGGAGACCATAAAGAAAACAGCCAGAGATCGAGACAAGTGGTCAACAACTGTTGAGGCCCTATGCTCCACGAGGAGCGGAGAGAAGAAATAATTATTTATTATTATGTTACAGATTCAGTTTAGAATATTTCCATTGCACTCCAGACATGTCCATATGTGGTATATATGCGACATCTCCAACAGCGTCCAGCGGATAATCATACCAGTTCGATATTGATTGATGAGCCTACTCATATACCTGTTATACTTCACTTTTCTGATCCTTCCAATCTTCAATAGAAGCTTTTGCCAACTAGTGGTTGACGAGGATTGACTTCAATGGGTTATGTTTGCAAACGCACTCTTTGAGGGCTTTTAGAAAGTCAGATTGACTGCCATATCCCTTCCTTGTCCCCGGTGAGCTTTCTGTGGTGTGTTGTGATTTGTGGCAATTTGAACGCGTCACTAAATTTGTTAATGCTGTGATTTGCGCCAATTTTAACCCGTCACTATAGCGGTTAATTATGAGATTTGCGCCAAATTTAGCTCGTCACTATAACGGTTAATTATGAGATTTGCGTCAATTTGAACGGGTCACTAAATTGGTTAATGTCGAGATATGCGTCACATTGAGCGCGTCACTATAAAGGTTAATTACAATATATGCGTCAATTTGAACGGGTCACTAAATTGGTTAATGTCGAGATATGCGTCAATTTGAACGTGTCACTATAATGGTTAATGTCGAGATATGAGTCACATTGAGCGCGTCACTGTAAAAGTTAATTACAATATATGCGTCAATTTGAACGGGTCACTAAATTGGTTAATGGTGTGAAGAATTCTGTTAATAATACTATAGATTGCTGATAGTACTAGTGTAGATGTATTTATTTTTTCATTCGCCCGCTATGAATCCAAGCGCACCCATCTAGTATGCCGTCAATTACTTACATTTACGTGAAGACTTGCTTTCCTTATCACCAATGTTCTCGTCATTTATTCAAGCCGTACTCCGACTTCAGAGATAATTGTAATGTAAATCTCCAAGTAAAGGATCAGGGTCTTCTTTAGTCCAACCGTTTACTGTGTGCTGCACACCGGGAATGTTTGGTCAAGTTTGAAGCTAGGAATCTCCGCGGCTCGTGGACACTAGGGTAATATTATCAACTTTGATATCAACGACCAGTTTAATGAGAAAATAAACAATTAAACAGACATCCAAAGTGAAAGCCATCTATTTTTGTAAAATTGTTGCACATAAAGATGTGTTAAAACATATTTTGGCAACTGGGTTGACATTTAAGCTAGAAGACGGACAAAGGGAAGGGATACTGACGGCAGGGAAGGGATACTGACATCACGGCAGGGAAGAATGTCGGCTACTAAGGGGATCTCTAACGCTTGAGACTGAGAGTTGTGAAGATTATTATCGCCAATGACACGGCACCTGATGATGATGACGACAGAAAATAATTAAAAGTGTATGTTCACACCAATCGAACCCCATATGGAAATTAGATTTGAAATAAGTTGTTGAATCCCTGAATACTCCCCATCTTAGAAAAAGAAATAACGCGAGTCGATAGTCACAATAAAATTATAAAATGTAAAAAACACATAGGGCTCGTCCGGGATTTGAACCCGGGACCTCTCGCACCCTAAGCGAGAATCATACCCCTAGACCAACGAGCCATACGGAGCAATTTACAATTACTATTTATATTGAAAATATATTATTTCTAAACGTTAATAACACTAAATGAGTTCGAATCTAAGGCGAAGATAAATGTTTATATCAGTACCTACATGGTGAATTAAAAATGAAGTATATGTGAAAGCCCACACGCTTAGCAGGGAACGAACAACCAACCCATATAATATATGTGTAGATAACACAACAATATTACCCTCAGACGGAACTCTCGCTCACCGATGCCTGTACCACTAACTGCCACTAACTCAGTAACTGGCACTAACTAAAGCTTATTTCTCTGAAAGGTGATAATGTTGGGGAAAGATGTAATTGAGTTTACCGGCACATTTATCCATTCTTCACCAGGTTCTAAATTCTCTAAAGTTCACACAAATTAACCTACACCCTCTTCCCGCCCCAGCTTTGACTTTCCCCGTCTGGTCATTTTTTGTTTTTCTTCATTTTCTCATATAGTTTATGCTTTTTTGTTTTCTCATTTTCATACAGTTTATCTTTTGTTTTTCTTCATTTTCCATATAGTTTATGCTTTTTGTTTTCTTCATTTATATAGTTTATGCTTTTTTTTTCTTCATTTTCTCATATAGTTTATGCTTTTTTGTTTTTCTTCATTTTCTCATATAGTTTAACTTTTTTGTTTTTCTTCATTTTCTCTATAGTTTATCTTTTTGTTTTCTTCATTTTCTCATATAGTTTACTTTTTTGTTTTCTTCATTTTCTCATATAGTTTATGCTTTTTTGTTTTTCTTCATTTTCTCATATAGTTTATGCTTTTTGTTTTCTTCATTTTCTCATATAGTTTACACTTTTTGTTTTTCTTCATTTTCTCATATAGTTTACCTTTTTTGTTTTTCTTCATTTTCTCATATAGTTTATGCTTTTTTTGTTTTTCTTCATTTTCTCATATAGTTTATGCTTTTTTGTTTTTCTTCATTTTCTCATATAGTTTACACTTTTTTTTTTTCTTCATTTTCTCATATAGTTTACCTTTTTGTTTTTCTTCATTTTCTCATATAGTTATCACTTTTTTGTTTTTCTTCATTTTCTCATATAGTTTATGCTTTTTTTGTTTTTCTTCATTTTCTCATATAGTTTATGCTTTTTTGTTTTTCTTCATTTTCTCATATAGTTTATGCTTTTTTGTTTTTCTTCATTTTCTCATATAGTTTACACTTTTTTGTTTTTCTTCATTTTCTCATATAGTTTATGCTTTTTTGTTTTTCTTCATTTTCTCATATAGTTTATGCTTTTTTGTTTTTCTTCATTTTCTCATATAGTTTATACTTTTTTGTTTTCTTCATTTTCTCATATAGTTTACACTTTTTTGTTTTTCTTCATTTTCCCATATAGTTTATGCTTTTTTGTTTTTCTTCATTTTCTCATATAGTTTACACTTTTTTGTTTTTCTTCATTTTCTCATATAGTTTACACTTTTTTGTTTTTCTTCATTTTCTCATATAGTTTACACTTTTTTTTTTTCTTCATTTTCTCATATAGTTTACTTTTTTTTTCTTCATTTTCTCATATAGTTTATGCTTTTTTGTTTTTCTTCATTTTCTCATATAGTTTATGCTTTTTGTTTTTCTTCATTTTCTCATATAGTTTAGCTTTTTGTTTTTCTTCATTTTCTCATATAGTTTATGCTTTTTTGTTTTTCTTCATTTTCTCATATAGTTTATGCTTTTTTGTTTTTCTTCATTTTCTCATATAGTTTATGCTTTTTTGTTTTTCTTCATTTTCTCATATAGTTTATGCTTTTTTGTTTTTCTTCATTTTCTCATATAGTTTACACTTTTTTGTTTTTCTTCATTTCCCATACAGTTTATGCTTTTTTGTTTTCTTCATTTTCTCATAGTTTACGCTTTTTGTTTTTCTTCATTTTCTCATATAGTTTACACTTTTTTTGTTTTTCTTCATTTTCTCATATAGTTTACACTTTTTTGTTTTTCTTCATTTTCTCATATAGTTTATGCTTTTTTTGTTTTTCTTCATTTTCTCATATAGTTTATGCTTTTTTTGTTTTTCTTCATTTTCTCATATAGTTTATGCTTTTTTGTTTTTCTTCATTTTCTCATATAGTTTACACTTTTTTGTTTTTCTTCATTTTCTCATATAGTTTACACTTTTTTGTTTTTCTTCATTTTCTCATATAGTTTATGCTTTTTTGTTTTTCTTCATTTTCTCATATAGTTTATGCTTTTTTGTTTTTCTTCATTTTCTCATATAGTTTATGCTTTTTTGTTTTTCTTCATTTTCTCATATAGTTTATGCTTTTTTGTTTTTCTTCATTTTCTCATATAGTTTATGCTTTTTTGTTTTCTTCATTTTCCATATAGTTTATGCTTTTTTGTTTTCTTCATTTTCTCATATAGTTTATGCTTTTTGTTTTTCTTCATTTTCTCATATAGTTTACCTTTTTTTTTTCTTCATTTTCTCATATAGTTTACACTTTTTTGTTTTTCTTCATTTTCTCATATAGTTTACTTTTTTGTTCTCTAATTTATATAAGTTTATGCTTCTGTTTTTCTTCATTTTGCAAATAGTTTAATCTCCTTTGTTTTTCTTCATTTTCCTAATATTATTGTACACTTTTTTGTTCTTTTATTCATTTTCTCTATAGTTACACTCTTTTTGTTTTCTTCATTTTCACTCTATAGTTTATCTTTTGTTTTCTTCATTTTCTTCTATAGTTTTATGCTTTTTGTTTTCTTCATTTTCTCAATAGTTTATGCTTTTTGTTTTCTTCATTTTCTCATATAGTTTACACTTTTTTGTTTTCTTCATTTTCTCTATAGTTTATGCTTTTGTTTTCTTCATTTTCTCATATAGTTTATGCTTTTTGTTTTCTTCATTTTCTCATATAGTTTATGCTTTTTTTGTTTTTCTTCATTTTCTCATATAGTTTATGCTTTTTTTGTTTTTCTTCATTTTCTCATATAGTTTATGCTTTTTTTGTTTTTCTTCATTTTCTCATATAGTTTACACTTTTTTTGTTTTTCTTCATTTTCTCATATAGTTTATGCTTTTTTTGTTTTTCTTCATTTTCTCATATAGTTTATGCTTTTTTTGTTTTTCTTCATTTTCTCATATAGTTTATGCTTTTTTGTTTTTCTTCATTTTCTCATATAGCTTACGCTTTTTTGTTTTTCTTCATTTTCTCATATAGTTTACACTTTTTTGTTTTTCTTCATTTTCTCATATAGTTTACACTTTTTTTGTCAGCGCTGAAATTAAGATACGTGGAAGTGGGTGGGATCATCATATCATGTTTGCGCTCTCTAGCCTCAGTTGTTGGAAATCGAGTGGAAATCTCACTGTTGACATCTCTTGTGCATCGGTGTGAAGGATATGCATTGTTTAACAAACTAAGACGTACACATTTAATTGTTAACATACACTTGTCTTCCTCGGAGTTCATTATTATTTTTCATGTTTGTTGGTCTACAGTCTACACGCTCTGATATAAATAATAAAATATTCACCTTAGATTGAAAACAGCGCTCCTCGGCTTAAAGAGGTTTTAACTCCATACATAACACAACATACGCAATTCTAATCTTTTAATCTGCGTCTGACTGAGCGTTACAATTGCGATAGCATTTACTGAATGTTCCTCAATTAATGAAAGGACCAGGCAGAAGAACACTAGAAGAAAGGGAGAGAGCAGGAAATATTCAAAGAAATAAAATCAATGACCATAACGTTTAAACCAAAACTAAATGCAATAAAGATAGTTTGGGAAGATTATACAGGGTGTTCAAGATAAAAGCAGCCTGTGAATGGAGCTAATCTGGCATATATGTATGAAAATGAGAAGGTTCAGCTTTGACGTAGTATAGGTCAAGGTTTTGTGATGGTATGTAATTGTAGTGCGGGAAAGGGAGATGAACAAATGTGACGTAGGACGAGCTAGTCAGAACCGGTTTAAATAGTAAATAAACACAACTCAATGTGTAACTGGCAACTTTCGATTTGTCAATGGGGCTGCAATTATCTTGAACACCCTCTATAATTTATCACTTGTCTCTTGATTGTCATGTCTTTGTTTGGGTGTTTGAGTAGTACATGAGACAAAGGCGGCCACTGTGGTCAGAGCTTATTGTTGTCGGTTTAGATGCCCAGAAACCTCACGCCACAGCCAACTGTAAATAACTAGGCCTAACAACTGACGGAAAACCCCTGACCTAGATCAGAGATGGGGGGCTGGAAAATATAGATATTTGATAGAACACTGCAAGCTTTTTTGCAATTTTACTCCATTCTGTGAGTCTATGGTTATTTATTGGTGAAAAATATTCATTATATTGATATTCCTTATTGTTAAACTTAACTTGTTGGATAACATAACTTCGATTTAGCATTTTGTGTTGATTTTAAAATGGATTCGTCTATATGCAACAATACTGGAATGCGAGGTCACGTGGTGTAGTTGGGGTCTGATTTCCCATAATTCTTACCTAAGTTCGCAGGCCCATAAGTTTATACTTGACTCTGCTTAAGTCTTATTCTGATATATGACTGAAAAAATCAAGTTAATGAGAAAGGGACACATTTGTAGTTCCGTAGGCCGACACATCAAATTCAAAGATACTCTTTTGTAAGCGTCCTTCAAATCTATTGCCACTCCACACATCTCTCTGTGGGAAAGAAAACTTTTAAGCATATCCTGTGCGAAAAGAGTGGCATTGCGTCAAGTTTCCCTGTTTGACATATGCCTTAACCCTTTAGCTGCTAAGGGTGTAATATACGTTTCCCCATTCACTTCTAAAGACGCATTAACACGTCTGTTATAAGACGTGTTAACACGTTATACATTGCTACTTGCTACTGTCACTGCTATAGGCGTACATTCACGTTTGTGACCTAGAACGAAAGAGTAGCTATTTTTAGCTCAACCTTCAGAAAGTATGTAGCAGCGAAAGGGTTAAACCGGCTGATGAAATGAGACTTAATGGCTCACGCCAACCTGAGGCTTTCCACGCGTTTATTTTTTCCAGCATCTTGCAAGTCATGTTCTGCATGCACAGTTATTCAACATCCCTGAATTTTTTTATGGTCTATTCTTTACTTAGTGGTAAAACAAAAATGTGAGCGTCTGTAGCTCAAGCGGTAGTGAGCTCGATCACAGACCCATGCGTACCTGGTTCGAACCCCACTATGGGCAAGTTTGGAAGCAAATTCGTTTCCGTGGGATTTTTACAAAAAGGTAAAAATATACCACACCGTTCAGAAAGCAATGGCAAACTACTGAACGTATAAGTGGTGCCTAGAAAATCAACGACTCGTTTACTCAGGTTGATCGCTACGTCCTTTAGGATATGCCACGATTTTCATTTTTCAAAACAAAAATGCATATAGACCTATGACCAGGGCCGTGTTGTGATACAGAGAGGCGGCACCGTAAGTGGGGCGGCATAAGCAACGAAATCGAAATCCCAATTGAAGGTTATTTTAAAGAACAAACATTTAAGGGCGGCATTTCTAAGACTTGCATCATACTGAGAAAATATACCGCACGGCCCTGCCTATGACCAACACGCCGTGATTATATATTTTTCTTTTTTTTGGTCGTCACACTGTTACCGGGTTCTTGTCCAGTGTCGAGGTTTTCTGTTTTTGTCTTGTACTGCTCTAGTGGTTTGAGTGATAGTTATTTTTGATGTCTAACACGATTCTGCTATGCAGTCTATCCATATTTTTTGTGGTCTTCTTCTAGCTTTCTATCCTGATGTTCTGTTGTAGAAGACTGTATACACTGAAGCTTGATTGCATTCTTATTAAGTGGCCAGACAATTTCATTCCTTGTTTCTAAATGTAATTCAATCAAGGTTCTGTCTCAACTTTCTTTCTTATGCTAATGTTGGTGACTTGTCTTTTCTGGTGTTGTTGGTAACTTTTCGTTGGCATCACATTTCAGTTATTTCAAAGTTATTTTTGTAGCTGTGCTTTGCTCATTGTCCATGTTTGGTTCTGGTAACACGGAGCAGGCATGCAAATTATATATATATATATAATGAAAACAATTTCTAGACGTGTCTATGCTTAAGGATGTGTTAATCTGATCTAAAAAAAAACAACTGTGTGCTACAATACAGATAACGAGATTATAGAGCAGACAGTTTTTTACTTTCTCTCAAGCGGTGACCACTTCACCCAGTAGAAACTTACTCACTTAAGAATAATTTATTTCTTGGGCGGATCGTCGAAATTAGTGTGTGAGGTTCCAAAGTTTTCTTAGTGAATAAGGAATCCATAAGAACCCCATAAGAATAGTACCACTGCGACCTACAAGTCATGTCGTCAGAGGCGACTGATGTAGGGCCTAGGGAAACTACCCTAGTAAATAAAAAACGTCGAAGAAATCGGATGTGCAGGCCTACCTGTAGGCGCATAACTGGCACAGCGTACCATCGCTCTTAGGCTCGGATCACATACAGTTCACAAAGAGTGGTTTAACAAGTGGTCGATGTGTAGCGTTCGAAGAAGAATTATTTAGCTCAGTCGATGCTTCGGAAGATCAAGAAGGACAGGTTGCGGTATGAGTGGATGTCGTCTATAGTTTCCACTATAGAGACGAGAGGCTCATGTGGATCAACTGCCCTGTGCATGCGGGTGTTCGCAGTAGTGATAGAGTGAACCGGCTTGCATAGAAGACATCATTCTCGGTAAGTTTGGGATGGATAATTAGGTGTTCTTCTGTGTCTTTAAGATCTACAGTTGTATGAGGAAACTAAAATTTATGTTGAAAATATCTAGCGATTTAAGGAGTTTGGAATTACACGTTGTACGCTTAGAGATTGGTGTTTTGAGGGGCAGAGGGAGAGGGAGAGAGAGAGAGAGAGGTTTCCAAGCAGCGAGCCACGGAACGATCAGTATGCATACTCTTTGATACTTTTTGGGGGAAGACAGCACATATGGATCTGCCCGGAGTGTTGTGACATCTGTTTAGTAACCAATTGCCACGTTCTGTCCATTTATCCTGCTAGACGGTTTCTATGAAGCTATTGATACAATATGTGAGAAATTCATGCACAATATAACTGAATCTGTTTGTTACACATCATATTTTCCACACACTCACACATATCTATATAGGAGCGTGTGTGATTGTGTTTATATAATACGCAAACTAATTGAGCCAGCAGCAAATCTAATCCTGAAATTGCACATCACCCTACCGATATTTTTGTTTCTACGCCTATGTAAACAAACTAGTAAACATTACCAGGAAATGGAATAGCGAAAGTTATTTCAGTGTCTATGGAAGTTCCCAACACTAAGCAGTGCTTACTGTTCAAGTTTAAATCAGCATCGTCTTATTTTGTATTTTAATAAATGTTTAACTCATAACTAATTTCAAAATGCCGGGGTTTCCAACAACAAATGAAATTCTTACTGGCATTGGTTTTGTGTTTATTGGAGTCATCTACACTCTGGCCGATAGGTAGATTTAGTAAAAGAAATATTGACATTTTGAAGAAAGTGTTTTAAATGTTGTTGTCGTTTGATACATCCTGCTTTAAATAGTTGATTTATTAACGAAAAATAGCATTAACTTGTGATAACATTTAGAATATATAGACCCTAGGCCCATATATCGGATCCGAACCACGTTGTTCAGTTCACAAATGGATTTTTTTCTAATCACTAGTCACTAGAATTGTTTCTGAAGCTACAGAGTTCGTGCTTTGGTACGTGCAACATTCTCTGCAGATTACCGTGCCGTTTCTGCCGAGAGAGACCGACGATATGGGAAAACCCAGTGCAATGAAATCAATCTCTTGCATTTAAACCTTTCTTTTTAAAATCTCATTCTTGCATCTTAATATACCTATATAATATTTTTTTTGTGGAACTTACCTAGAATAAAGTTCAATATATCTGTATGCGAAAATTACATGTAATGCAATATTGCAATGGATGTCCATCATTTTCTATCAGTGACTATATGCCACTATATATGTCATTAATATGTGGTAACCCTTTGACGATTATCATTATCTCCAATGATAATTTTCATTAATAGTAATTGTGCACTCTTGTCTCTGTATTTTTCTCACATATTTTTGTGTGTAAATTTCTTTATATTTCCTGCACATCTTTAATGCTAGATTTTGATAATATTTAGTTTTTTAAAATTATAAATGATGTGTCTCAGTTATTTTATTTATTTTGCTTAATTTCTGAGATTTTATTTAATCATATCCACATTTCAAGTTGTTCTTCTAATAACTGTTTGAGAGACTTTCTTTACCTGAATTTGTTTTTATTAACATTTTAACGTAATCTTAAATTGACCTGACCCACCAGAACTACTTAAGTTTGACCAAGAGAAATCAGCCGGCACCCTAGATACTTCTTCGAATGTTCCATATCGACCACTTGTTAAACCATTCTGTGGGGTTTGTATGTGATCTGAGCCTAAGAGTGATTGTGTGTGGCACCAGTTATGTGCCTACGAGTAGGCCAGCACATCTGACTTATGCAACGTTTTTTATTTACTAGTGTAGCTTCCCTAGGGCCCTACCTCAGTCGCCTCTTATGAAATGTAATGTAGGTCGCAGTGTTACTATTCGTTGCTCCCCTTGCAAGCCCGGCAACATATGAGCGGACACTCTAGCAATTAATGAAGAATTGATAAATGCCACTGAAATCAAGAAGCCATCCGTTCCTGATAAACCATAAGGTGACAGATGACAGCATTACTGCAGAAAGGCTCAAAGTAGCAGATAATACTGCTAGATCAATTAAAAAGATATGGGAAAAAGAAACATTCCTAGAGCAATAGAAGAAGGAATAATTGCTCACATACACCCCCTCTCCCAAGGTGATCTCAAAGACTGCAACCACTGGAGAAGATCCAAACCGTTATCACTAATGAGCAAAACTTTTTGCAAAATCATTCTCAATAGAATCAAAATAGCAGTGGAAACAACACTGAGAAAAGAACTAGCTAGTTTTAGACCTGGGAGAAGCTGCTTAGGTAAAACAATTTCCCTAAGACTTATATTGGAGGAACTTGTTGAGAGATAACAACCGCTTATCTTAAATTTCATCGATTTCAAAAGGGTTTTGATAGCCTACACAGAATCTCATTGTTGAATATTCTGAAATGCTATGAAGTAATAGCCAAAATAATAATCTTATCAAAGGCATGTATGATTGTTTACAGTGTGCCGTCTGCACTGACAATGGCCAAGCGACTAATCTATGGTTGAAACTGGAATAAAACAAAGTTGTATTTTATCTCTGCTATTGTTTGGAGAGGTCATTGACTAGGTGATGAAAAAAGGGTTGCAAGGGTAATGGCATCAATTGGATAGAAAACAGATAACTGGAAGATTTGGATTGTACAGATGATATTGCATTGTTAAGTACAAACAACTAAGATATGCAAAGAAAAATAGACAACATGCCATTCTTAGCATCAAAAGTAAGACTGAAAATAAGCTACAATAAGACACATGAGACAAATAATGCAGAAGCTGGAATCCAAAATAATAAAAATAACACGAGCAGTTCACCTATTTTGGAAGTAATTTTGAAGTAAAGAAAATAACATGGAAAGAAAGTATACTACGATTTGTCCAAAAGCAACATCAGCTTTTAAAAGTCGAAATAAAATATGTAGCTTCAAGTTATGTAGTTTTAAAACTGAATTATAAATTTTCAACCACATTGACGTCTCAATCCTAACATATGCCAACAAGAGTTGGAAAAAATGATGGTTGCAATAGGTCATAGAGAAGCTCAGTATAACTGCAGAAGACATCGGAGACCTTTTGCAGTATAAGGAGGCATTTAGAGCTGTTGTCATAGAACCAGGTTCCGACAAGGACAAACTAGATGATATTGATGGACACATTTCGATAGTTCCTTTTTGTTAATGGCTGACTCAGAACCATTGTTTCTGTAAATTTATCTTCAATATTTCCATATGTCTGGTCCACCACCAGTAACAACTGTTATAAGAAGGAGAAGATAGCGATATGTTGAACACACCTTTGAGAAGAAATGATCAACGAATATCAAAGCAGGAATTGAAGTGGAAGGCAAAGGGTTCAAGAAAGAGAGGACGACCTAGAGAGACTCAGAAACGAACTTTGATGAGAGAGGCAAGAAATATTTATCTCAGTTCCATGGAAGAGATTGAACAAGTTACTCATAATAGAGCAGTATGGAGAAATTACTTGCAGTCCCTATGTAACATATAACGGTGCAAGATGAATTATTATTATATCTGCATATAATCGAGGTCACAACAACTAGAGATTAGCATTCATAAGGGAAAGACAAATATAATGTGAGTTAAAGCAAGGAAATGACAACCCAATCTCTCAGAGTGAAACCCACTACAAGAGGTAGAATCATACATATACTAGGACAGCAATGTAGACAAAGAGGAAAGAAAAGATAGAGATGTCAGGAGGATAATGCAGAAGGCAAGAGAGCATTCATTGCACTAGAAAATGTGTGGGAGTCTAAATAAATCAAATCTGGAACAAAAATTAGAATATTTATACCCCAATGTTAAAGCAGTTCTGCTGTATGGGTCAGAAACATGGAGAATGACTAAAACAATAATGAATAAATTGCAAGCATTTATCAACTGGTGTCTGCACAGAATAGAATAACTAGGGGTTCTCTGTGGCTGAGGGGTTAAGCCCTTTGCCTTGTGAGTCGAAGGTCATAGGTTCAAATATGCACCGCGCTGTTCTGTTCTCAAGTGCAGTTTTTTCAGTCACCCCTAGGATTGTTGCAGGAGCTACGGAGTTCATGCTTTGTGCAATACTCTCGGCAGATGGCGTGCCATTTCTGCGGAGAGGGACCAGGCCATATGGGGTAAAACTCAGTGCAATAAAGTCAATCCTTCAGCTGTAAAACCCTTTAATAGAAGAACTGAGATGTTACGTTAGAGTCACAAATAAGGAGCATATGATAATAACAAGACAGATTTCAGTCAACCAAGAGGTGGAAAAAACCCTGGATTCGTTGGAAAATTATCTGCAACATTTAATAAGGCAGGAGTATGGCTGTAGTTCAGTTGTAGGAATCTGGATTTGCTCACTAGTGGATAGTGGTTTAAATCTCAGTCATTATCGATGAATCATTGTTGAAGCTACTGTGTAAGTGCTCTGTTAACATTGTCATCTATTTAAAAGGGACTGAGCACTAGTAAAGCCCTACATGCATCGATCGATACTGTCATCTAACTAAAAGGGACTGAGTACTAATAAGACCCTACATGCATTGACATCAATATTATCCAGTAAAGACTGTTCCTATAATAATTATGAAGTATTTCCCAGACTGCACTTGTTTGTAAGTCTTGCTAAGTTTGACACATTTCTCCATATTTCATTTGATTTCAGATGGCTGACAGCTGTGAAATTTGTTGGCATAGATGGCCCACATGTTTTTGATCATTTCTTTATAATGGTAATGTTTTATGTTGTTATATTATAATGTTGACGGTTGTGCTCACTTTAATAATGGGTTTATTGTTGGAATATTCACAAAATATATATGAGACTGCAGTAAAACTATTTGATTGGCAAAACACGTAATCACAAAGTACTGTATTTTACAAATTACAAAAACAATGACAAAATACAGCAATGTTTGACCAACAAGGCCTTTATCAAGCAAACGAACAACAAGAGTGACAAATTTAAAAAAACAAATGGACGAACAAAAACAAACGTTTCTAAGTCACTCTTGTTGTTCATTTGCTTGATAAAGGCCTTGTTGGTCGAAACGTTGCTGTATTTTGTCATTGTTTTTGTAATTTGTAAAACTACAGTACTTTGTGATTACGTGTTTTATTGTTGGACAAACCTTGAGAAGAAATAATCAAAGAAGACCAAAGCAGGCATTGAAGTGGAAGGCAAGGGTTCAAGAAATATTATCTCCACACCCCTCTTCCCAAAGATACAGCCGAATGTCACTAGACAAGCACTTAAGTGGAACCCGCATGGAAAATAAAAAGAGGGCACCTAAACAGACCTGGAGACGCAGAATGCTTTGACTATCCTGGGAGACCTTAAAGAAAACAGCCAGAGACAGAGAAGAGTGGCGAACAACTGTTGAGGCCCTATGCTCCACGAGGAGCGGAGAGAAGTAAGTAAGTAAGTAGGGAAACCCTGAAACTAACTTTACTGAGAGAGGCGAGAAATTTCAGATTCATTTCCATGGAAGACATTAAGAAGGTTGCCCAGGATAAAGCAATATGGAAAAATTGCTTGCAAGCCCTATGTAATGTTTAACAATGCGACAGGAATATATATATATATATATATATATATATATATATATATATATTTATATTGTTGAAGTTAGCAGCTGCAAACCTAATAGAAGTTTTACACAAAGTGTACGTAATTTATTTGTCAGCAGTATGTTAGAACTAAAAGCTAGGGAGGCTTGCAGAGTGAAACTTCCGCCGATGTGTTCACAGGGGAAGCAAAGAATAGTAACACTGCGACCTACAACGCATGTTATAAGAGGCGACTAAGGTAGTGGCCTAGTGAAGCTACTCTAGTAAATAAAAAGCGCAGCAGAAATCAGATGTGTAGGTGGGGTCAAAGGCGCATAGGGACAACGCCACACCAGAATTAGTGAGCTAGCACTAATCAAGATCCTACCCCACCTCCACATGGTGACCCTGGTAATAGACAATGGTTCCTGTCTGGCTAAGCGGGTAGGGATCGATAGAGAGCTACAGGTAGTGGTAGTAATGCAAGCATGGAAAAGTAATGCAAGTCCACAATCTCTGAACAAAATGCACACATCTCCTATCCGATGTCTGATGAAAAGTTGCCCAAATAGTGCTGAAACATAAGAAACAGTAGTGTACGAGTCATCTGTGAACGAATCCCAACTCCCCCGAAGTAAATGGCCGCAAATAAATTGCCAGCCGTGGGGCAAAAATCAATGAGAACGAAGCGTAACAAATCAAAGGTCTCTGCAAGTGTCTCTGAAAACACTGTAACGTATTGTGACATCACATGGGAAGATTGGGCAAACTCCTAAAAGCGGCCAAGTGCAGATAAAGCTATTGGGTAAAGTTGGCAGAGCGCAAATCCTAAAGTTGCGTTTTAGCATCTAACGAATCTGCATTCCCTGAAACAACCGAGCACGGCACTGTTGCTCTCACAACTAACATCCCGGAAAAACCATTGCGGGTGATGTTTGCAAGTAAAATCTAAGTGATAGCACCTAATGAAACGACCTTCTACATTATTGTGAGTAGCCCCAGTCCAGTGTTTCCTGGGGCCAGGGAAATCGAGGTAGTAACTGCAAATTGCCAAGTGCCGACACGTGCCCCGAAAAGGCTGAGAATATTCCGACTCCTGAATAAATTCTAGTGGTCAGAAAGGTAAGGCAGACAATGTAAAGATTTGACACCTTACACAGTGTGTTATACAAGTAAGACGCTGTCCCAGGACAAGCTTATGTGCCCCAAAAGACTGAGAAATGTTCCTAATCCAGAACGACCTCACAGTCAGAAAGGGCGCTCAGTGTAGATTCACTCTTTGGCGTAGATATCAAAAACCCAAATACACAGCAAAAAGATGATCGTAAAGGCGTAGATCCAAGCAAAAAATTTACAGCATAACGAATCGTTCTAGGGCAAGCTACCCTAGTAAATGCACAGCTGGCTGAAATCGGGTGTGCTGGCCTAGTCACAATAGGCGCATTATTGTAAAAGTCATTCTTGTCAAAGATCAATTATATATCACAAAAAAACAATGCTAAAATTGGCCATGAAGAACGAACGAGAAAAGAAGAAGATGTGTAGGTGCGAGGTGCATAACTGACACAATGTACAATCACTCTTAGGCTAAGATCACATACAATCACAAAGAATGGTTAACAAGTGGTCGATATGGAGCATTCGAAGAAGAAGTATGGGCTGAACTACAAGGGAGACTTGTATGTATAGACTGAGCTACAAGGGAGACTTGTATGTATAGACTGAACTACAAGGGAGACTTGTATGTATAGACTGAGCTACAAGGGAGACTTGTATGTATAGACTGAGCTACAAGGGAGACTTGTATGTATAGACTGAGCTACAAGGGAGACTTGTATGTACAGACTGAACTACAAGGGAGACTTGTATGTACAGACTGAACTACAAGGGAGACTTGTATGTACAGACTGAACTACAAGGGAGACTTGTATGTACAGACTGAACTACAAGGGAGACTTGTATGTATAGACTGAACTACAAGGGAGACTTGTATGTATAGACTGAACTACAAGGGAGACTTGTATGTATAGACTGAACTACAAGGGAGACTTGTATGTATAGACTGAACTACAAGGGAGACTTGTATGTACAGACTGAACTACAAGGGAGACTTGTATGTATAGACTGAACTACAAGGGAGACTTGTATGTACGGACTGAACTACAAGGGAGACTTGTATGTATAGACTGAACTACAAGGGAGACTTGTATGTATAGACTGAACTACAAGGGAGACTTGTATGTATAAACATTAACTTCAATGGGACATAAATTTACAGAAGTTGAGAGCCACAACTTCTAAGAGAACAGAAACCATGTTACTACCTGCTTATGTTCATGTACACAGTTTTGTAGAGGGTATATTTGATTATCAGATTCATGTACACAAAGGGAAAATATGATTATGAAATGTACTCTAACTTTCTATTTACAGTGGACATTGAAGCAGCTTTTTCAACTATGTCTATTCTTCATTTGGAAGGCTATTGATAACAATTGGTGTGGATGTGCTCGATTCAGACATGGAGATAGTGTTCAAAGAGGTATGCTTAATTATTATCGTATGAAATCATAGATTCTCAAAGTGATCAATGTGATAACCGAGGGGTGGATTAATGAGATGTATGCAGTTTTTATTTTTTTCTATGTTCATTTCTGTGTTCTTCTTCTTTGAACGCTCCACATCGACCACTTGTTAACCACCAGTTGCTATTTGTATGTGATCTGAGTGATTGTACATTGTGTTAGTTATGCACCTACAAATAGGCCAGGCCAGCACATCCAATTTCTGCAGCGCTTTTTATTTACTAGAGTAGCTTCCCTAGGCCCCTACCTCATTTGCTTCGTCTGACATGCCTTGTAGGGTTCTTTGCTCCCCTTGAGAGCCCCAGCAACGCATGGGCACTTTTTCTATGGTCATTTCTGTTGTGATTTATGTGGCAGTGCTAGATCTTCTTTTTCTATGGTCATTTCTGTTGTGATTTATGTGGCAGTGCTAGATCTTCTTTTTCTATGGTCATTTCTGTTGTGATTTATGTGGCAGTGCTAGATCTTCTTTTTCTATGGTCATTTCTGTTGTGATTTATGTGGCAGTGCTAGATCTTCTTTTTCTATGGTCATTTCTGTTGTGATTTATGTGGCAGTGCTAGATCTTCTTTTTCTATGGTCATTTCTGTTGTGATTTATGTGGCAGTGCTAGATCTTCTTTTTCTATGGTCATTTCTGTTGTGATTTATGTGGCAGTGCTAGATCTTCTTTTTCTATGGTCATTTCTGTTGTGATTTATGTGGCAGTGCTAGATCTTCTTTTTCTATGGTCATTTCTGTTGTGATTTATGTGGCAGTGCTAGATCTTCTTTTTCTATGGTCATTTCTGTTGTGATTTATGTGGCAGTGCTAGATCTTCTTTTTCTATGGTCATTTCTGTTGTGATTTATGTGGCAGTGCTACATCTTCTTTTTCTATGTTTATATCTGTGCTCATGCTTCATTTACTTCTTCTAGTGTGATTAATTTTGTGTTGTCTATATTGATTTTAATGTTGTAGTCATCAAGTGTTAACTGGAGTTTGTTAATGTGTTGTTGTAACTGTTCTTCTGTTGGTGATGTAATTGCCTGATCATCTGCAAAAAACATTTCATTTCAGAGTTCCTCAAGCCGGTCTCCTTCACTGATGTTATTTATTTTACATATATTTTAGATAGTCAAACATTTGAAACGATAGAATGGAATAGTTGACATATCTTGACAGTGTAGTGTCTCAACAAGGTGGAACAGAGGCAGGTATTAAACCTCATTTGATTGAGGTGTCGCCTGTATGCTGCCTAGGCCCACAATGGGAGCAAAGAATAGTACCACTGTGACCTGTAAGTGGTGACTGATGTAGGACCTAGGGAAGCTACCCTAATAAATAAAAAGCATAGCACAAATCTGGTGTCTGGTCAACCACTAGTGACAACTGTTATAAGAAAGAGAAGATGGAGATATGTTGGGCACACCTTGAGGAGAAATGATCAACGAATATCAAAGCAGGCATTGAAGTGGGTTGCAAAGGGTTCAAAAAAGAGAGGTCGACTAAGGAGACCCTGAGCGAACTTTGCTAGAGAGGCAGGAAATATCGGTCTCAGTTCCATGGAGGAGATTGAGCGAGTTGCCCAGGATAGAGCGGTATGGAGAAATTTCTTGCAGGCCCTATGTAACGTATAACGGTACGAGAGGAATTATTATTATTATTATAGCACAAATCAGATGTGCTGGCCTAATTGAAGGCGCATAACTGGGACAGTACAATCGCTGTTAGGCTTAGATCATATACAAATCACACAGAGTGGTTAACAAGTAGTCGATATGGAACGTTCGAAGAAGAAGATTTGATTGAGGCTAGAGCCATCTTTGCCAGAATGAACCCAATCTGAAAATCAAGAGGGTTTATAGAAAGAAAAACTTAACCTCTATAAAACTATCATTTTACCAGTCCTGCTTTTATGGATCAGAAAGTTTGAGAATGACAATAGCGAATGTAGGGAGACTGTCTACATCTTCCACAGAATCATGAGAATATTCTGGCCAAAAAGAATATCTAACTACAGGCATACTCAAACATCATAAAATAGCATGTATTGAGCAGAACTTTACCACTCTAACAGTCCTTCGGAAATTTCTTTCTCACATAGGCCAGATCTCTGTATCGTCATGCTAAAATATCAGTTACATCTTGAATCCATCTTCTCCATGGTCTTCCTCTTCTCCGTGGTCTTCCTCTTCTCCATGGTCTTCCTCTTCTCCACAGTCTTCCTCTTCTCCTCTGTCTTCCTCTTTCCCGGGATGCCTTCTTTCACAATGATCTTCTTTAACCCTTAGTGTCGATTTATATGTAAAAAAATTCAATTTCCCATTCTTATTCACATTCAACCAGTTTTCTTTGATTTTGAGATCTTTCTGGATATATTTATTTATTTTCTTCTCCGTTCAAGATATACAGAGGACTCTTCTGAAACACATATTCAAAGCACATGTATTCAAATAACTAGGCCGAAATCAATGAATACTATCATAAATGAAAAGAGATGAAAATGGTTTATCTATGTAATGTGAATAAATCCAGCAATACCAGCACTGACATGGACACCAGAGAGAAGAGGAAAGAAAGGAAGACCAAGAATAATATGAAGATGAAAGATGGAAGAAGATCTTATCTTAACCACATTTGCTGTGAAGCGTCGGGAAGAGTTAGTTTTCTATCTAGTGCCAGGTGTGTTGCGCTTGACTTGTCAGTCCATGCTTTCGCAGGGACTCTGAGATGTTATCTATCTATTGTGTTATTGACCTGCCTCATGATCTGCGCCTGAGTGTCGATTATTGTAGGCATGTGATGGTAGTAAATGTGGTTCCATTCTCATTAGATGGCCGAACCACTTGATTCTTTGCTTCTCGATGTACTGTGTGCATGGTATAGTACCAACGATGCTTCTGATATTCTCGTTTCGCACTCTATCTCTCCTTGTAACTTTGACAGCTTTTCGTAGACATCTCATTTCACATGTTGTAATCTTTCTTTCTTGTGTCTTAGGGACCATGTTTGGCACTGATAGCAGAGAGTTGGAATACATATGCAGTTTATCAGTTGTCGTTTGACTGCCATGTTAATGCTTGGATGTTTTAATAGTGGTGACAGTTGGTATGTCACTGCGTTTGCCTTCTGTCATCTAGTTTCGATTTCTCTGTCCATCTTTCCATCTGCTGTGATGGAAGAAGATAGAAGTCTGTAATATTTCTGATGTGGAATACTGCACCAAAGGTTGCTGCAAGGGACAAGAGAGCATGGAAAACCGTTATTGATGTCTCATGTGTCCTATCAGACATGAAGAGAATAAGTAAGTATAGATCCTTTACTTGGGGATCTAAATTACAAGTACTTCTGAAGTTGAAGTAAGGCTCGCCTGAACGGTGAGTGACACTGATGATAAGGAAAGCAAGCCTTCATGCAAAAATCAGTCAGAGGTGCCATATTAGACACCATGACTGCACCTGAATTCATAGTGGGTGCACAAGAAAACAAAAAATAAAAACTAAGTATCAGCATACTGAGAGTCATTATATTTGTTTTATTTTTCAGATAATTTGCTTGGGCCACCATTAGACCTTTATAAAAACCAAGCGCACATTATGACTATTGACGAGGAATTATATGGTACCAATATCATCCGTACTAATCAACCACCTGCTGATACCAATCCAGTTCCTCATATCGAAGAGTTTGCCATCAACGGAGATGTCCATGTGGATGAACAGAATCCAGATGACAGAGCAACAGAAAATGAGGAAAATGTTAAAATTCCTGAAGACGATAACGCCCAAAATGTAGAGAAAAAGAAGACAGCGTCAGTGTTTGTCTACCTGCCTCCAGCAGTTTTATCTCAAGCTCATGTCTTGTTGATGTTCTTTGGTCTCAAGTTGACCTATGGCTCTAGTTTTATGATGCTGAAAGGTAAGCCATATTTATCTCTTCTTTGATTTGTTACATTTTTTCTTATTTTTTACAATCTTCTTTCTTCTGAGAGTTTCTTTTGAGTTTCCCTCAGAGTTTCTTCTGAGTTTCTTCTCGCAAGTTTCTTCTCTGAGTTTCTTCTAAGTTTCTTTTAAGTTTCTTCTCGTGAGTTTCTTCTGAGATTCTACTTTCTTCTGAGAGTTTTTTCTCAGTTTCTTCTGAGATTCTTCTTTCTTCTGAGAGTTTCTTCTTTCTTCTGAGGTTCTCAGATTCTTCTGAGAGTTTCTTCTGAGAGTTTATTCTGAGAGTTTCTTCTGAGAGTTTATTCTGAGAGTTTCTTCTGAGAGTTTATTCTGAGAGTTTATTCTGAGAGTTTCTTCTGAGAGTTTCTAATAAGAATTTCGTCTGAGAGTTTCTTCTGGGAGTTTTTCTGAATTTATTCTGAGAGTTTCTTTTGAGTTTATTTTGAGAGCTTATTCTGAGAGTTTCTTCTGAGAGTTTCTTCTGGGAGTTTCTTCTGAGAGTTTCTTCTGGGAGTTTATTCTGAGAGTTTTTTCTGAGAGTTTCTTCTGAGATTTTCTTCTGAAAATTTTTTCTGAGAGTTTCTTCTGAGATTCCTTTGAGATTCTTCTGAGTTTCTTCTTTTTTTCTTCTGAAGGTGGCAGCCCTTGGATGGTCTGAATTTCCTGATTCACTGGAAAACAAGATTTATTAAGTTGTGTGTCTGTTTATGATTCTTGATTAAATTGTTCTTTTTTTTGGGCACAGCATTTTTGTGGTAGGATTTTCCTTCCCTCATCAATGTTTTTTGTTTTCTATTATCATTTATTATGTCTTAGGCCACAATTTTGTATTTGATTAAAGCATGGTCATTGAATTATTTGTATGTGTCGATTCCTCCGTGCCAATTCATTTTTGGGGGCATCTTTTTTTTGTTTAGTTTGATTTCTAGACAGTTGCAGTTCCCTGCTGAGATTTGTCTTCCCTGGTTTGTCTGGAATCGTCCTACTCTAGGTGATTTCAGCCTTCTGTCGTTGGGCTCACCAACTTGGACTATTATGCAGGGTATGCTACCTGGACACTATAGTTTAATCCACATAAACGTGTCATAGAAGTAGAAAAGTCAACAAAAAAATCTCCTCAAGGGAGAGAAAAGTCTGTTATTTATCCCATGGCTGGGGAATGCGTTGATTGCAGGAGCATTTACCACTCGTCTGTGAATTCTGCACCGTCACCTTATGGGGCCTCATCCTGCTCCCTGCCTTTTGGTCTTGTCTTTCACCTTCAGTCTGTTTGGCTTAGTTAGACCTGCCAGGAGTTAGACTCCTACGGACATAGCCTGACGGAACATCAAGACAAACAAATTCTCCAACCACAATAAAGTAGGCTAATATGGCTGATGTGAAGGGTTTAATTATCCAACAGACAGGGTTAAATCTCGTCAACTCAAATGATATAATGAAGAGTTACAGGCTACTTGAAGTGATGCTGGATTTCCTCTGTCAGAGAAAGCACGCTTGTATAGTGGGGGACACTGGTTCTTCTTTTTCAAATGCTCCATATCGACCACTTATTAAACCACTCTGATTTGTATGTGATCTGGGCCTAAAAGCAATTGTACTTTGTGCCAGTTATGCACCTACAAGTAGGCCAGCACATCCGATTTCTGCAACGCTTTTTATTTACTAGGTAGCTTCCCTAGTCCCCTACCTCAACTGTCTCTTACGACATGCATTGTAGGTCACAGTGTTACTATTCTTTTCTTCCCTTGTAGGCTCCGGCAACACACGGGCGACACCCATTTATTAAAACCTGACTAACTATTAATTTTTTGCTCTCATTAATGTTTAGGTACTGTAACCATCTTCAGCGCCTTGTTGTCCGTGTCCTTCCTGGCGCAGCAGCTTGCCTGTTATGTATGGTTCGGAATTGTGGTTGCATCACTTGGTTTTGGCATCTCTGGGATTTCTGACTATGTTCACAATCCTACTAGTGGTTATGAGAAGTATGGCATTGCTGCAGGTAATGTAACACGTGAAATGCACATTTCTTATATATATATATATATTTATTTTGTTTTGTCAAAATAGAACATTTGTTATGTTGCTCTGTCAATATAGAACATTTGTTATTTCTCTCTGTCAATATAGAACATTTGTTATTTCTCTCTGTCAATATAGAACATTTATTATTTCGCTCTGTCAATATAGAACACTTGTTATTTCTCTCTGTCAATATAGAACATTTGTTATTTCGCTCTGTCAATATAGAACATTTATTATTTCGCTCTGTCAATATAGAACACTTGTTATTTCTCTCTGTCAATATAGAACATTTGTTATTTCTCTCTGTCAATATAGAACACTTGTTATTTCTCTCTGTCAATATAGAACACTTGTTATTTCTCTCTGTCAATATAGAACACTTGTTATTTCTCTCTGTCAATATAGAACACTTGTTATTTCTCTCTGTCAATATAGAACACTTGTTATTTCTCTCTGTCAGTATAGAACACTTGTTATTTCTCTCTGTCAATATAGAACACTTGTTATTTCTCTCTGTCACTATAGAACATTTGTTATTTCTCTCTGTCAATATAGAACATTTGTTATTTCTCTCTGTCAGTATAGAACATTTGTTATTTCTCTCTGTCAATATAGAACACTTGTTATTTCTCTCTGTCAATATAGAACACTTGTTATTTCTCTCTGTCAATATAGAACACTTGTTATTTCTCTCTGTCACTATAGAACATTTGTTATTTCTCTCTGTCAATATAGAACATTTGTTATTTCTCTCTGTCAGTATAGAACATTTGTTATTTCTCTCTGTCAATATAGAACACTTGTTATTTCTCTCTGTCAATATAGAACATTTGTTATTTCTCTCTGTCAGTATAGAACACTTGACAGCAAACATTAATTATGGGCATTCACACATTAAGGCATGTGCCCTCTCTGGAAAGTTACTTATTTAATAAAAGATTGTGATTCTTCTTTGAACGCTCCATATCGACCACTTGTTAACAACTCTTTGTGATTTGTATGTGATCCGAGCCCAAGATCGATTATATGTTGTGCCATTTATTCGCCTACAAGTAGGCCAGCACATCCGATTTCTGCAATGCTTTTTATTTACTAGGGTAACTTCTATAGGCGCATATCTCAGTCACCTCTTACGACATGCCTTGTAGGTCGCAGTGGTACTATTCTTTGCTCCCTTGGGAGCCCGTAAACACGGGCAAAATATTGTGATTGACTGTTGTTAACTAGCTACGGTATAAATATTTATAAGTTTATGTTTGTGGTCTCCGATGATATTAATGGGAACATATACCGGGAGTTTTCCGGTTTGTTGTTCAAGATGGCGGGACGTGTTTTCTTCTAGCTTGGCCAACAAACTGTTGATCGTCGGCCCGACAAGTCGTCATCATAAAAACCTCCACTGTTGGAGAAACAGAGTTTAGGCTCTAAATGAATCGATGATTCGTTCAAATTTGTTTAATTCTAAGGACATCTCTAAAATTGGTTACTGGAATGTAAGCCCTCATATGGACACCAGAGGGAAAAAGAAAACGAGGAAGACCAAGAGAGACTCTGCGTAGAACCATCACCAGAGAAGGCTCAACGATGGGCCTAGTAAACATTAAAGACTTAAAACAAATTGCAACGAACCGCGAGACATGGAGAGCTATGACCTCTGCCGCCCACAGGCCCAAGAGGAAAGACTAACTAATACCGGGGCCCAAATTTGGGGTGTAAAGAATAGAACCACTGTTACCTACCACATATGTTGTAAGAGGCGACTAATGAGGTTAGGCTGAAATCGGATGCACATGTCATAAATGTGTAGAAGTCTGCGTTTAGGAGCCTACCAAACCAATGTGCAATGTATACACGTTCTTGGCAAAGATCAAACATATCACAAAGAGTGATTAAAATTGGTAGTAAAGAACTAACGCAAAGAAAAAAAAGAATGGGAACATATAAATATTAATTAGTAAAATAAATATTCGGGAACGCTCGCCAGCTCTTGCACGGCCGCTGAGATCCTCCTGTGTAAGAAAGAGATTGGAGCAAACATGATTACTAACTGAAGTGCACAATGATGATGGTCCTATCATTCAATCAATCATATTTTATTCTCTCTCTCTCTCTCTCTCTCTCTCTCTCTCTCTCTCGCGCGCGCGATCATCGCCCAGACTGATATACCTGATCTCCCCATAAATTCTATTCATGTGGAAATCTAATCCATAAAACATTAGCATTGTTGTTTTACATCACATCTTCAGCACCATTTGGAGCTCTGGTGCTTATCCTTCGGTGATGTGTCTGGTTTCAGCCAGCGTTTACTTGGTTCGCTCTCCGTTCTGTAGCCATCTAGTGTTTTTACGGTGTTGGGTAGCTAGCCCCACGTCCAACCTTCTTAGTGCCTCTTACAACATGCGTGGAGGTAACAGTGGTTCTATTTTTTACACCCCAATTTGTGCCCTGGTAACCACTCAGGGAATATTTTATTCAATTTTTTTTCAGCCAGTTTTTTTCCTGATTTACGTAACTCATCAGGAGTGCTACTGATAACAGGGACAGAAAATGGACAGGGGTCCTTCAATGTGTCGTGACTCAGACATAAAAAGATAATAAGGATTCCCACTATGATGTTATGAATGTTCTTCATAATATTACTAAAATTGAGAAACACGTAAAGACAAAGTATTATAGTGTTACAAAATACAGAAACAGTGACGATAAACAGCAATGCTTCGACCAAAAGGCCTTTATCAAGCACATGATACAATAGGAGTGACGAATTTCAATGAAAACACTACATATGGACGATTACATACATAGACACAAAATTCAATCAGAAGCACAATACCAGGTCCATGACTAACGACTGAATTCACAGCGGACGATCGAAAAAAGAAGTGTAGCATGTCATGGATGATCCATGCTGAGAGAACAATTCACCAGGTGACCAAAGTTACAACTCTAAAGAATGGCTCCAGATAAATGATAGTATCACAAACTTCAACAATGTTATCATTACTTTTCTAAGAAAATGTAAACATTTGAGCAATATGAAGAAGGCTGAACTTGCAATTAAACAGCTGATAGCAGATAATACAAGTGATAATGATGATGTTATTAATCCTGGTTGATCTGCATATCATGGTGAGAAGTCAGACTAGGGTTTCCTAGCTAGCATAAATAGTAGTTCACAACCTGTCATTTTTAGCGTCTTTTTTAATTTTTTTAAATTTTTTTTTTTCCCTTCCTTTCGTCCGCTTTCAACTCAGACGGAGTTTCATCTCTGAAACTGATTTTGCGTGAAAATCCGTTTTTCTGTGAAAAATCCGCTTTTTCCAATTTCTTACAATGGCAGCAGCGTGCACATTGTAAATTACTTTACACTGGCAGCCGTGTGCTCAATGTACTCGTAATTAGTATTCCTCGCCATACAGGCAGATTTTCTCCGACTTCAGAGGTACTCACGTTATCGTCTTGAGTAAGACCAGGGACTCGAACAAATGCCGGACAGTAGGTTCGAACCCGAGCTATGAGGCGTCTCACAGCTAGCAGGCCGAGCTACTATCAACTACTCTAGGCAGTCCCCATTTTTTTTTTTTATATTTTTTTTTATATTGTCTAACGTTTGAGAAGACAGAAATTGTCTGATAAACACACCTGAATAAAATAGGTCAGCTTGGCTACCACATATTGAAGATTTGCACTGGTTCACATTCCGGGTTTGGTATGTTGTTTCTGTTTTAATTTTTCAGTATATACTGATGATAATTCTTTCATTTTCAAATATCTTCATTGCACTCCGGACATGTCCAAAAGTGCTTCAATCTCCTTAGCAATATCTCCAACAGAGACTAACCATAGCAGGTCGATGTTGATTGATGTGCCTACTCCTATAGCTGTTGTGCTGTTCTTTTCTGGCCACTCCAATCTTCAATCCAAACTCTTTCAATCTAACAAGGGGACATGGATTAGTTTAAATTAAAATCCCTCTTCGCTGCCACACTCTATGAGGATGTTCAGAATGTCAACTCTGCCCGTGTGATGTCGGGATCCGCAAGGAAGCAAAGAATAGTACCACTGCAATCTACAAGGCATGTCGTAAGAGGTGACTGATGTAGGACCTAGGGATGCTACCCCAGTAAATAAAAAGCATTTCAGAAATCAGATGTGCTGGCCTACTTGTAGGCGCATAACTGGCACAATGTTAATCATTCTTAGACTCATATCACATACAAATCACACAGAGTGGTTAACAAGTGGTTGATATGGAACATTCGAAGAAGAAGAATGTCAACTCTGTCAATTTGCTGACCCCCTAATTTGGTGGCAGAGCCAGCCAGCCTGTCTGCTCTCTTATTCTCCGAATCGAATATGAATATAATTCTGTGAATATATATCAAAACACGTAATCACAAAGTACTATAGTTTTACATGACAAAATACAGCAACGTTTTGACCAACAAGGCCTTTATCAAGCAAAGAACAACAGGAGTGACAAATTTGAAAAAACATATGGACGACTACATACAAACATATGAATATATATCTGATATTTGTTGTGAGGATGAAACACTTGAAATGATTGATATTATTGTGGAATCATGTTTTTGTGATTTGTTTCTTTCCCTTAGGAAATCTGTTGATTGTGATGGCACAAATTATGTTTGCTACAAAGATCGTTTATGAAGAGAAGTTCATTCGGAAGTATGCTACCCATCCCATGATGTTTTTGGGATGCGAAGGTAAATTTGAAAACAGATGGTTAAAATATGAATAGATGCCATATTGGGGTTCATGTGGATTATCCAAAATTAGCATTGCAGACGAAAATTCAAATATACTGAACCTGTGTAATTAGTCCATTACTATATGGCTCATAAACATGGACAGCCTATTCAAGACACGAGAGAAAACTTAACGTCTTTCACCTTTGATGTTTCCATAAGATTATCAACATCAGGTGGTATGACAAGATAACCAACTCTAAAGTACTTCTTGTCAAAAGACCTGGATTTGCGGATAATCTGCTAGGCTACAAGACATGCTGGAAAAAGTGTGTGCTCTGGTGGAAACGGCATAACGGGTCAGTCTTAAAATCAGTCATGAGAAGACAAAAATACTGCAAAGCAACACAAAAACAATATACAGCAAGACCTAATATTGATTGAGGGAAGGGGTGTAGAAGATGTTGGTGAATTTGTCTACCTTGGAAGCAAGATCAGCAAATCAGTAGGTACAGATGAGGACATTAATGTCAGGATTAGGAAAGCCCGACAAGTCATTGCTATCCTGCACACAGAGTGGAAATCCACTGCCATCTCCATGAAAACAAAGCTCAGGATATTCAGCTCAAATGTGAAATCTGTGTTGCTGTATGGCTCAGAAACGTGGCGAGTCACCAAGTCAAATACAAATAAGATTCTGATCTTTGTCAGCGGATGTCTTTGGCGGATTCTCAGACTGAGATGGTATGAAAGAGTTGCAAACACAGACCTGTAGATAAGAACCGGACAGGAACCCATGATGACCCAGGTTAAGAAGATAAAATGGCGATGGATCGGGCATACCCTACGGAAGACAGAGTCGAGTGTCACTAGACAAGCACTTGAGTGGAACACGGAAGGAAAACGAAAAGAGGACACCTAAACAGATCTGGAGACGAAGTCTTCTTGAGGAACTGAAGAGGGCTCGACTATCCTGGGAGATCATAAAGAAAACGGCCAGAGACTGAGAAAAGTGCGCACAAACGTTGAGGCCCTATGCTCCACAAGGAGCGGAGAGGAATAAGTAAGTAAGTAAATACTAAAAGCAAGATACCAGGAACAAAACAACAATGCCAGCAAAAAAACCAAGCAGGCTATGAGGATTACAAAAAATATATGTCGAAGACCTGGCAGCACAGAAGAAACAGCAAAAAATGTGACCAAGGAACAGTGTACAAAATTACAAAACTTACAAAAATTGTAAACATTACAGGAGATTGGACATGTTCATAAAGGATAAAAATGGAAAACTATTGATGATGGAAAGGAAAGAAGAAATGCGCTGGATAGAACATTTTAAAGTATTGCTAAACAGATCACCACTAGTAGCAGATATACCAAAATGACCAGAGGAACTAGAAACTGACATTGAACCACTCAGACGAGAAATGAGATCATTACAGCCATTCAATCTCTTAAAAATAGAAAGGTGGGAGGTCTCTATGGCTAAATGATTACACCTTTGCCTTGCATTTTGAATGTCATAGGTTCAAATCCAGACCAAGCAATTCTGTTCATGGGTGCATTTTTTCCAGAGATCCCTAGAATTGTTGCCGGAGCTACGAAGTTTGCGCTTTGTGCAATATTCTAGGCAGCTGGCATGCCATTTCTGGGAGAGGACCAAGCCATATGGAATAAAACCTGGTGAAGTGAAGTCAATCCTTCGGTTTTAGACTCTTTACAATAAAAAGGTACCAGGCTATGATGCATTTAAACTATGAATTATTCAAAATAGACCCAGGAATCTCAGCTAATGCACTACTACCATTGTTGACATCTATATGGAATATTCTAATGATACCTGATCCATGGAACAGAGAAGTCATCATCAAGATACCCAAGAAAGACTCTCTTGGTGATTGTAACAACTGGATTCAGGGCCAGAATTTGAAGGTTGGGTAGGTTTATTTTCAACAATGGATCCCTGACACCAATTTTTTTTGGTCCTATTCATTGCGACTTCTCCCCCACTTCCTTTTTCCAATTCTATTCCATAATTTTCTACTTTCTGATTAGGGGGAAGACTGCAGTAAAACTTGATAAATAGTGAAACACGATCAAACAAAGTACTATAGTTTTACAAAATACATAAACAGTGACGATATACAGCAACGTTTGACCAACAAGGCCTTTATCAAGCAAACGAACAAACAGGAGTGACAAATTAAAATGAAACACAAATGGTCGACCAAATACCAACGTATCTAAGGAAAATCTGGAATAAAACGATAATCTAAATAAATGTAACACAAAACACACATAAAAACTAGAAATAGAAAAGAAACAATGAAACATCTAGTAAATATATAACTTGAATACATGCAACATATACCCATATAGATTATAAAGATGTTTCATTGTTTCTTTCTATTTCTAGTTTTTATGTGTGTTTTTTGTGTTACATTTAAAAATGTTTCATTGTTTCTTTTCTATTTCTAGTTTTTATGTGTGTTTTTGTGTTACATTTAAAATGTGTCATCGATAGCTGTTTAGGAAAACCCGCCTTTATATGCTCCCCAAAATTCATAAACTGAACAATCCCGGTAGGCCCATCGTTTCTGCTTGCTCTTGTCCTACGGAACATATCTTCGAATTTCTTGATAGTATCTTCAATCCTATAGTCACCACACTACCTTCATTCTTGAAGGATACGAACCACACCTTGTCTGTTTTTCGCTATTGAGTTGTTGCCTGGCAGGACTTACCGTCTCTTCCTCCTTGATGTGTGCTCATTGTACACCTCCATACCTCATTCCGACGGACTTCAAGCTCTCCAGTTCTTTCTCGACAGGAGAACTAACCCACTTGTCTCCACCTCGGCTCTCCTTCGTCTTGCAGAACTAGTTCTAACTCTCAACTCCTTTCAGTTCAATGACCAGTTCTTTGAGCAGATCAGTGGGGTCGCCATGGGTACTAAAATGGGACCCAGTTATGCTTGTCTATTCATGGGTCATCTTGAGCACCTAGTATGGAATTCCTATGATGGCCCTCTTCCGTCTGTGTATCATAGATACATTGATGATTGTATTGGCATTACCGATATGCCTGAAGTCGATTTGTCACGCTTCATTAATTTCATTAATGTCTTCAATCCCGCTATTCGGTTTACATCTCACATCTCTACCTCTTGTGTCAACTTTCTTGACATCACTATCACTATCAGCCTATCCACCATCACTACATCAGTATACTACAAGCCTACTGATGCACATAGTTTTCTTCTTTATACCTCTTCCCATTCCCAGGCTTGTCGTGATTCTTTACCATTCTCTCAACTCTTGCGCCTTCGTCGCCTCTGTAGCGGACGACGATTTCCTCGATAGAGCTCACGAGATGCTGGATTTCTTTCGTAAGCGCTATACCCGGATAAGGTGCTTGCTTCTGCTATGCGGCGCGTTCAGCAAATTTCTCGCCAGGAGGCTCTCTCTAACCAGCATAGAACTTCCAATTCTGACAGGGTGAAACTTGTCTTAACTTTCCACCCTCATAGTTCCCTTGTGAAGAAAGTCTTATTCCGTCATCTCTCCATTCTTCAGTCTGATCCTGATACACGTTCAATCTTCCAACACTATCCTTTGGTGGCGTACAGACGGGACAGAAGCCTTAAGGATATGTTAGTTCACAGTCGCCTCAAGCCAAACATCCAGAGTCATTTTGGCACCATCCAGTGTGGCGTCGGCGCTGTAACACTTGTGCTTATGTAATACAGACCCGCACGGTGTCTTTTCCAAAGCCACGTTCGTTGTTGAAGACAGTTTCACGTCGAGTCCCGTAATATTATCTATGCCATTATCTGCAAGCGGTGCAACAAGGCCTATATTGGGAAACCGGCAGGAGACTCAGTGACCGATTCGCCCAACACTTGCGCGATATACGCCAATGCTCTGTGACCCCTGTAGCTACCCATTTCAATGATACTGGCCATTCAGGAGCTTGCGATGTCCAGGTCACAGCCATCCGATCATGTTCCTCTGATGATCGTAGTCGATTTGCTCTGGAGAATCGGTTGATTTCTTTGTATGGTACCTTGCGACCACGCGGCTCAACGTATTACATTCTTATGCTTCTTAGTACTTTCTCTTCCAATGCTTTGTAATCTCTATGGGTATATGTTGCATGTATTACATTCTTATGCTTCTTAGTACTTTCTCTTCCCATGCTTTATAATCTATATGGGTATATGTTGCATGTATTCAAGTTATATATTTACTAGATGTTTCATTGTTTCTTTTCTATTTCTAGTTTTTATGTGTGTTTTTGTGTTACATTTATTTCGTTATTCGTTTTTATTCCAGATTTTCCTTAGATACGTTGGTATTTGGTCGTCCATTTGTGTTTCATTTTAATTTGTCACTCCTGTTTGTTCGTTTGCTTGATAAAGGCCTTGTTGGTCGAAACGTTGCTGTTTATCGTCACTGTTTATGTATTTTGTAAAACTATAGTACTTTGTTTGTACGTGTTTCACTACTTTCTGATTCATATTTTCTGCCTTAATTGTCTTTATTTTTGTCTTTCAAATGTTCTTTATACATTTTTCTGTTTTAGATATTCTTTTTTATTTTTTTCCCTATTGTTACAAATTTCCTTCCTTCATTGTTTTGCCGAAATTTTCATTTTTTCTTTCAAATAATTTTTAGAACATTTCTGCTCTTCTGTTTAAATATAAAAAAAAAAAAAATTTTTTCCCTTAATTTTGTTTCTCTTTGTTTCTAATTTTATTCCAGCATTTTATGGCTCCGTCATCGCAATAGCCTTTATGGTGTCCTTCAATGTAGTTCACGATTTACAGTACAGCAATTTGCCTAATGGAAATCTTGAAGATTTCCACGATGCTATTTATCAATTCACTAACAACTGGAGAGTCGTCATCGCAGTTCTGGGTAAGATTAGCAATAAATAATCTTTTCAGCGTCTTCTAGAGCACAGGTCCTTAACATATACATGTCATTCTCTACTGTCTTGTGCTATCTATTCCATATCTCATGTTTCCTGAATATCTTTTGTCCATTTGTTTGCTTATATTATTGTCTTTTGTCTTTGACCAGGTTTATGATGGAATTGGTTGTCAACTCTTGCCATTAAGTGTAGGGGTGGGAGCTTTAATTTGCATTTGAGGGCCAGATGATTCGCCCCTGTTGTGTTATATCCAAGTTTATTTAGTGTGGTCTTGATATTGTCTATCTTTTTCTTGGTCTTTCCTTAGCTTTAGTACCCGATCTCTTTTTATTGCATGCTGTTATTGGTGGTTGGTTGTATTCCATTCTCATTAAATGTCCGTCCGAACCACTGCATTTGCTGTCATTCGATGTATTCGTGCATGAAGTTATGCCCACTCTGCTTCTGATGTCCTCATTTCGTAGTCTATCTTTCCTGGTGATCCCTACTTCCAACATTGTGAAGAACTATGGAAAGAGAGTTGAAAGGTTGTGGCCTGACATAGGAAACAATTAGTAGGAAGGTGACAGAATGGTACCAGTGGAAATTTCTTGTGGAAGCCTTACGTGTCAAACGGAAAATGAAGAAAATATAGATAGATATATTCAATGTTTTTCCATGTATAAATTTCACTGTCTTTTCTAGTTCACACAGATGTCTGTGTAGTTTTTTTCTTTCCAGTGTTGTTTCAATGTGCCAGTAAGTATGACTCAGTATATCATATTTGGGGCAGTGTTAAAGAATGTGTTATGCAGTCATAGGTGGTGCCTGTCTTCTTCTCTTCCACCATTTATTTCCTTATACTTAGGAGCAATTTTCACAGCAGATGGAAGTATCGATAGCGAAATCAGCAATCATTGCACAAAAGCTAACCAAGTACTGGGACAGTTAACACCACTGTTGTCACATAAAGAGATACCGCTAACAACTAAAGCAAATCTCATAAGAACGATTTTCTGGCCAACACTATGTTACCAGTGTCAAACATGGCCAATAGCAGCAGCTAATGAGCGGAAAATCATAACGACAGAGATGAGGTGTCTTAGAAGAGCTGCAGGTGTGACAATAAGAGACAAAATTAGAAATGAAGAAATCAGAAGGAGACTAGATGTGAAACCAGTTATGCAATTCATAAAAGAACAACAGATGAAATGGTTTGGACACTTAACCAGAATGCCCTGGTATCGCCTACCACAGAGAGTCACACAGAAAAAGTTTAATGAGTACAAGGCAAGAGGAAGACCACGCAAAGATGGAGCGACGGCATCAAGAACAGCCTTACGAACATGAATATCAGCTTACAAAGTGCCTTAAAACAAGCACACACAAGATCACTACGTTTCACCCCCAACACTTCCATAACGAAGTAAATGGTGGAAGAGAAGAAGGAGAAGACTTCCTTATAGAGTGTTGGGAGGGGAGGGTGTGTGTGTGAAATAATGTAGTGATCTTGTGTGTGCTTGTTCTATTGCACTTTGTAAGCTGTAATTCATTATCTTAAGTCTGTTCTTGATACCATCGCTCCATCTTTTGCGTGGTCTTCCTCTTGCTCTGTTATTGTTATACTTTTTTTAGTGTGGCTCAATATGGTAGATGATACCAGGGCATTCTTATCAGGTGTCCAAACCATTTAATCAGTTGTTCTTTTATGAATTACGTGACTTGTTTCACATCCAGTCTTCTGATTTCTTCATTTCTAATTTTGTCTTTTATTGTCACACCTGCAGTTTTTCCCAAGACACCTCATCTCCGTCATTATAATTTTCCGCTCATTAGCTGCTGTTATTGGCAATGTTTGACACTAGTAATATAATGTTGGTCAGAAAGTCATTCTTATAAAGATTTGCTTATAATCTTCTTTTTACTCTCTGCTCCTTGTGAATCATATAGCCTCAACAGTTATTCTCTACTTTTCTCGACCTCTGGTCATTTTCTTTATGCTTCCCAAGATGAACACACTTCTGTCAGTTCTTCAAGAAGACTCCATATCATGTCTGTTTAGAGCGTCCTCCCTTGCGGATTCCACTCAAGTGCCCGTCTAGTGACACTCGACTGTGTCCTCTGTAGGGTATGCCAGACACACCGCCATTTTCTCCTCCAGGCTGACCTGGGTCATCATGGATTTCTGTCCTGTTCTTATCCACAGATCTGAGTTTGCCAATCTGTCATACCATCTCAGTCTGAGAATCCACCACAGACATGTGTTGATAAAGGTTTGAATTTTAGTTGTATTTAACTTGGTGACTTGCCAATTTTCTGAGCCATACAGCAAGGCATATTTCTTTCCTTACGGGTTCACTTGTCAGTTATATTCTGTTAATATAATTTAGACTGTATTATAGGGGTCAAAGGTTCATGAGGTCATGGTGGTAACATGAGCCAGGGTTAGCGAGGGCACGCTAACCGAGACCCTGCCCCGACCTCCACGTGGTGACCCTGGAAACAGACTTAGGTTCAGGTCTGGCTAAGGGGGTCAGGGATCGGAGAGAGCTACTCTGGTGTAAGTAGAGATGCAAAGGTAGTCACGCCTGATGGGATCCGCTCGCAACATAGACGAGTGAACTCCCAGAGTGACTATCAATGCTCAACTCTCCCGGACGAATCAAAACCATCGAATGGAAGTTGTGCTGCGAAATTCGGAACCCACGCATGCTCTCTCTTAAGTCACTACTCTCTCTCTCTCTCATGCGTTCCCACAGAGGCACTGCTCAAGGGCCGATGAGTATGCTGGGAGTCGAATCGAGTAGTGCAAGGTCATCAAGGGGCGAACTCGGTTTTGCCCGTCGAAGTCGAAGAGCCCAGTTGGAATTGACGGAAATGGTGAAAGGGGAACCAGGGCAGAAAGAGCACGATAGTGGGCCCCATCAAGGGGCAGACCGGCAAGGCATGCGATGCAACAGCAAGCATGACAGGCAAGAGGATGTGCATCCCACCCATATGAGCAGAACTGGGAAGCCCGGCAGAGGCAAACCAATGCTAGCGCGGCGGCAGCAGTGCGGCAGCATTGCAGCGGTGTCGTCCCACCCAAGTAGGCAGAACTGGGAAGCCCAACAGAGGCTAAGCAGTGCAAGCGCGGCAGCGGCAGCGTTGCAGCGGGTGTGTGTTCCACCCAAATGTGCAAAACAACTGGAATGCCCAGCAGAGGTAAGCCCAGTGCGCATTCCCGCTTGCAGGGAACTACTGTTGCCTTGTAGATTAATTGGGGACAATCAAAGACTAGTGGAACAAACCGTAAACAAAACTGAGCGGCGGCAAACCAAGGTGTTCATTAAAACGACCGGTTTGCTGGGAAGATGGCGCTCATGAGCCCGGGAGGGCAGGCTGTCTAAGGGTCGCTCCCATGAAAGAAATAGCAGCCCACTGCTTTATGGGTCTGACTGGGGACAGTCAAAGGCTAGCGGAAGAAGCGAATCCGCACACAATAGCTGGCTGAAATCGAACACCCCACCGAAGGATAAGCAACTGTGCTCAAATAGGTGCTGAAGGTTGGTGCATGTACAATTACGTTCTGATGTTTGGTTGTTTATATATCACAAAGAGAATGATTAAAACAGGCCTAGAACGATCGAAGAAGAAGACTGTATTATTTGATGTCGCCTGAGTGGTTACCGGGGCCAAATTTGGGGTGTAAATAATAGAACCACTGTTACCTGCCTCAGATGTAGTAAGAGGCGACTAAGGAGGTTTGACTGAAATCGGATGCACATGTCCACTAGGGAATGCTAACCCGAAACAAACTGCTTGCAGAAGACGGATGCACCAGGCCGTAAGGCGCATAACATGGTGCAACGACGCCTCACAATGAGGAATGGGATAACGGATTCTACTGTCGCCAATCTGCCTAGGAGATTTAGCAATGCAGTAAGAATGTCAGACCTACCATCACGAGGGTGGCCAAAACTTACTAGCGTCCAAGACGAACTGTATGGCGTGGCTGATAATCTGAGACAGACGGCTGCTTTTATTAGAGAATCCGATATCCCAATCTAGTGTGAATGCAGAAGAAGAAGAATTATTTGATTTGACTTTCTTCCCTTATAGGTTCACTTGTCAGTTTCTGATAATATATCTTCTTCTTCTTCTTTCGTTGTTCTTCGACCAATTTTAATCACTCTTTGTGATATGTTTGATCTTTGCTAAGAACGTGTATACGTTGCACATTGGTTTGGTAGGCCCTAAATGCATAGACTTCTACCCGCTTAGGACACATGCATCCGATTTCAGCCAAACCTCCTTAGTCGCCTCTTACGACATGCATGGCAGGTAACAGTGGTTCTATTCTTTACACCCCAAATTTGTCCCCGGTAACCACTCGGGCGGATAATATATCTCATCATCATCATGCATTATCAGGTGCTGTGCCGGATGGCATAGACGATCATGGATCTCCACAAATTTGTGTTTGTTATCAACTCAGATGTTGACGCTCTACCATGCTATGAAGTCAGGCTATCCAAAATTTTCTCTCTGTGTCTTCCTCTGTCCCTTCTACCCTCGATTTTAATGGTTGTTACAATGTGTTCGAAACCTCCCTTTCTCATCACATGTCCAAAAAATGTAGACTGCCTCTTTCTTATGATGATGATAAGCTTTCTCTGTGTCTTGACCTCATTCAACACCTCCACATTAGTCATTTAATCAGCCCATGGGATTCTCATCATTCTTCTGTAAAAACCACATCTCTGTGGCCCTCAGAGTTTTTGTTAATATATCCAGGTCTGTATTTTTTTATGTGACTTTCTTCCCTTACAGGTTTACTTGCCAGTTATATTCTGTTAACATATTTAAGACTATTATTTGATGACTTTCTTCCCGTACAGGTTTACTTGTCAGTTTCTGTTAATATATCTATGTCTGTATTATTTGATGTGACTTTCTTTTTTGCAGGTTCACTTTTTGGCTATATTCTGTTCACATATCTGGGAATGTTTTTGATCAGAGATCAGGGTGCCTTGCCCAGAATCATGATAGAGACTTTTGTGTGGAGCTTCTTCTGGGGAATAAGTGTGGGTCTAAAATGGGAACGCTTCTACATTACACAGGTTTGTTCCAAGACATGCTGGTTCCTAGGTACCAAAATATGCCCTACTGGTACATGCCATACATCCTTAATCAACCTCTATCTTTGTCTTTTAATTATGATCTATAATGATGCACATTTTGTTTGTATTAAAAGCTCTTCATTTGCTATCGTATTTGTCCAGAAAATTTGTAGGATTCTACTTATACAGTATGGACTCCCAACAACAACTGCAGCTTATGAGAGAAGACTGGTTCCACAAAACACTTGACAATAAATGTGAACCAGATGAGAGCATTAACTGAGAAAAGAACAGGCAGGGTTTCACAAGAATAGATCCTGCACAGATCAGAGAGCTACACTGCACATTATAGTAGAACAAAGCTTAGAGTGGAACTCACCACTATACATATATTTTGTGGACTATGAAAAGGCGTTTGATAGTCTAGATGGAGAGTCGTTGTAGAAACTATTAAAATACTATGGAGTTCCTCCCAAGATTGCAAACCTAGTAAAGGAAACATATGAAGAAATGAAATGCAGTTATCCATGAGGGCCAATTGATGGAATCCTTTGAGATAAGAACCGGAGTGAGACAGTGATGCCTCTTATCACCATTTATGTTCTTGCTGGCCATAGGTTGGATCATGAAATCAACAACGACAGATAACAGATTGGGAATACAATGGACACTTATGAAACAACTAGAGGACCTGGATTTTGCAGACGATCTGGCAATGCTGTCCCACAACCACGCACAGATTAAAGATAAAATGAATATTCTAAATAATAAATCTCAGCAACTAGGTTTGAAAATACACAGGGGAAGACCAAGGTCATGAGAATAAATGCAATAAATGTAAACCAGATTATGCTGGAGGAAACAGCTCTACAAGATGTAGAATCATACACATACCTTGGTAGCAACATAGACACAGAAGAGGAACAAACAAAGATGTCAAGATAAGAATACAAAAAGGGAAACTTTATTGCATTTAGTAATATATGGAAGTCAAAGGAGATCAAAACAAATGTAAAACTGAGAATCTTTTAATCAAATGTGAAGTCATTTGTGAAACCACCAGAAAACTACAGACCTTCATAAATGCATGTTTTTGTAGCATATAGAAACAGACTGAGATGGTATGATAAGATTACGAATGAGTAACTCGGAGAAAGAACTAAGCAGATACCAGTGGAGAAAAGCTAAGGAAGAGTTACTGGAGATGGATAGGACATACATTGAGAAGACTGACCGGAAGCATTGCAAGACAGGCACTGTTTTGGAACCCGCACGGAAAGAGGAGATGGGGAAGGTCTCGAAATACCTGGAGAAGAGAGCTGGAGACTAATATTAAAAGGATAGGTAAAACATGGAAAGAATTGGAAGGGATGGTAAGAGAGAGGAAGAGTTGGAAGAAGTTTGTTGAAGACCTGTGCTCCGTGGGGAGTTGAAAGGTGAAGAAGCTGAAAGCATGTTCTTTGTGCTTTGTAAAAACTACCTTAATTTCTGCTGTGATATTACACCAAGAGAAAGAAGATGGCTGTATCACATATTTGCCAGTCCTGACTTGCGGCTGTATGTATTGGGAAATGACATCACAACCTGGGAAAACCAGCTTCCAACCTCAGAAATGAGGTATCTAAGTAACAAGTGACAAAAAAGAAGAAAGTTTGTAACAAGATAATATGTAATGTCCCCCGAGTGCTGTCAGATTCGGCTTGGGGCTGGCTATCACATTCGGTAAAAACTGTAAGCTACAAAATTCAGCTACCAAGAAACTAGCATGAGTTGGTTGAGGGCATATGCCCCAACTGGGGTTTGAAAGGCAGGAGGAGGGAGGAATATGTAAAGAGCTTGATACACTTCTTCCTTTCTTTTTTTGTTGTCACAAAGTTACAGGGTTGTTGCCGAAGGTCGTAGTTTACTGTTTTTATCTTTCACCGCTCTAGTGGCTTGGTGATAGTTAATTTTGCTTTTGACAGCAAAATTGATTTTTAAGACGTTCTGCTATACCATCTAGCCATATTTCTTTGGTCTTCCTCTTGCCTTCTTTCCGTATGTTCTATTGTAGAAGACTGTATGCAGTGGAGTTTGGTTGCATTCTTATTAAATGGCAGGACCACTTCATGCTTAATACACAAGTCTAAAAAACCCAAGTGGAACAGTAACAATTGCAATGGTTTGAACATATATGCAGAAATAGAGAGAATTGACTATCACAACTTCTACTTCGAACACTCCATATCGACCACTTGTTAAAATGCTCTATGTGATCTGAGCCCATGAGTGATTGTACATTGTGCTAGTTGTGCACCTACAAGTAGGCCAGCATATCCAATTTCTGCAACATTGTTTATTTACTAGGGTAGCTTCCCTAGGCCGCTACCTCAGTCGCTTATTACAACATGCCTTGTAGGACGCAGTGTTACTATTCTTTGCTTCCTTGTGGGCCCTGGCAACACACGGCAGTTGCATCCCAGCAAAGTCCAGCATCCATCAGTTTCTCAAGAAGACTCCTTCTCCAGGTCTGTTTAGGGTATCCCTTTTCCCTTCTCTTGCAGGTTCCACTCCAGTACTTGTCTAGTGATATTTGACTTCTGCAGGGTATGTTATGTTATGTTGTACGATCCATGTTATAGCATTATTGGACATTTCCATGCATGCTCTGTCCTCGGCTACAGCAGCCATCCCACAGTCCACTTGCTCACCGTACCCATGAGGAATTGATTAGTTTATCTTCTGTCTCTACCACAAAGATGACACTGTCTGGCATGTCCAAACTTCTAATTCTCACAAATGTTCCAGTGCCTGAGACTCACCGTATGACATAACTCAGAGCATACAGCATTGATGACATCGACTGTTCATTCAGGGTATGCCCAACCCATCAGCGTTTTCTCCTTCTGATCCACAGGTTTTTGTTTACCACTCTGTCATACTATCTCATTCTAAGATCGACAGAAGACATCAGACATAAAGGTCTGAATCTTATATCCATTTCTTCTTCAAATGCTCTATATCGATCACTTGTTAAACCACTCTTTGTGATTTGTTTGTGATCTTCTTCTTGATCGTTCTTTTCGGCTATTTGATCATTCTTATTGTGATATATAAACAGCCTACACCAAGAACGGGTGTGATTCGTCACATCTTCAACGCTATTTGGAGCTCTGGTGCTTATCCTTCGGCGATGTGTCCGATTTCAGCCAGTGTTTACTGGGTTCACTCTCCGTTAGCCTTTGGCTGTCCCAGCCGACCTGCAAGGCAGCAGGTTGCTATTTTCTTTTAGGGTAGCTACCCTTAGACAACCTTCCCTCCCGGGTTGTTGTTGAGCGTCGTCTGCCCAGGTTACCTGTCTTTTTTTGGACTACTTAGTTTGCCCACCGTCCAGTTTTGTTGTGAACGGTTTGCTCTGCCAGACTTTGATTGTCCCCAATCGAACTACAAGGCAGTAGTAGTTCCCTGCGAGGGGAAACGCGCATTGAATTCAAGCCTCTGCTGGGCTTTCCAGTTTTTCTGCACATTTGGTTGGTTCGCTCACCCCTACGCTTGCTTTGGTGCCTGCCCACTGTGTCTATCTGTTCTCACTGTGCTCACATTCACCATGCCTCTAGGCTGTCCGGACATTGAGCTCACTCGGCCCTCTCCCTCCGGGCCTGAGTTTCGCCCCATGCCTCTTCTCCTGATGCATCACTCATCCCTTTATGTTTATCCGTTCAGCTTTTCTCATTGGCCAGAAGAGACATGCATTAATAGTCACTCTGGGATTCCGCTGCCTGTGTTGCGTGCGGATCTCATCAACGTGACTACATCTGCATCACTACTTATACCAGAGTAGCTCTCCCTCGATCCCTACCCGCTTAGCCAGACAGAAACCAACATCTGTTTCCAGGGTCACCACGTGGAGGTGGGGTAGGATCTTGATTAGTGCCAGCTCACTAATCCTAACGCGACGTTGTCCATATGCGCCTTTGACCCCGTATGTGATTTGAGCCTTCTTCTTCGAACACTCCATATCGACCACTCTGTGATTTGTATGTGATCTGAGCCTAAGAGGGATTTACGCTGTGCCAGATATGAGCCTACAAGTAGGCCAGCACATCCGATTTCTGCAATACTTTTTATTGACTAGGGTAGCTTCCCATGCCCCATACCTTATTTGCCACTTACAACCTGCCTTGTAGGTCGCATTGTTACTATTTTTGCACCTTAGGGCCCAGCAACACACAGGCGTTATATGTATTTAACATTGTAATTGATAGTTTAGCTAAGTCTTCTTTATTATTTTATTGTTCACAGGTACCTGGACTTTGTGTTATTGGCATTGGAACTCTAATTTACGCTCACATCCTAGTACTCCCATGCTCCTCCCGGAATGAAGGTATTGATCTGGATGTAGATCTAACAGAACAATTCATGAGATTGGATCCAGCGAATCGCAGATTTTTTGAACGCGCAGCAAAAGAAGAAAATGGTGTTGCTACCGAAGATGTTGGTGCAGGATGTCAAAATGATGAAGATGATAACTTACTTGGCAGAGAAGTTGTAGTGGAGTTGCATGAGGAGAATAATGACAACGACCGGAGCATATTATTGAACGCCGATGCCAACGATGAATTCCTTATTCAAGCATAAGAATACATTGCCAGACATAATATTATTATACAGGGTGTTCAAGATAAAAGTAGCCTGTCAAGGGAACCAATTTGGCATATATTTATGAAAATTAGAAGGTTCTTCTTCTTCTTCTTCTTTGTTGTTCTTTACGACCAGTTTTAATCACTCTTTGTGATATGTTTGCTTCAACAGTGGAAGTCTCCTGTGGCAGCCTTAGGGGTCAATCGGGACACGTAGAGGATATAGATAGATAGATAGATCAAGTACACAGTCTTTTTGTGATGGTGTGTAATTATAGTGCGGGAAGGGGCAATGAACCAATGTGACGTAGGACGAGCTAGTCAGACGCGGTTTAAATAGTATGTAGACAAAATGCAATGTGTAACTGGCAACTTTTGATTTGTCAATCTGGCTACTTTTATCTTGAACACCCTGTATTTACCACCTTGAAGAGGTTATGAATGACTTCTGATCTGCCAGGTTTAGATTCTTGTTAAAGTGTTTCAAGTTTCTACAATCTTGTCTAGATGTTAATGTCATAACTACATGATTTGTTAAAGTGTTTCATAGTTTCACAATCTGCATAGATTTGTTAAAGTGTCCATACAATCTTCAAGTAGATTTGTTAAAGTGTTCCATAGCATCTTGCAATAATCTGTTAAAGTGTTCCATAGTTACAATTTGTTAAAGTGTAATTTCTTACAATCTTGCAAGAGATTTGTTAAAGTGTTCCATCAATCTTAGCCAAGTAATTTGTTAAAGTGTTCATAGTTCTTACAATCTTGTAAGTAGATTTGTTAATGTTACAACTTAAAGTGATTTTTATAATTCATAATTATGATGTACAATTAGAAGAATGTTAAAGTGTTCATACAATTTTCACAAATAGATTAACCAAGTGCTTCCATAGGCATCTTAGCAAAGGTTATTGCTGAATAAGATGTAAGATGCAAATGTGTGAGATTTCATAGCCTGGTATGTCAACCTCGAAAGAAACAGTCCATTATCTGTACCTTTTTTTATAGTTTGCCTGCTATAAATTCAGGTGTAGACTGGAGGCCTAATATGTCACCTCTGAATGGTTTTTGTGGCACACGTAAAACAAAGTACTGTAGTTTTACAAATGCAAAACAATGACATTATTTCAGCAACATTTCGACCAAAAAGGCCTTATCAAGCAAACGATACAACAAAAGTGATGAATGTCACTGAACACCACATATAGACTTTGAGAAAGATATTACAATGGTAAAAATGAATGAAAATATGATTTTTGTGGGAAAGCTTGCTTTTCTGATTATTAGTGTTTCTTGCCATTCAGACAAGCCGTACTCCAACTTCTGAGGTACTTGTAGCTTTGATCCTCAAGTAAATGATCAGGAAACTTGTAGTCCAACCGTATTCATGTCAAAAATGCATAGGTACTGCATAGGTGCTGCTGCATATGTACTTCGGCACTGTATAGGTGCTTAGATGCTGTAATGTGCTTTGACACTGCATAGATGCTTCACCGCTAAATAGGTACTCTGCCGCTGCATAAGTGCTTAGACGCTGCATCAGAGATGAGCTGCACATGGGCCCACATAGGGCGAATTCTGAGGTGAGGGACCGAGTTAAGTTCTGTGTCAGGTTGGTCTGGAGGCATGGTGAATGTGTGCACGGTGAGAACTAATAGACACGGTGGCCAGGCACCAGGGTAGAGCGAACACGCATGCAGGGCGTGGCAAGCATAGGGGTGAGCGGACCACCCAAATGTGCAGAAAAACTCGAAAACCTAGCAGAGGCTTGAATCCAGTGCGCGTTTCCACTCGCAGGGAACTACTATTGCCTTGTAGTTAGATTGGGGACAATCAAAGTCTAGCGGAGCAAACCATGCACAAAACTGAACGGTAGACAAACCAAATGGTCCAAAAAAAGACAGGTAACCTGGGCAGATTAAACTCAACAACCCGGGGGACAGGTCATCTAAGGGTCGCTACCCTAAAATAAAATAGCAACCTGCTGCCTTGCTGGTCGGCTGGGGATAGCCAGAAGCTGCGGACAGCGAACCCAGTAAACGCTGTTTGAAATCAGAGGCATTGCCGAAGGACAAGCACCAGAGCTCCAAATTTGAAGATTGTGATGTAGAAAGTTCCTTGCAAAGGCTGTTTATATATCACAATAAAAATTATCAAAATGGCCAAAAAAAACGATCCGAGAGATGCTGCATAGGTACTCCACAGCTATGCTGGTGACTATAACATTTGATACGGGAGGTTAAAACTCTGTCACAGTTCTTAGACAAACTTAAATGATGAGACTGGTCTCTCGAGATAGGATTGCATCCTAGAGTAAAACCTCTTTTCCTCTGCTTGTTTGATCAGGCTGTGCTCAAAATGCAATAGTCCACTCCGAGCCACCTTTCTCCATGTACATCTGTCTTTGGCGACGGTTTCCTATTTGGATACATTCATGTCAAGAGTCTTCAAATCTTGTTTACAGACATTTTTATGTTGCATTTTGGGTGTCTTCCAGTTGGTCTTTTCTAAGAGAACAGATTTTCATAAAGGAAATGCTTGGGAATTCGACCATTTTCTATGCCTGATAGACGGACCAACTATTTGAGGCTGTGGCACAAGTGTTTGTTGTTTATTTGCGTACGTTCTTCATGACCGTTTTGATCATTCTTAAAGTGGTATATAAACAGTCTTTGCCAAGAACGATTAGAACGTTGCACACCCAATAGGCCCCCACTGGTGTAGGACTGGTGCATCCAAAAAATAAATTTTCGGCCTAGCACAAGTGTTTCATACTTGTTCATGAATCAGATCTGCTTTCGACATACAATAGATATTATATGTACATGTATGTGGTTGGTTTTATTTTTGTTGATTTCAGTGATTTATAGCTACTTTGCTTTGTGGCAGCAAATATTTGTTAAATTTATTCACAATTTAATGCCATATATTCTTCACACTTCACCCTAGGGATGCATAGGTTCGCAACCAAGGCCTTCCAAGCATGCCTATCCAAGGCCATCCTTTCCAGCTCTCACCACTCTCCCCATTTTCTTGCGCATCTCCAACTCCTGTCTCCAGGTGTTCCTGGGTTTTACCCTACCTCTATTGCCCTGGGGGTTCCATCGAAGGGGGTTCCGTCTTGTGATGCTGTCAGGGGGTTTCACATTTTGTCGTACATTTTTTTCATGGTCTTCCTCTCGTCTTCTTTCCTGATGTTCTGTTATGGAAGACTGTAAACTGTGGAGTTTGGATGCATTCTTATTAAGTGACCACACCACATCATTCTTTGTTTCTCAATGTAATTCAAGCAAGGTTCTGTGACAACTATCTTTCTTATGCTGATGTTGGTGACTGTCTTTTCTTATGTTGGTAACTTTTCGTAGGCACCGCATTTCACATGTAGTTATTTTTTTGCAACTGCACTTTGCTCATTGTCCATGTTTAGCACTGGTAACATAAAGTAGGTATGAAAATGCTGTTCATAAGGGGTCTCTGTGGCTGAGTGGTTAAGCCCTTTGCCTTGCGAGTCAAAGGTCGTGGGTTTGAATCCGGACCGCGGCCTTCTGTTCACGAGTGCAGTTTTTCCAGAGACCCTAGGATTGTTGCCGGAGCTACGGAGTTTGTGCTTTGTGCAATACTCTCAGCAGGTGGCGTGCCATTTGTGCAGAGAGGACCGAGCCATATGGGGTAAAACCCGGTGCAATGAAGTCAATCCTTCGGCTTTAAAACCCTTTGTTCATCATCTGTTATTTAGCTGTCAGTGAAATTTTTGGGTGCCTTAACAATCATACAGTTCACTGAAGCTAAATGTTCTGTGTGATCTGATGACTGACAGACTGATTGATAGGACCATCATCATTGCACTTTGGTGAGTAACCATGTGTGCTCCGATCTCTTACTTACACAGGAAGATCTCAGTGGCAATGCACAAACTCCGTAGCATCGACGAGGACTCCTAATGTCATTTAGAAGATGGTGAAAATATCTTATAGTAATTTTATTTTTTATCTTTCTAATGAATTTTGCCTGGGCAGCAACTTTCCAGCCTTCTCTTATCAATTTTGAAATGCCAAGCATTCTTTTACATGCTCAAATTAAACACAGGGCCTACGTTTCATCGTCCGTCTCCGATAAGACTAGGAACTCGATCTCACCTACACTGAGATAAGGTATCTCTGGAAAAATATCCCAACTTGCTCCACAAGGTAGCAAACCGAGTATCTTTCGAACGAGAGACGAGCACCTAACCTCAGCACCACAATTGTTTCTATGATGTTGAGTCTAATAAATCTATTATTTCTATGATGTTGAGTCTAATAAATATATTGTTTCTATGATGTTGAGTCTAATAAATCTATTGTTTCTATGATGTTGAGTCTAATAAATCTATTATTTCTATGATGTTGAGTCTAATAAATCTATTGTTTTTATGATGTTGAGTCTAATAAATCTATTGTTTCTATGATGTTGAGTCTAATAAATCTATTGTTTCTATGATGTTGAGTTTAATAAATCTATTGTTTCTATGATGTTGAGTCTAATAAATCTATTATTTCTATGATGTTGAGTCTAATAAATCTATTGTTTTTATGATGTTGAGTCTAATAAATATATTGTTTCTATGATGTTGAGTCTAATAAATATATTATTTCTATGATGTTGAGTCTAATAAATATATTATTTCTATGATATTGACTTGAATAAATATATTGTTTCTATGATGTTGAGTCTAATAAATATATTATTTTCAGAGATCCCTGATCTCAGTGTTAGATTAACTCTTAGTGGACCAGGGCAAAAGTCACGTTTTACAAGCGCTTTCACGTTTTGATAACCAAACGCCACTAAGCGTGGCAGAATGTAAAACGCTCCACTTAAACGCCACTTAGCGTGGCGCTTGGTCCACTAAGAGTTAAGTTCCTAGTTCTATCGATGATGGATGATAAAACATAGGTCCCATGTTCAAGTTGAGAACATAAAAGAACCATTGGCAGTTCCTAATCGAGAAAAGTAGGCTGGAAAGCCGCTGCTCAATCAAAATTCATTAGAAGATTTTTAAATAATAAAAATTTCTATAAAATATTTTACCATCTTGTAAATGATATCGGGACCCTCACCGTGCTACGGAGTTCGTGCTCTGGTGCTGAGATCTTCCTGTGTAAGAAAGAGATCGGAGCACAAATGGTTACTCACCGAAGTGCAATGATGATGACCCTATCAATCAAAAAACAAATTAATACACAAATTCATGAAATAAATAAAACACAAGTTCAAATCAGTTGCTTACATATTCTGAAGCCAGATTTATTTTATTTCAAATAAACATAAATGCACTCAATTAAAAAAAAAAATTCATCTGGTTCATCAGGTATCTATATACTTTTTGTGTCCCCTTGATAAACACATCAGGAGTCTTGTCTATTCATCATTGTGTGTACACCCTATTATAAACTAATGTACGCTACGTAAATGCATAAACATATAACTTGCGAATATGTAATATTGGACTATATACAACATGTTAACAGATGCCATCTTGAACAAAATAAAATGTAAAACTTTAAAAAAAAATATGAGAAGGTTGAAGAAAATAGTTCGCAAAGGCGACGCCCAAACTTTGAGATATTTGAGGGAGGTAGCTAGATTAAATAAAAGAAATTGTTGAACAGATGGACCTCATGGTGAACACTTAAAGATAGGTCTACAGACACAAGGTGACCCAAATATCAATTCAATTATATATAGAATTCAGAGCATTATTTTTTTGTCAGTTCTTAACTCAATAAATAAAAAAAGTAAACGTTAAGAAATCCTTTTTATACCACAAAGTATATTGGGTAATACGGTGTAAGGCCTGTATTTTTCATTGACCGTCGGTACATGATGGTTGATGTGGTCAAGGCCTGTATTTTTCATTGACCGCCGGTCATGATGGTTGATGTGGTCAAGGCTTGTATTTTTCATTGACCATCGGCACATGATGGTTGATGTGGTCAAGGCCTGTATTTTTCATTGACCATCGGCACATGATGGTTGATGTGGTCAAGGCCTGTATTTTTCATTGACCGTCGGCACATGATGGTTGATGTGGTCAAGGCCTGTATTTTTCATTGACCGCGGCACATGATGGTGATGGTCAACATCATGCCGGCTGCTTTATTTCCCAGTGCTTTCCTGGTACCCAATTAAGGTTGGGTTAACCTGAGAGCAGTTTCGTTCTCTAAAATATTCCACGCCTACTGTGGAATTGAACCCGCACCACTAAGCTTAAGAAGCAAGTTCACTAACAACTACGACTCTCTTAACTCACTACCAAATAAAGAGTCACATAACCAAATACAGGATAGTCCAGAGTGTCAACTGTCTACAAATTACCATAGACAAATTTTGTTTCTGTTCTCCAGCTATGAATTCAGGTGTAGTTATGTCACCTAGTGTTGCGACTCTGACCGATTTATGTGTAAAGGCTTGCTTTCCTTATCACCAGGTGTTCCTCACCATTCAGGCAAACCTTACTCCGACTTCAGAGGTATCTGTAGTTTAACTATGTGAACACCAAAAATTTTTGTTTCTCCAAAATCAGTGGACATATATGAAACAAAGCAACAACTTGAAAACACAAGAACATACTGCAACATTTCTCTCTATCCTGTGTCGCTTAGAGCAACAACAAACCCACACCATTATTCTATATTTTGGCCATCCTCTGTATTGTGTTCTAGCTGTGATTCTCTTCCAAGTTGTTTTGGGTCTTCTACACACTCTGCAGGTTGCCGTACGCACTTAATTTGTGTATTCACGTAATAGCGGTGAATCCACAACACTAACCAGACTGCAAGAACTCAAAGTTAAGTGTGGTGTAGCTCGACAAGAACGCTATGCTGGCAGACAAAGAAGAATTGTAAACCAACAAAGAACCGGTGTCGTTAGTCGCCACACGCTGATGGACATACTGAGGGAGAGATCGAGCACTTATGGACTAATTTGTTCGACGTGCAGTGATGGTGATCCGACGACTAAACTAAAACTAAACTTAATTTGTGTGCAAGCTGCTAATTTTTGTCGGGACTACTATTTCCACAATGATTTTTCCATGGGACAATGAGTATTTTATATGATTTTTTAGTAGCACACGAACAGAGTAATTATGGGGAGACTTGTTGCCGTGAAGTTAGAGCCGTGACCCAACTTATCTCAAAGGGTTGTTCCCAGCTGTATTTGGAGGACCCTTTAAATCAGAGGGTCCAATGTGGTCCCTACCCGGTCAGTCCCCATAGAAATGAAAAATATATCAGTCTAGTGCTTATTGCATAGCATTCATTGTTTACATAAAAAGAACCCTTTTTTATACCCAGTGCTAGCCCGCGTGCCCAGCGTGTTCGTAGCGCGTTGGACTATGGGTGACTAGTTCTCTGTAAGTGCGGGTTCAACTCCGCGGACTGGCAGAAAAGCTACAGGTTCCCCAGATTTACGGTGTTCGTGGCACCGAGCCGAAGGGTTACGATGTCCATGACACCGAGCCGAAGAGCGTGCTTCTGGATCGGGAAAAAAAAAATACCCAGTGCTAATAGGGTAATACGGTGTGAGGCCCATATTTTCATTGACCGTCGGCACACGATGGGTGATGTTGTCAACATCACACAGGCTGACTATACTTCCGAGTGTTTTTCCTGGTACCCAATTGAGGCTGGGTCGAACTGAGAGCTGTTACGGTTGAAAAAACTTCCACACCCACTGTAGAATTGAACCCGAACCACTAGCTTAACTGATTCCGCATCCGTGGAACACTCAAGTGTAATTATTTCTAATCTGCCTGGACCACGCGTCGCTCAAAAGACGATTACTATTTTGTTGAGTTTTTATTATTTTTTGTTCCAATTGAAGATTTATATTAACTGGAAACTACTTAGAAGTGATGTGTAAACAATAACAAATACATATCAGCCTGGCTTATGCTAGAATTTGTATTGAAACGGAGTTTATCAATCATTTTAGGATACCATGTGACTGTAAAAAACTAGCGATTTTTATGAATGTTTATGATGCTACTTTGTGAACAGTTAATAAACCATACACTCCTTCACTATTTTCTTAACGTTTGTGTATTCATAAATGGATTACCTATATAAAGAGAGCAGTTAGACAGATTTATTCCACATAATATTCATCAAAGCCCTTGAAAAGTTGGATTTTCGTTCTCACAATTTCAATTATTTTTGCTAATATTTTTCAAGCCTAGTCAACACAACATTATATTTTTGGACACAATAAATATTTTATGAAAGTACATTCATTTATCTTTAATATGATATATAATAAGTTAAACTTTAAAATCATATTTAGAAACAATATTTTAGTTTAGCTAAAGTATGTGTGCAATATTTTGGAAACTAAAAAAATAATTCCGTCCAGAGGCGAAAAAAACCAGGTAGTGAATCAGTTAAGAAGCAAGTTCACCAACAACTACGATACTGCGGCTCCCTTACTGAAAATTTTCTATTTCTATTTTCGAGTCACTTGACTCAACATCTTCTGACTTCTGAGATTTCAAAAATAATAAAACACAGAAATGAAATAAATATGGAAGCAGCTTCTACAAGAAAAGACATGGCAATGTGTATCCACCATCTCCAATAATACACAAGAATTTTGAAATAATTGGAAATTGCATAGAATGCCAACTTAAATGTTATATCATAATTGTTTTAAAATAATTACTGTTTGTAGAAATCTCTTCCCTCCTGCCAACTTGTCTGACAAATTGGACAGTAAAAGAAATATCAACAACAAAAAATATAAGTAAAGTAAAAGTATAAGTAAAACAGTAGATTAGTAAAATACAGGTCAAAACTTGACCTTAGATTAGGTCAAAACTTGACCGCCGGTGTGAAATTAAACTGTGATATTATTATAACATCACTGATAATTAGAAACTTGATATAACATCATCAACAAATCAAACACAAATTGCAAAGTACAGTAACAATTAAACACAACAATCAAAACAAATGCAATATGACCCATACAGTCCCATCTGCTTTCATTTGACATATTTTATGAATGCAGTTACAAGGTTTTATTAGAGGTATGAGCCCGCCTGCCCAGCATGTTCGTTGGGCGATGGGTGACAAGCCCTGTGAGGGTGACAAGCCCCCCTGTGAGTGCAGTTCAATTCCGTAGACTGAAAGAAAAGACACAGGTTCTCCAGATTTACAGTGTTCGTGGCACCGAGCCGAATAGCAGAAACACAAGTGCTTCTGGATCAGAATAAAAAAATTAGAGGTATGAATTTTAAACAAATTTGTATTACGTAAATGGAGAGTTTCACCCGGTGGTACCGGGCCACAAAGAAAGCAAAGAATAGTACCACTGCAAACTACAAGGCATGTCGTAAGAGGCGACTGATGTGGGACCTAGGGAATCTACCCTAGTAAATAAAACACATCGGAGAAATTGGATGTGCTGGCCTACTTATAGGTGCATAATTAGCACAACGTACAATCGCTTCTTAGGCTCAGATCACATACAAATCACACCAAGTGGTTGATGTGCAGCGTTCAAAGAAGAAATGGAGAGTTCGGGTGAACGGATTCGACGATGCGCCCATATATAGTTGAAGTAAGAAGTCCCTAACATTATACAGGGTGTTCAACTTAAAAGCAGCCTGTGAATGGAGCTAATCTGGCATATATGTATGGTAATGAAAAGGTTCAGTTATGATGTAGTATAGGTCAAGGTTGTGTGATGGGTGTAATTGTAAGCGGAAGGGGCTTAAGAACAAATGTGACGTAGGACAAGCTAGTCAGAACCGGTTTAAATAGTAAATAGACGAGATGCAATGCGACCTGGCAAATTTCTATTTATCACTTGGGCTGCTTTTAAGTTGAACACCCTGTATTAGTTTTTCAAAGCAGTTTCTGTAACAAAACCATTGTTATAGATTTGTGCTGTTAACCTTACTCAACCAATGACAACCTGGAGACAGATTGTCCATAAGGACACACATTTTTACATATGGGCTGCTGATATTTTAGAAATATAGAATCCCCATTTAATCACATTATTCCACTTTGCATGATATTGTTCTTGGATGGTAGTATTTGCTTCAACGTAGTTGACCAGATGGTTTGTCATCTTGTGATAGTTTTCTTCCTACTTGGCTCAGACAATCAGCTATTTCGTTGTCCCTAACGTTGTGTAATCTGAGTTTTTTTTTAGATGGATTAGGGTCAGAGTGGTTTTGAGAGAGCACTACTGGAGAATATGGTTCCTAGATGACAAGGATCATATAAAATGAAGAATGCAACATGGCATTAAAGAAACCTAGAACCTTATGGAAAAAGAGGATAGAAATCTCTTGTGAAAGCCATACGTGTCAAATTGGACACAAAAAGCATATACGATGGGAAGTCAATAAGTAAGCCACAAAGTTATGTGAGATGGTAGGTAAATGTAGTTGGTGTTTTCTAAAAGTGTCATTAGGTGACAGCAACATCCAACTTTATATTCCCGGTCGCCAGGTGGCGCTATGTGTCTCATGCGCATGCGCAGCGCATAAACAAAATGGTGACTGTACTTACGGAGAGTACAACCAAAGAGCAACGTGCTGTTGTGCGTTTTTGTGGGCAAAAGGACTGCCTGCAAAGGACATTCATAAGGATATGCTTCCTGTTTATGCTGACAAATGTTTGTCCTGTAAAACGGTGCATAGTTGGGTAGAAAAAGTTTCTCAAGGACGCTCTAAAATTGTTGATGAAATCCGATCTGGTCGTCCTGTTCAGATTGCAACAGAAGCATCAGTGCAGCGGTGGAGGAGATGATTAGAGGTGACAGACGAGTAATGATAGACTCTGTAGCATCTGCAATAGGGTGCTTACATGGTTCAGCATACAGCATAATGCATGATCGATTGAAATTTAAGAAAGTGTGCTCAAGGTGGGTACCCAGACAATTGAAAGAGGAACACAAATGAACCGATTTGGCCTGTCCTTGCATCATCTCTGTCGATATGAAGATGAAGGAGAAGACATGCTGAACAGGATTGTTACTGGGGATGAATCATGGGTGCATCACTACCAGCCCGAATCAAAGCGTGCTTCAATGCAGTGGAAACATCCTTCTTCGCCTTGTGTCCAAAAATTCAATGTTACGCCATCAGCAGGGAAGGTTATGTTGACGGTGTTCTGGGATTGTCAGGAGTGCTTTTAACCAATTTCATGAAGAAAGGTGACAATGTGAATTCGAATCGTACTGTGAAGTTCTATCGATGCTTCATGATGCAATTCGAAAAAAAAACGTCCAGGGTTGCTGACTAGAGGAGTGTTACTTCTTCATGACAATGCCAGACCACATACGCCGATTAACTCAGGAGAAAATTAACCAATTAAGGTGGAAGTTCTGGAACATCCACCTTACAGTCCCAACTTAGCCCTAGTGATTTCCACCTCTTTAGTCCACATTTCGTGAATGACGCTGAAGTTGAATGTGAAGTGAAAACGTGGTTTAGAAAACAGAGCCCGCAGTTCTATGCAGTCGGTTTGGGAGGATTGATAAAACGATGGGATAAGTGCATTAATGTTGGTGGAAATTATGTTGAGAAATAAAGGAACAATGTATGTATAAAAATAAACTGGTTTCAAGTTGTTATCATGTTTAGTTATTTTTCTACAGCCATTTGTGGCTTACTTATTGACTTCCCCTTGTAGATAGATTCAGAAAACATCGTACAACTTACAGAAAACAAATCATCATAACTGTAAGCAAAAAAATGACAATACTTGAAAACTAAAGCATGATTTTTCAACTTCAAGCACGAAAACAAAATATGAAGTTGAAAACAACTGTGAGATCACTCAAAGACAGAAACTTGGAAATGCTAGACAGTGTCGTTTTCGTAGTAGATAGAGATGATATATACAAATCAACTTTCCATGGGTACCGTGAGCAAGTGAACTTTGGTATGGCAGCGGAGAACGGAGCATGCATGGGAATGCCCAATGTGCCATGACGCCAATCACATACAGATGTTTCTGATGGCTGCTATTATTACACTGATAAACCTCTGAAGTCGGAGAACTCACGCCTGTATGGCGGAAGATGCTGATAATAAGGAAAGGAGGCCTTAACGCAAAAAACAATCAGAAGCACAATACCATGTGCCCTGACTATGCTTGAATTCATCGTGGGCGAAAGGAAGAAGAAGAAGAAGAAACACACTGATACAATAGAGTCACAATAGCTATGGTGTAGTTAGATACTCATGCATAAGAAGACAAGGAATGGTTACTTGGTACAAATAATTTTCCATGTGGTTTCAGGTAGAGAAGAATAGAACTACATTCTATTGTATGCCATAAAAGACAATTGGATTGAAAATGGGGCTGGCAACTTCACACTGGGATGCCGCTACCTAGACCTGACCTGGGACTTTGTTCTGATGACAAGTTTTAAAAAGGGTTGAAAAGCCAAGGATTGACTTCATTGCACCGGTTTTACTCCAAATGGTTTGGTCCTCTCCGCAGAAATGGCACGCCACTTGCCGAGAGTATTGCACAAAGCATGAACTCCGCAGCTACAGCAACAACCCTGGGGTCTCTGGGAAAAAACTGCACTCGCAACAGAACGGAGCAGTCTGGAATCGAACCCACGACCTTCGACTCTCAAGGCAAAGGGCTTAACATTACACAGAGTCCCTTGAAATTACCAAACACATGATTCGAACCATGAACCCCTCATTTTTTAACGGCACCCATTGCCAAGTCTAATAATACATGCATTTTTAAGAACACAACGAACGAGCTAGCACTTGAAGTACGCCTGTACCATTTATCCAGTAACATTGCTCATTAAAAAATGTAAATGACACATTTTGACTTCATCCAAGTGATTTATGAGACTCTGGAAATCCAGTAGTTTGTACTCACTTCATAGGCGTGCGGTTTGGGTTCAATGTCACAGTGGAATTTTTTGCCAACCGTAGCTGCTCTGCTCAGGCTGACCTCAACCAAGTACCAGAAAAGTACGAGGAAGTAACAGAGGCTGGAATGATGTCAACCAAATCCCCCATCGTATGCTGGTAGTCAATGAAAAATATGGACCTAACAGAACATTCCATTCTTACTTGTTTGAATGCTTTATGCAAGTAAAGAAGTAGTTGAAGATCGTAGCATATCCTTTACATGACTTAGCCATCAACCACAGGTGAAGATGGCAATGCAAAAATATCTGGACCATCTTCAAAATTACATCGGGCCTCTTGCCGGTGCTACAGAGTTTGTGTACTCCAATGAGATCTTTTCCTGTGTAAGAAAGAGATGGGATACTCATGGTTACTCACCGAAGTGCAATGATAATAGTATATTACTAATCAAAGAAGTAGGTGATAAAGCTGTAAACCAATCAGACGTTCTTCTTGGAATCTATAAGGAAGCATCCCCTACACAATGTAAAGGTGTAATTTACCAATCACATTAATTTTTTTTTTAAACCTGATTACATGGGAAAAAATATCTAGATCCCAGGATAGAAAAAGGATCAACGAAGTAAGTTCTATCATGCTGGAAAAGTCTGTCAGATAAAGGGACAGACTAAAGCACTCTGCTGGAGTCCCAAACTACACTCATGTGTGCATTCTGATAAGCGATTAATTGAGTATGATCTGAAAGGTGGAAGCTGGTTCAGTGCGCATGCAATGGACAGAATCAATACAGGCGTCAACAATTTGCAGAATTACACTCCTTTCTGGCGTACATGGGTGTCATTGACAATGAGAGAGCAGATAGGCTGGTTGGCTCTGCCACCTAATCAAGGGCTAGCAAATGGAGGGGGGCTGACATTTTGAAAGCCCTCATAGAGTGTGTGTGTGTGGCTGCAAAGAAGATTTTCATTGAAACCAATCCACATCAACTACTAGATTACAACAGCTGGGATTGAACATTGGAGCGGCCAGAAAAGAAGAGCACAACAGGTAGGCTCATCAATCAAAATCGAACTGGTGCGGTCAGTCGCTGGACGCTGTTGAGGATATTGCGAAGGAGATCGGAGCACCTATGAACATGTTCAGAGTGCAATGAAGATATTCCAAACTGAATCTAAAGCACTCTTTAAAAAACTTAGATATTAATAAGATTTAAAGTTTATGTTTTTTTTTTGGTATGTCTGTACAAAATATGAAACCATTAACAGAAATATACAAACAAGAGTTTCTTGTTGCACTACCATATGCCAACAGATATAACAGCCATTTATTGCTTTGCCTGTCAATGGTTAAGATGACGGGCAGAAACAAAATGAAGGTGAACTGTTTCATTTGTCATTATCAAATTGACAGGAAATAAGAAAATAAAGGTGAATTGCTTTGTCTGTTTTCTTCATGTCACCGCTATGAATTCAGGTGTAGCTATGGTACCTGGTGTGGAACTTCTGACCAATTTTTGTGTGAAAGCTTGCTTACTGTTTTATTGGTTTCCTCACCATACAGACGGGGCCCTTCTCCGACTTCAGAGGTCGTTTGTCTGTCTATTGTCATGATAACAGGAAGGAGGGAAATGACTTGAAGGTGAGTTGCTTCATCTGTCTATTGTAGAGATGACAGACAGGAAGGAAAATGAATTAAAGGTGAGTTGCTTTGTCTGTCTATTGTCAAGATAACTGGAAGGAAGGAAAATGAATTAAAGGTGAGTTGCTTTGTCTATCTATTGTCAAGATAACTGGAAGGAAGGAAAATGAATTAAAGGTGAGTTGCTTTGTCTGTCTATTGTCAAGATAACCGAAATGAGTTAAAGGTGAGTTGTTTTGTCTGTCTATTGTCAAGATAGCTGGAAGGAAGGAAAATGAATGAAAGGTGAGTTTATTTGTCTGTCTATTGTCAAGATAACCGGAAGAAAGGAAAATGAGTTCAGTCTGTCAAAGTGACAGACAAGAATAAAATGAGCCCCCGATCAGAAGAATCCATGTCCAAAAACCAAAATAAATCATGACAGCAATTATGCATCAGAATAACAAAAACATAAACATGTTTAGCATCAATGAAAATAACAGATTAATCACACAGTCAATCCTGAGCAGTCAGTATATAACAACATACACGTGCATATATGAATATTGAGTCACATATCGTTTATCAAACATGCCGTATTGATGATAACAAAGATTTATATCAATCACCTTGTTCGTACATGAAATCTGACAGAGGATGATTATACCAGCATTATTTTATAATATTTGCATGTAAAAATAAAGATAAAACAATTCCCAACATGATTCAACACCTATTTAACAGAATGTCTACATGTACTTTTTTTTACAATGAAAGTCGTGGCCTATACTTTGCAGGATGTCACTATCAACCACAGTACAGTCTGCGATTTTCTAGGCCCCCCACTTATACGTTCAGTAGTTTGCATTGCTTTCTGAACGGGAGGTCTATTTTTACTGTTTGTAAAAATCCATGGAACAAATCTGCTTCCAAACTGCCTGCTGCGGATTTTGAACCAAGTACGCTTGGATTGTGATAGAGCCCACTAGCGCTAAACCAAAGACGCCCACTTAGTACTACATGCCGTTTGTAAAAATTCACAAAACAAATTTGCTTCCAAGCTACCTGCTGTGGATTTGAACCAGGTACGCTTGGATTGTGATAGAGCTCATTACCACTGAGCCAGAGATGCCTACTTAGTACTACATGCCGTTCGTAAAAATCCACAAAACAAATTTGCTTCCAAACTGCCTGCCACGGAGTTTGAACTATGTAACTCTTGGGTTGTGATCAAACTTACTATCGCTAAACCACAGATGCCCACTTAGTAATATATAGGAGATTTAAAAACTGTTGCAGTTATTAATAGAGAAACAAAATAGTGAAAATGGTGAATGATTAACTTGACTGCACCAGGTTTCTCCACATGACTCGGTTACCTCTTTGCAGGAATATAGCACACCATCTGCTGAGAGTACCGCACAGAGTGAGAACTCTGTAGCTCCAGCAACAATCGTAGGTATCTCTGGGGAAAATGCATTTGCGAACACAATGACGCAGTATATGTAATATATATATTATTTCTGTGCATTTGCATACAAGATGAATCAGAAATTTACAAAAACAAACTTATCCCTCTTTCTTTTTTCTTCCCTCATTTAAAATTCTTTCCTGATGATCCCCTTACACTTCTCTTTATTTCTTCTTTCATCTCATGTTAAAGCAAAGTTGAACAAATAATAAACATTGAAACCAAACATACACAAATGAATACTTGCAGATACCAGTAACTATTCAAACATCCACAAATGAATACTTGCAGATACCAATAACTATTCAAACATACACAAACAAATACTTGCTGATACCAGTAACTATTCAAACATTCACATAAGAATACTTGCCGCTACCAGTAACTATTCAAACATCCACAAAAGAATATTTGCAGATACTAGTAACTATTCAAATATCCACAAAGGAATCCATTGCTGATTCTAGTAACTGCTCAAACAGTCACAAAAGAATACTTGCCAATACCAGTAACTATTCAAACATACAAAAAAAAGAATACCTGTTGATACCAGTAACTATTCAAACATTCACAAAAGAATACTTGCCAATACCAGTAACTATTCAAACATACAATAAACTGTTACATAAGTTTCAAGATATAATAGATACATTTGACATTATAAGTTGTGAAATATAAACTATTTTATATATATATATACATACAAACATGGTGCATAATTCTTCTAATAAACACAAAATCACCAATGCTCTCCATCCTCTATTTCCGCACACATAACAAACAACACACACAAAAATAGTAGGATCACTAAGTGAAGATTTAGTGTTCTGATTTAAGGCTGAATGTCCAGTGTACAGGTTGGACATTTTATTTCACCATTAACAAAATGTACAAGAATGACCATTCTAAGATCAGCCACCTGTTCCTACACAAATACAATTAGACTTAATTAAGTAAGAAAATGCTTAAAACAAAACAAATGTTAAAATAGTTGAACAATTTAATAAGCATAACAATTAAATACAATTTAAAATGTATTTAAGTATAGCAAATTTCGATTCATAAAACCGCCCACGTGGTGCCAGTCCCCAAGGGAAGCAAAGAATAGTACCACTGAGACCTACAAGGCGAGTGATGTAGGACCTAGGAAAGCTACCCTAGTAAATAAAAAGCGTTGCAGAAATTGGATATGCTGGTCTACTTGTTAGCGCATAAATGGCACAATATACATTCGCTCTTAGGTTCAGATCACATACAAACCATAAAGAGTGGTTAACAAGATATGGAGTGTTCGAAGAAGCAGATAGAGGGAGACCAAGCAAAAGATGGAGTGACAGCATCAAGAACAGCCTTACGAAAATGAATATCAGCACTTACAAAGTGCTTTAGAACAAGTAATAATAGTCGTCCATCATAAGTGATGATGACAACAGCTACAGACGTGTGCTGTTGCACCTCTCTGGTGTGTACGGAGGTGACTGTAGAGTCCAATCCTAGAACACAATCCCTACCACATGTGGGGCATATATGATCACGGTTAGACATGTGGGTATTATATGTTGTGTCTTTTTGTGCAGCTTGTTTTCTCTGTGCCTCAATGGCATTACACACAAGATCAAGTGTAAAGCGGTTACAAAGTGCTTTAGAACAGGTACACACAAGATCACTACACACCCGCCCTCCCCCAACACTTCTATAAAGAAGTAAATGGTGGAAGACAAGAAGAAAAAACTCCAGATTAGGAAGCTGCAAGTAGGGGATTTATAAACTGAGGAATTCAATCTGTCATGTCATTAGAAGTCACCGATTGATTGATAGGACCATCATTATAATAACTATGTGTTCTTCTATATCTTTCTTACACAGAAGTCACTGCAATAGCTAGGCAGAATATTTTGGATGAGTCTGTGCTGTAACACATGTAGGGGCCTAAAACGGAGGCAACATATAGTCGTTCTTAGCTAAGGTAAAACATATCACAAAGAGTGATCAAACTGGTTATAAAGAACAAACGCAACAACAACTGTGGTAGTATAACCACAACTTTCATGACATGGACTCCCAAAGGGTAGATGACAGGAAGGTCAACTTTAGACAACTTGTCCACCCGAGTGGTTACTGGGGCCCAAATTTGGGGTGTAAAGAATAGAACCACTGCTACCTGCCACGCATGTCGTAAGAGGCGACTGAGGAGGTTTGGCTGAAATCGGATACATGTGTTCTAAACATGTAGAAGTCTATGCGTTTAGGGTCCTACCAAACCAATGTGCAATGTATACACGTTCTTGGCAAAGATCAAACATATCACAAAGAGTGATTTAAATTGGTCGAAAGAACAACGCAAAGAAGAAGAAGAAAACAGCTTGGTAGAGAACTGCAGAAACTAACAGCTTTAGAAAACAACTTGAAAAATTCTTCAGCGGATATGAACTCACTGTAGCATTAGGAAACATGAGAGCAGAAGGATTGACTATGGAGAGAGCTAAAGAAGATACAACCCAAACACTCTGTGTCACTACTAGAGATGGGTCTCTGCTGCGTAGAGGTTAGGTGCTCATCTCTCATGCCAAAGGTAACCGGTTCGCTCCCTCATGGAGTCATCGGGATATTTTTCCAGTGATCCTTGATCTCAGTCGAGTTCCTAGTCCTATCAGATACGGACGATAAAATGTGGGTCCCGTGTTCAATATGAACACCTAAAAGAACCACTGGCAGTTCAAAATTGAGAAGAGCAGGCTGGAAAGCCACTGCCCTGACAAAATTGAGAAGAGCAGGCTGGAAAGCCATTGCCCTGGCAAAATCATTAGAAAAAGATTTAAAATAAAATCCCTTCAAAATATCTTCACTATCTTCAAAATTAAATCGGGACCTGCAGTGCTACGGATGCAGCTGAGAACTTCCTATGTAAAAGAGAGATCGAGGAACACAAGGTTACTCACCAAAGTGTAATAATGATAGTCCTATCAATCAAGCAGAGATTAAAGACACATATCAGAGAAAGATACAAACAGTAGATGTATAGAATAGATACACATATATATGTTAATATTCTAAATATGATGTCCGAGCTCTCAAACTTACAAACACATAATTCAAGCATGGAGGAAAACATAACATTTCAAAATTTAGCTTGTGCATATGTTGTATATGTAAAAGAAACACAGTGCCCTACTTGTGTGACCCTTCACCTATATAATTAAAAACATCCGACCTTTCACCTATATAATCAAAATATATATATATATATAGATATCTTTTTGTTCTTATAGTTTCAGTTTGGAGTATCTTCATTGCACTCTGGACATGTCCATAGGTGCTCTGATCTCCTTTGCAATATCTCCAACAGTGTCCAGCGACTGACCGTGTTTTTGTTCTTATAATGACCAAGTGAATGTGAGTTTTCCCAACACTTCTTTTTGATCTAATTTTGTGGAGATTATCTCTTGAGCATTATCACATAAGACGGTTCCCACTCTTGGTGGAGTGTGCAATACAGTGAGGTAGAGGCACCTGAGACAGAGTTGCAGATGCAGACTTGTGAATAAGAACTGGACAGGAAGCTATGGTGACCCAGATTAAGAGGAGAAAATGGCGATGGGTCGGGCATACCCTACGGAAGACACAGTCGAGTGTCACTAGACAAGCACTTGAGCGGACGGAAAATGAAAAAGAGGACGCTCTAAACAGACCTGGCAACGAAGTCTTCTTGAGGAACTGAAGAGTGTTTGACTATCCTGGGAGACCATAAAGAAAACAGCCATAGACTGAGAAAAGTGGCTAACAACTGTTGAGACCCTATGCTCCATAAGGAGCGGAGAGGAATAAGTAAGTAAGAGCCACCTACTCGAGGGAATGTTCTTCTTAATTCGCCCTGAAAAGAACATTTGTTACATTGTGTCACAGTTTAACACATGGTTGCGATACTTGTGTGTCTTTCAGCCTACTAAACATATGTTTTAATGTCTGCGCTAAAACAAGTCTCTGACATGGTGTCAATCATTTGTGCAAAGGGAGCTCATTGATTAATAGATTGATTGATAGAGCCATCATCATTGCACTTCGGTGAGTAACCATGTGTGCTCTGATCTCTTTCTTACACAGGAAGATCTCAGCGGCAGTGCACGAACGTCGTAGCACTGGCGAGGGTCTCCAATATAATTTAGAAAATATTTTGTAGGAATTTTTACTTGAACATTTTTTTCCTAATGGATTTTGCCTGGGCAGCGGCTTTCCAGTCTGCTCTTCTTGATTTTGAACACGCTCGAGTGGTTACCGTGGCCCAAATTTGGGATGCAAAGAATAGAACCACTGTTACCTGTCACGCATGTCGTAACAGGCGACTAAGGAGGTTTGGCTGAAATCGGATGCATGTGTCCGCTAGGGAATGCTAACCCGAAATAAATGCTTCCAGAAAACGGATGCACCAGGCCGTAAGGCGTATAACATGGTGCAACGACCCCTCATAATGAGGAATGGGATAATGGATTCTACGGTCGTCAATCTGCCTCTGAGATTTAGACAGGAGGTAAGAATGTCAGACCCACCATCACGAGGGTGGCCAAAACTTACTGCAGGAAGAGATCGGCACAAATGGGGAAGCAGAAATCATAGGAATTATATCCTACAGAACTGCCCCCAGTATGCAGACTTGAGAAGAAAGAGATGGCCCACTTACACTAGTGTCCAAGACAAAATGTATGACGTGGCTGATAATCTGAGACAGACAGCTGCCTTTATTAGAGAATCCAAATCCCAATCTAGTGAGAATGCAGAAGAAGAAGAAGATTTTGAACTGTCATACATTCTTTTATATACTCAACTTGAGCATAGGACCTACAGTTTATCGTCCGTCTCTGATATGTTTACACCTCTCTTATTTTGTTTTCACTTTCTCTTTTTATATTTCCCTGTGGATTTCAGGACAAGACATGCCTAGCTACATGTTCTCTTATAGGAACAGACTTATTAGCCCGCTAGTATGTCTTCTTCTTCCTTGTGTAGGCATCCTGAATGTCCAAGGACATGCTCTTCTTCTTCTTTGCGTTCGTTCTTTACGACCAATTTTAATCACTCTTTGTGATATGTTTGATCTTTGCCAAGAACGTGTATACGTTGCACATTGGTTTGGTAGGCCCCTAAATGCATAGACTTCTACACGTTTAGGACATGTGCATCCGATTTCAGCCAAACCTCCTTAGTCGCCTCTACGACATGCATGGCAGGTAACAGTGGTTCTATTCTTTACATCCCAAATTTGGGCCCGGTAACCACTCGGGCGGGACATGCTCTAATAACCCACCTTGGTAAAACTATAGTTAAAAAGTAATCATCGTCATCAAATAGTTTGTCCTGAGCAGAACTTTACTACTCTAACAATCCTTCAATATTTCTCTCTCTCTCTCTTATATGCCAGATGTCCCGCCTCTGCAGCCATCATGCTCAAACTATCAGTTACATTCTGAATCCATCTTCTCAGTGGTCTTCCTCTTATCCTCTTTGCCGAGATGTCTCCTTCCATGATAGTCTTCTCCAGCCTTTCGTGTCTCTTTATATGTCTAAAATACTTCAATTTTCTCATTCTTACTTATAGCATCAGCCATTTATTTTTTATTTTGAGTTCTTTCTGCATAGATAACACCTGTGTGTGGCCGGGGCCCTCACAGGAAGCAAAAAATAGTAACACTGCAACTTACAAGGAAATGTCGTAAGACGAACTGAGGTAGGGACCTAGGGAAGCTACCCTAGTAAATAAAAAGGCATCGCAGAAACCAGATGTGCTGACCTACTTGTAGGTGCATAACTGGCACAACAATCGCTCTTAGGCTCAGATCACATACAAATAGTGGTTTAACAAGTGGTCGGGATGGAGCGTCAAGAAGAAGAAAGGATAGATTAAAAAAAAGTAAATCCTGACAAAAGTAAGTGTTATGAGAAAACACAATAGTCTTAGCTAACAATCCATTTCAAACAAAGAAGAAGTTGACAGATAACTATGTAGGAAAGACCAGAAGAGCATCTTTCTTTGGGGAGTTCACTAAGATTGATAGATAGGACCATCATCATTGCACTTCGGTGAGTAACCATGTATGTTCCGATCTCTTTCTTACACTGGAAAATCTCAGCGGCAGTACATGAACTCTGTAGCACAGATAACAAACAACTGTTGCCTTTATGGAAGCTCAAGGAAGACCACAAGCTGGGGTAGCAACCTGACATAAATGTGCATTTAATCAAGCCAAATATACTCGACTGGAAAGAACAGAAACATTGTGCTGAGAAAATCACGGTATCAGAAACAGATGCAGCGAAATAAGAACCACAATTTCAATATTTAGCTTTTATATATAAACAAAAACTAGAACTTTAATTTATATAATACACAGTATTAATATATATTTCAAAACATAAACAAAATGATCTTTGACTTCTTGAACTGAATATGATTAACTTTTCAATTAAACAAACATGGCAGAATTTTATATATATATTTAAATATGAACTAATGAAAAAATATTTCAGAGCCAGAGTTTGGTTGTTTCACGGAGTTCATTAACTTTGTGGAGAGGCAAGATAGGAAGGGAGAAGGGGTGTGGTGTTGTGTTGATTAGCTGAACATGATTTATTTCTGTCATCACATTCACTGAACCTTATTAATTCACACTTTATTTTCATCACCATCATCAAATAGCTTCTCCTGAGCAGAACTTTGCCACCTTAACAGTCCGGAATTTTCTCTCTCTCATAGACCTCTGCGGCCGTTATGCTCAAATCATCAGTTCTCATCCTGAATCCATCTTCTCCATGGTCTTCCTCTTCTCTGTTTTGTCGGGATACCTTCTTCCATATTGGTTTTCTACAACCCTTCTTGCCATTTTTATTTCACATATTTTATATATATAATGTATATTTCACATATTATATTTTCCAAATGTTATTTATGAATCTCATATATTTCACACATTTTATGTATATATATTATTTCCCATGGTATATATTTGTATGATATTGTAACGTTCATTATGTTATATTTTTTCAACATATTATATTTTTCATACATAATGTATTTAAGTCAGGAGAGGGCAGTCGAATGGTCAAACACTGTGGAGTTTTCTAATGGAAACGTCCTGTGTTTGATCCCCCAGTAAAGTCAAATGTTCTTTTCCATGTTGGGGAGAAAATAAAACGAAAGATGATCTGCACACCCGTGGTGACAGCTTCGGGCAATAGACCTTAGTTTCTGTGCATTCTACAATCCCCCTGCGTACACTCAGAAATGGAAACATAGTGATGTAATGACATGCTTTTTCATTAGTATTTACATCAAATTTTACACTGCTATATAAACACATATTGATGATGATAGTAGATGTTTCATATGCTGCATACATAATTCACGTTACATATTTCACATATTATATAATTCACACGTTACGTATTTCCCATGTTACATATTTTCATGTTATAAATTCCACATGTTATAAATTTCCCATGGTACACATTTCGCATGTTACGTATTTCGCATGTTACGTATTTCATGTGTTACATAATTCACATTTCACAAGTTACACATGTTATATATTTCACACTTTATGTGTAGAAATATGGCAGTGTGTCAGATTAATTATTTTCTGTAGAAGGACTGTGAATCGAGTCCCTTGCAAGACTCTCAAATTTAGGCAGAGGAAGTGTGTAGTAATCTTGGGTCCGTGAAGGTTCGACCTCATAACCACGCGACTGTGACGGACTAGGTGTTAGGTTCAAAGAGGAACTGGTGAAAGGTGTGTCCTGATATGTATGAGATGTTGAATATCTGCTACGGGAGATGTACATGTCTTGTGGTTGGAGTTGGCTGTGAGAACTTTCAAATTGTTCATCTGGAATCAGAAGGGGCTGCAATATTTGTTGTTGCTGGTTTTTGTGTGTAGTCAAAGATGATTGTTCTGTTGTCATTGAAGTTTGCTGTAGAGTTACTCTTGTGTCGTATTCAGAAGTGTTAGACTGAGGATTATAGTAATGTTTCTCGTGGGCAATAAGGCTAGCACTATAAGAAGGAGGAGCTGGAGTTGAACGACCAATTCCCATGTTGCTATACTCAGGTATTGTATTATGTCCTACTCGGTTGTACTCGGATGTATCCTGCATCTGGTGGCTGTAATCAAGAGGAGTAGCTTCTTGAAATGTGGACGCAGGAACATTGTAATGCTGAAGCAGTTTTTTCACAATTTCACTTGATGATGGATCATTTTTGTATTGGCTAAGAGAATCCTCGTATTCTTCCTGGTGGTAGTCGAGGTTCTCACTTTGTGCAGGCACGCGATAGTGATATTCTGAGGAATGTTGCTGAGGAGAATAGTAACTTCCAGAGCCTTGACCACTGTCGGAATAAGTGTGAGAACCACTGTAATGTTGACTTTTCTCCAAGGCTAAGTTGACAGGAACAGAAACAGTCTGACTTTGGCTAGAAGCAGGGAAGAGAACATCACTTGAAGATCTCTGATAGTACTTGTCCTGTTTGTAGAAATGATGCGGAGATGATGGAGTATCCCCATGGGATGATAGGAACTCTTGCTGCTGCTGCATGCTTTGGTTATATCCGGGTGGATTTATATAATAATCCGAGGCAACATTTCCTGCGGAAGATGAGAAACTATCCCCAGATTGGGCGTAACCTCTGCTGTCCTGCTCGTGTGGGATCACATCCTGGGATGAAGCCACCATTCTCAAACTACTAGGGTTTAAGCTCTGATCACTTAAAGAAGAGTTTCCCATATTTGATCTGAAATCATCTGCATTCATGTGTTGCTCTGAAAGACTTTGCCATCTTCCATACATGTTCTTTTCCAAATTCTCTTGATCACCATCTAAATGTTCATTTAAAGTTTTATCCAAAGTGTTTCTTTGAATAACACTAGTCTCCTGTCTGTGCAGATTCTGTTCATGATTCAAATGTTCAGAGTCCGGTATCTCAGAAGCTGGAATCTTCTTCTTCCGAGCTTTCCGAGGCTTCCCATCAGCTCCTCCACTCAATCGTGGTTTCTTGAAGGTTGAAGGATACTGTATCTCTCCGTCAACAACAGGAAATGGCTGAGTCTCTCCTCTCCTTTCATGACCTCTCTTGTGTGAGATAAAAGATCCAGAGTGGGCAAAAGATATGTGACAAATCCCACATTTGTACGGCTTCTCTCCTGTGTGTGTACGTTCATGAGAACACAGCTCCTGCTTCGTATGGAAGCCTTTATTGCAGTAAGTACACAACTTAGTTTTAACTTTGTTATGACGGCGTAAGTGATGCATATAACTGCTTTCTGTATTCAAAGTTATTTCACATATCTCACACACATATTTGCCGCTGCCCTTCTGACGATGTGTTCCATCTTCTGAAGACACAGTTTCCTTCTGAGATTCGGATTCAGATCTGAAACTACCTTTTACAATGGGTGTAGAAATCGGTTTCGGAATATTATCAGCATGAAACTGTGGCACTGTTGATACACCCACATGTGGGGAATTATACTGAAACTGCGTGCTTGCTACTACTTGTGGCTTCATTGCTATATGATTGTCATAATCTTCCTGAGGAAAAGTTGATATTCGAGAGGAGTCAGCACCAGTAGCTAAAGTTCTTGCGGAACTTTGATACAATATATTCTGGTTACTGCTCCGGTTATGTGTAACCGAGGATAATTCAGTCTTGATGTTCGCAAAGTGGGAATTGTTTGTAGTGTTATCGATTGATTGGTTGGCGGTATCATCGCCTGCATAATGCTCCAGTTCCGATGAATGTCTGTAGGAACCATCTTCGACTGTATCTTCTTCATCAAAGACATGACCTTCTGCCTTTCTCTGAGCTGCTGCAAGCTTCTTTTCAGCCTTCAATTTCCGCAACTCCTCCACCTGTTTATGAGCAACCTGCTGCTTTGAAAGTCCAGGTCTGTAATGACTTGTAAGAAGTGGGTGAGATGTTGAAGGTGTATTTTGCTGAGTGTTTGATTCACCTGGTGATATCATGGGTCTTTCTGTTGTTGCCAATGGTATGTTCGATAACTCTAGTTGGAAATTTGATGACTTCACGTATGTATCTGGAGACTTCAACTGAACGTATTGTGAAGTCATCTTTGTGTCTAGTGACTCATGTGAAATATTTGCTGACTTCACCTGTGCATCTAATGACTTCAATTGCATATTTGGAGACTGGACCTGTGTATCTGGTAGCTGCACTGATGCTAGTTGTCCTTGCTCTGAACTTGGTAAATCTTCATACATTGGACCTGAAATGTAAGAAGACAAATCACTGTTAAGAAATTCAGATTTCTTTTACAGAACAATATAATGAGCAGGTAGAAGTCTTCTTCTTCTCATCCGCTGTTGTTCAATGTCCACATAATGAGCGCAGTTCTCTGGATGTATGTTGTGTGTTTATTAGTTCATCAAGAATTACAAACAGCTTTGTGTGGATGTCTGTCTCAGTTGGCCAGTGTTCTTTCCGCAGTTGATTTATCTGGTGACAATCTTGCAAGATGTGTTCAGCCGTTTGTCCACATTCACATGTTGGTGATGGAACCAGTTTTAGTCTGTGCAGGTGACTGTTCAGTCTGTTGTGTCCAGTTCTGAGTCTAAACAATATCACATGTCTTGCTCTATCTAGATAGTGGTGATTATCTCTTTGTTAGTCTTCTTTTCTAATGGCCTTGATGATTGTTTTCTTTTCCTGGAAAGTGATTATTTGATTCTTTTGTTTCTGTGTTGCTCCCTCCTTTGCTAGTTTGTCTGCTCACTCATTTCATGGTATGCCACAGTGTGATGGTATCCACTGCAGCACAACCATTCTTTTGGTATTCAGCTTTTAGTGGTTTTTTTAGTTAGTATGTAGATACTCAGGCAGGTAAAGTGCCAGACCCTCTACCTTGAAAGGGAATGGACCTCCGTGTAAGCTACAAAAGACAGTGAAGTTTATACAAGAGACAACATTGAATATATAGACTATAAAAGGAACCCTTTCATACCTCGTGGTATATAGGTCAATACAGTGTCTTTTTCATTGACCGTCGGCACACGATGGGTGATGTGGTCAGCATCACGCCGGCGCCTTTACTTTCCCAGAGAATGTCTGCTATCCAATTGAGGCTGGGTCGACCTGAGAGCCGTTGCGGTCGGGAAAAATTCCACGCACACTGCGGGAGTTGAACCCAGACCACCAGCCTTGAGAAGCGAGTTCACTAACAACTACGCTACCGAGGCTCTCAATATATAGACTATATTACAAACAAACGAAAAGAAGAAAGTTATTATGTAGAAGTAACATCAATCAGTTATCAAGATATGAATTGTAGATGACTATAATTGATTACTTCTCCCCATGCAGCCATTAACTTGTAGTGGGGTTTACATTGCATTCTCCAATGAATACAGTAGGCTAGGACGGCGGGAACCTATGCTCCTGACAGGGTCACCCAGGTCGCTTAGAAAGGGCCAGACTGAATATGACTTTCTGGTCCCCCAGAACAGGGTTTGGTTTGGAACAAGCAATTTGATCCTATAAAACGCCAGAGTGGTTGCCAGGGTTCAAATTGGGGTGTAAAGAATAGAACCACTGTTACCTGCCACGCAAGTCGTAAGAGGCGACTAAGGTTACGCATGGTGCTAGCTACCCCACACCGTAAAAAAACTTTAGATGGCTACAGAACGTAGAGCGAACCAAGTAAACGCTGGCTGAAACCGGACACATCGCGAAGGATAAGCACCAGAGCTCCAAATGGTGCTGAAGATGTGACTAAAACACACCAATGCTCAGGCTGCATGAACCAGATTTCCACATGAATAGAATTTATGGGGAGATCTAGTACATCGGTCTGGGCGGTGATCCAGGAGAGAGAGATCCTATTAAAAAATCTTTACGTTACGGAAACAGCAATGAAAAAGAGTGTGCCCTAGCGCCAGAGGCGTAGGCTAGACAGAGAGAGAGAAAGAATATATTATTATGATATTCCTCTCGTACCGTTAGGCGTTACATAGGGTCTGCAAGCAATTTCTCCATACTGCTCTATCCTGGGTAACTCGCTTAACCTCCTATGTGAAATTGAGTCAGATAATTCTCGCCTCACTCAGTTTAGTTCTTCTCAGGGTTTCCCTAGAGTTTTATTTCCTTCTCTGACCCTTTGCCTCTCACTTCAATGCCTGCTTTATGATGATCCTGGTATTCTGCTAATCTCAAGGGTTTTTAAGCCGAAGGATTGACTTCATTGCACCGGGTTTTACCCCATATGGCATGGTCCGTCTTCGCAGAAATGGCACACCACCTGTCTAGAGTATTGCACAAAGAATGAACTCCGTAGCTCCAGCAACAATCCTAGGGTCTCTGAAAAAAAACTGCACCTGTGAACAGACAAGGTCCAGATTCAAACCCATGACCTTCGACTCGCAAGGCAAAAGGCGTAACCACTTAGCCACAGAGACTCCCTGAAAATATCAAGAGAAAATGGGTGTAGCACTAATGGGGGGATTTTGTATAGGCTGTTGCTTCCTCCAGGACAGTGTGATATCAGTGAGCTGCTATGTTCGTCTGATATCTGCATTACTTGTCATAGGTGTCTTCATTATATTTGTCTTATTGAAGCTTGGGTGGCGTCTGTGGCCTAGGGGATAGTGACTCGGTCTATTAACCCCGACGTTCTGAGTTCGAATCACGCTCGGACAGTTTGGTTGCAAATTGTTTCGCGTGGATTTTTATAAAAGGACGATGGCACCACCCATTCAGAAAGCTATGGCAAACTACTGAATGTAATAATGCCTAGAAAATCACAAACAGCGTTAAAAGCTGGGGTTGATTCGCAAAGTCCTGTAAAGGATATGTAATTAACTTTTTTTTTTAATCGTAGCTTAACTCTTAGTGGACCAAGCGCCACGCTAAGTGGCGTTTGAAGTGGACGCGTTTTACATTCCGCCACGCTAAGTGGCGTTTGGTTATCATAGTTTTAGAACCGCTGTAGTAAATTTATATTCCAGTCCACATTTTTTATTTTGACCTCTGGTCATTCGTCATTTCCGTCTGTACATGCTTGTGTAGTCGTTTTCGAGCTACAGTTAGTAGAACCGTTATAAAACACACAAAATCTCAGCAAACATTTTTGTTTACTCACAGTTTTTATTGAAAAAAATGGCTTCTTCTTCTGAAACACATAAGTCGCGTTATACAGTAGAGCAAGCTGTAAATCTTATTCATCATTTGGCTGAGTTCGACAATGATGATGAAGTGTCGAGTGCTGATAGTTCAGATTATGAATACGAAGTTCTGAATAATTTGTCTGATACCAGCAGCAATAATGAAAGTGATCAAGAGGGGGCGTTTTCCTGCTGTCTACCCAGCTGTTCAAGTAAAGTCTGTAAAGGTAAGGGAAAAGGCTCTGCTTCTAAAAGGAAACGAGGATCACGTTCTGTATTATTAACTGATACTGATACTACTAATCCAACTACTTCTGTTTCTGCAAATAATACTAGAAGGAGCCCCACAGCAGGCACAACTCCATCCAGTAGACCAAACAGACAGGCCAGTAGTGATGGAAACTGCGAGGAAATATTTGAGGGCAAAACTGAGAACAACTTTCGGTTTGTTCCACCTCAGCATAGGATTACTGGTGTCAATCCTGATATTATACCTGAAGGTTCAACAGCTCTACATTGCTTGAAAGCTCTCTTCAGCGACAAAACATTGGAAGAGCTTGTGACATCAGTAAATAACTATGCTGAAGAGCGGTGCAAGGTGCACAAGGAAAACGCACGAAAGCACTCAATTTTTCTCTCCTGGACACCACTGAACTTGCCAGAACTGCATAAATTCTTTGCTGTAGTCATAGCAATGGGCATAGTAAAGAAACCCAAAGTTAGCGACTACTGGTCCAATGAACCCTACATGCAGACACAATGGTACAGTGAGATGTTCACGAGGAACAGGTTCAAGGCGATCTACCAAACCATGTTTCATGTAAGTGAAGTAGATGCCCTGGGAAAGGCAAAAATAGAGCCCTTTCTGCAGAAAGTGGTGTCTAACTTTCAAAATGCCTATTATCCATTCAAGGATCTCTCTATAGATGAGATGGTCATTGGATGGAAGGACGTGGGCTCATAAGATGTTCAATGCATCAAAGCCAAAAAATATCACGTTAAAACCTTCGGGCTCTGTGACAGCAACACTGGCTATGTTTTCAACGTACTTATTTATTTTGGCAGCAAGACATCTTATAGCCCAGACCTGGATCCAGCCAGCCAACAGGCTGTTAAAGTTTTTGACACCCTCCTGAAACCTTGCGGAAAAGGCCATCATATTTACGCTGATCGATACTACACAAGTTTCCCCACTTCTTCAGTATCTCCATGAGAGAAGCTATTACTACACTGGAACCCTAAACCTAAACCGCAGAGATTTCCCTAAGGTGATCAAGACCACAAAATTGATCTACATGCAGATGAAGTGGTTTATGCATGTAGAAAATAAATTTCTCTGTTATGTTTAGGGACAAGAAAGCTAAAAAGCCTTGCATTCTTGTTTCCAGTGAAGCTTCAGTAGCCACGGTCCAGAAAACAAGCCGTACTGGAGAAGTAAGGGGAAAGCCATCATTAGTTGAATCATATAACTTCAGCATGAATGGATGTGACAAGGTCGATCAGTGTGTCACCACTTATGGCACTTTTCAAAGGCAAACCAGGAAATGGTGGAAAAAAATTTTTTGGATCTTGAGTTGCGCAGTTGAATGCATTTATTCTGCATGCCCTGACAAGACCAGGAAACACTCCAAAAAAAGCCTCTGCTGCACTTCAAGACCCAGCTCATACATGAGTTATCTCTTGTATTCCACGATGAACACCATATAAGCAGACTTCAAATTAACAATCACATAATAAGAAAATCACTGCTGATAACCCGTCAATGTGTTATCTGCAGCACCTCAGAGAAAAGAACAAGAACATCATTTTTTGTGTCAAAGATGCACCAATCACCCATTTCTACATCCAAACAAATGTTTTTCTAAATATCATTCCAAGTAATTAACATTTGGAACAACTTGTACATAATGACTTATTGTTTTTCAAAATTTCAAAATGTTCCATTTCAAGACTCAAACACTGTAAATTATTATAAAAATGTTATTTATTCATAAAAACGGAAGAAACTTTCTTGGAATGTGTAAAAATGATTGTAGTATGAGCAGAAAATGTGTTATGGCTTGCAGATGTGTTGGATATATTCATATTGAGTGGTAAGTAAGAATTTTATTCTCACTAAAAATATTTAAAAAACTTTTCTTCTTACTAAAAGTCACATAAAATTTCTCTCTTTCTTTTTCAAAAATATTTCACTAATATAAATAAATAGAACATTCATTTCTGAACATTTTGATATATTGTACATGTTCCATAAAATTAAATATATAAGTTTTATGTCAAAACTAATGACAGCTGTCTGTATACAAATGTATAATTAAAAAATGGCTTTGTAAAAACGTGACTTTTGCCCTGGTCCACTAAGAGTTAAGAAATGAGATATATAGGCTGATATTGGAAGAACAGAGAACAATAGCGAGAATTGCACAGGATAGGACAGGATATATTGGTTGATGGCATATGCCATTTCTTTATGAGATCCCTATGATTTTTGCTGGAGCTACGGAGTTCGTGCAGCACTCTCTGTTGGTAGCGAGCCATTTCTGCCAAAAGGGGCAGGGCCATATGGGGAAACCCAGTGTAATGAATTAAATTCTTCAGCTTTAGACCCTTTTTATATGCCCTCTAAGCGATACTTGAAGAAGAAGAATAATATGCCCTCTAAGCGATACTTGCAGAAGAAGAATATGCCCACTAAGTGATGTTCGCAGAAGAAGAAGAACAACCAAGTCATACATACTTTTCAAGTCATCTAGTTTGTCCTTGATCTCATGAACCTTCCACAAATGCATGATTAGGCTATGCTGCTGTGTATACTGCTTCTCACAAAGATGACAACTGATTTTGTAATCATCATCGTGGATACGCAAGTGGCGGTATATAGTTGCCTTTTTGAAGTGTTTGCCACACTTTAGACATGTGTATTTCTTTTCATCGTTGTTGGTCACAACCTGCATCACAATCAAAGAAGATAACAAGTTTCATTTATGTCATAATCATCATTTACTTTGACATGATCAATCTAATTTATGACATCAAGTTTCAATTACAAACTACCAATTTATATATACCAGATTATCAAGTTTTATTTAAGAGATTAACAATTTATTTACCAGATTAACAAGATCATTTACAGATTAAAGTTTCATTTATAGATTAACAAGTTTCATTTACCAGATTAACAAGAAGTTTCATTTACCAGATTAACAAGAAATTTCATTTACCAGATTAACAAGAAATTTCATTTACCAGATTAACAATTTCAGTTATCAGATTAACAATTTCAGTTACCAGATTAACAAGTTTCATTTGCCAGATTAACAAGTTTCATTTACCAGATTAACAAGATTCATTTACCATATTCACAATTTTATTTACCAGATTAACAAGAAGTTTCATTTACCAGATTAACAAGATGTTTCATTTACCAGATTAACAATTTCAATTACCAGATTAACAATTTCATTTACCAGATTCACAATTTCATTTACCAGATTCACAATTTCATTTACCAGATTCACAATTTCATTTACCAGATTAACAATTTCAATTACCAGATTAACAAGTTTCATTTGCCAGATTAACAAGTTTCATTTACCAGATTAACAAGATTCATTTACCATATTCACAATTTTATTTACCAGATTAACAAGATTCATTTACCATATTCACAATTTTATTTACCAGATTAACAAGAAGTTTCATTTACCAGATTAACAAGATGTTTCATTTACCAGATTAACAATTTCAATTACCAGATTAACAATTTCATTTACCAGATTCACAATTTCATTTACCAGATTCACAATTTCATTTACCAGATTAACAATTTCAATTACCAGATTAACAAGTTTCATTTACCAGATTAACAAGATATTTCATTTACCAGATTAACAAGATGTTTCATTTATAAGACTAATATGTTTCATTTATAACATCAAGTTTCACAAACTATAATATACTGGAATATTCCTCATACTGGAATTTCCAATCTTTTATGGATTTTTTATCATTTGCTTATCGAGAAGTAGTCTTTAGTTTTCCAGAACTGTTCCTTTGTTTTCCAGAACCACTATCTTGTTGCATTGAATTGTCTACATCTTCAGTACTACCTATATTACTATCAACTTAGTCTCTCTCTCTCTCTCTCTCTCTTGCGCTCCCGGCTTAGACTGATGAACCAACTTTTATCATTAATTTTACCGTGTTTTTAAGGGACTCCGTTCCTCTGTACAGCTTCTCTCGAAGTTCTGTGTTTTGAGGCCAGGTTTCTTTTCTTATGCCTGCTATCAGTTGAAAATCTTGCAGAACATGCTCTGCCGTCATATCCGCCTTTTTGCAGGGGCATAGGCTAGTTGTGCCAATTAAAAATTTGTGAAACGTGGGCGCGGAGCTTGTTGTGGCCTTTACGGAGGCGAAGTATGGCAACTTGTTCACCTCGAGACAGACCATAGTATCCGTCGCTGTTGTTGTGCTGAGTATAGTCTTTTGTCCATTTGTTTCTATAGTGCCAGTCGATGGTTGTTCTGGCTTCCTCATAATTGATCTCGAGATCAGTCTGAGGTAGTCGCCCGCCTTCTTTAGCTAGCTTGTCGGCGTGTTCGTTTCCACTTATGTTACAGTGTGATGGGATCCACTGAATGACGGTGCGTTTGAGTGTGTGCACTAAAGCGTCGAGGGTCGCTTTCAGGTCATTTAACTCTGTTTTGCCTACACTTTTGAGTGCCGTGATGACCGATAGAGCATCAGTGAATATTACGACCTTGTTGCGAGAGGTGCCTCTTCTCTCTAGGATCATTTCGGCCGCTATTCTTATTGCCTCTGCCCGGTAGTTATTTGAGTATTTGTTTGTGGCAATCGCTTTTGTGACCGTGTCACTTTCTTTGAGAGTTTAAGCACTATTCCTCCTCCACCATCACTGATTGCGTTCCTTGCCGACCCGTCAGTGTACACGTGTATCCACCTTTTTCAGGGTATTCGGTGGATATGTATTTTCTGTGGCAGCTCTTCTTTCAAGTTTTCTTGCTGGACTTTTTTAGTATGCCTGGGATTGTTTCCCTTAGTTCCAGCATTTTGGTTTTCCCCGGCAGGCACTTATCAGTTGCCGGGATTGATTTGACTTTGCAGTTTGCTAGGACCGAATGGTTTGCGGTCAGTGCTTCAGCATTTTTTGAAAAGATTGTCCTCTGTCTCCTACCCCTTCCGAATCCATTCATTCTTTCGTACATAGGGTGGGAATTGAGCCGTTTGAGTTTTCCGCCAACACCAAGACTTTTCTGTCCCTTCGATCTGCCATTGGTTGGATCCCTAGTCTGAGAAAGCATGGACTGAGATTTTTAGCAAAAAAAAACAAGTCAAGGAACCCTTTTTCATAACTTGAGATATATTAGGTAATACAGTGTTAGGCCTGTATTTTCATTGACCGTCGGTACATGATGGGTAATGTGGTCAACATCACGCCGGCCGCCTTAACTTCCCAGTGTTTTTCCTAGCGCCCAATTGAGGTTGGGCCGACCCGAGAGCCGATAAGGTCAGAAAAATATTTCACGACCACTGTGGAATTGGAGCCGCTGTAGCGTAGTTGTTAGTGAGCTCGCTTCGCAAGGCTGGTGTTCTGTCTGGGTTCAGATCCCGCAATGTGCGTGGAATTTTTCCCGACCGCGACGGCGCTCAGGTCGACCCAGCCTCAACTGGGTACCAGACATGCTCTGGGACAGTAAAGGCGGCCGGCGTGATGCTGACCACATCCCCCATCGTGTGCCGGCGGTCAATGAAAAATACAGGCCTAACACTGTATTGACCTATATACCACGAGGTATGAAAGGGTTCCTTTACTTTTTTTTTTACTGTGGAATTGAACCCGGAACACACGACTAAAAAGCGAGTTCACTAACAACTATGCTACTGCAACTCTCGGACTGAGTTTACAACACATTAACTGTCCTTGTCAAAGATGTCCCAGGAAGAATGAGCTGAGTGACATAAAAACTGGTCTGGTTAATGAGGTTCCAGGAAGTGTGGGCGCTGAGTCCTACAAAGTCTGGACTGAAGTTCTACAATGCATGGACTGAGGTCCCATGAAGCATGGACTGAGGTCCCATGAAGCATGGACTGAGGTCACAGGAAGCATTGACTGAGTGTCTGACACAATAGCTGTTCTAGTTAACGAGGTCTCAGGACGTATGGGCGCTGAGTCCTACAAAGCATGGACTGAAGTTCTTCAATGAATGCATAGACTGAGATCACAGGAAGCATTGACTGAGGTACCAGGAAGCATGAACAATATCTGTCCTGGTTAATGGTATCTCAGTCACATGTATGAATGAAAATCGGGGCATGTCCTTTACGGGACTTAGCCATCAACCACAGTAAACAGTCGTTGATTTTCTAGGCACCACTTATACATTCAGTAGTTTGTCATTGCTTTCTGAACAGTGAGGTCTAATTTTACCGTTCAAATCTACTGGAACAAATTTGCTTCCAAACTACCTGCACCGGAATTTGAACCGGGTACTCTTGGGTTGTGATCTGAGCTCACTACTGCTAAGCCACAGACGCCAATTTAATTTAAATAAACCATTTCTAATATTTTCTTCTTCAAATGCTCCATATCAACCAGCCTGTGTGATATGTTTGTGATCTGAGCCTAAGAGCGATTGTATGTTGTGCCAGCTATGCACATACAAGTAGGCCAGCACGTCCAATTTCTGCACTGCTTTTTATTTACTAGGGTAGCATCCCTAGGGCGTACATCAGTCACCTCTTACGACATGCATTGTAGGTCGCAGTGGTGCTTTTCTTGCTTGCATTGCGGGCCCGGCATCCACGGGTGAACATTTCTAATAATATGTGATTATATTTCCAGATTTTTTTAGCTGCCAAGTACTGTATACCCAAAAACATTATTTTATATCTAATTTTACTATAAATCATAAAATTCCACTTACCTTATATTGAGATTTCCTATCTTTTATAGATTTTTTATCATTTGCTTGTCCCGAACTATTCTTTGGTGTTCCAGAACTTCTCCTTCGTTTTATGGAACCACTATTTTGTTTTTTAGCAGCAGTAGGTTCATCTTGTTGCATTGAATTATCTACATCTTCAGTACTACCTATGTTACTATCAACTTGTGTCTGGCGAACTTCTTGAAGGTTTCTGGGCACATTTGTGACTGAGGCATTACCAAGATCTGAAAGATCCAGATTGGCAGAACTGTCGATATTTCCTCCTTCCATGTCTAAGTTGACTGTATGGACAAGGTTGGCACTCTCTTGGAGAGAGTTATCATGACTTATTACAGATGTTTGACCATTTGTATCATCATATGCTGCAACTGCCGAAAAGAGAGTATTTGGTGATAAAGTCTGTCTAAGACGATTCTCTAAGTGTGCCAGATCCTGATGAACCATATTGAATCCTGCCAGTTCTTGACTGAATGCTCCTGCATTTGAGAAGACCTGTCTTAGAAAACCCTGAATGGCACTATCCTGTCTGTTATCTGTAAGCTCAGAATCATGCGATGTTGCTGGATTGTAAAGTGTACTGGAGTTGCGTGCTTGATCATGGCTAGAGGCATACATCTGAGCTTGATGGGGTGATCCTGTTCCTCCCAAACTGTATCCTGAGTGTAACAGTGCAGTCTGGGATAACAACACAAAAATACAAGTTAGTTTTACAGATCTACTTGACAATGGATAATTCGTTCAATAGTTCATATAAACAACAGGAGATCTTTGTGGCTGAGTGGTTATGCCCTTTGCCTTGCAAGTCGAAGGTTCGAATCCGGACCGCACAGTTCTGTTCACGAGTGCATTTTTTCCAGAGACCCCTAGAATTGCTGCCGGAGCTACGGAGTTTGTGCTTCATGCAATACTCTCAGCAGGTGGCGTGCCATTTCTGCGGAGAGGGGCCTAGCCATATGGGGTAAAACTGGTGCAATGAAGTCAATCCTTCGGCTTTAAAAACTTTTATTTAAACAACATAACACCGCTCTGGATGACTTGTGCAAATTTAGTCTCAAGTGAACTGAAAAGAATCATACACACTGTCCAGTGAACTGAACAGAGAAGAATCATACAAACTGTTGTCTTCAATGAACTGAACAAAGAAGAATCACACAAGCTGTTGTCTCCAATGAACTGAACAGAGAAGAATCATTTATGAATTGCATGACTGGTTTCACATCCAGTCTCCTGATTTCTTCATTTCTAATTTTGTATCTTATTGTCACACCTGCAGCTCTTCTAAGACACCTCATCTCTGTCGTTATATTATTGTCACACCTGCAGCTATTCTAAGACACCTCATCTCTGTCGATATATTATTGTCACACCTGCAGCTCTTCTAAGACACCTCTGTCGTTATCTTATTGTCACACCTGCAGCTCTTCTAAGACACCTCATCTCTGTCGTTATATTATTGTCACACCTGCAGCTATTCTAAGACACCTCATCTCTGTCGATATATTATTGTCACACCTGCAGCTCTTCTAAGACACCTCATCTCTGTCGTTATCTTATTGTCACACCTGCAGCTCTTCTAAGACACCTCATCTCTGTCGTTATATTATTGTCACACCTGCAGCTCTTCTAAGACACCTCATCTCTGTCGTTATGATTTTCCGAAGGTCTTCTTTTCTTATTATCAGTGTCCCCCTGCCATACAGGCAGGCAATCTCCAGATGTTAGATTCCTTTATTTTTTAAACGTCAGATGCTAAGCATTCACCAGAGCCAGGTTCATAAAAATAATGAGCACTGGATCCAATAACTGGGCGACACATTTTTGTTTTTAACTCTTTCCATGCACAGTTATTTCCTCAATTTTTAAGCAGTTAATTCAAGGAAGTAAAAAAAAAATTTTTAAATAACGATCCCAACTACTCGTCAATAAATAAACATATATATATATATTATTATTATATACTAAATTGAAGAAAACTGGACAACCTAATAGAATAACAAGGTTAAAAGTAGTAGAAGTAAAATAGTAGAAGTAAAACTAGAAAGACTTCTTATAAGGGAAGCAACTCTATGGCGCGGTGTGCGGCTTAAGGCGTGCAACGGACTTCCGCCGTGGCGCAGTGTGCAGCTTAAGGCGTGCAACGGACTTCCGCCGTGGCGCAGTGTGCGGCTTAAGGCGTGGAAAGAGTTAATGAAACTTTTAGCAAAATACTCCCTGATGCTAAAACAAAAACTCAACTGCTCTAAGAAAAGCAAGAAGTAGAGAGATAGGAGTACTTGTGATGGAACAAGGAGTAGGTAGTAGATGTGTGTTTACCTGTGATAGAATAAGGAGGAGTCAAAGTGGACAGGTGTGTTTACCTGTGAGAGAACAATGAGTAAGTAGTAGACAGGTGTGTTTACCTGTGGTGAAACAAGGAAAAAGAAGTAGGTGTTTTTTTGTCTGTGATTGAGCATGAAGAAGTTTGTATCAGACTGTGTGTTTACCTGTCGCCCGAGTGGTTACCGGGGCCCAAATTTTGGGTGTAACGAAACAGCCACTGTTACCTGCCCCGCATGTTGTAAGAGGCGAATACAGAGATTTGACCGATATCGGATGCACGTATCCTAAACATGTAGAAGTCTATGCGTTTAGGGGCCTACCAAACCAATGTGCAACGTATACATGTTCTTGGCAATGATCAAACATATCACAAAGAGTGATTAAAATTGGTCGTAAAGAACGCAGGCAAAGAAGTTTACCTGTGAGAGAACAAGGAGTAAATAGTAGATAGGTGTGTTTACCTGTGAGAGAACAAGGAGTAAGTAGTAGACAGGTGTGTTTACCTGTGAGAGAACAAGGAATAAGTAGTAGACAGGTGTGTTTACCTGTGAGAGAACAAGGAGTAAATAGTAGATAGGTGTGTTTACCTGTGAGAGAACAAGGAGTAAATAGTAGACAGGTGTGTTTACCTGTGAGAGAACAAGGAGTAAATAGTAGACAGGTGTGTTTACCTGTGAGAGAACAAGGAGTAAATAGTAGACAGGTGTGTTTACCTGTGAGAGAACAAGGAGTAAGTAGTAGACAGGTGTGTTTACCTGTGAGAGAACAAGGAGTAAATAGTAGACAGGTGTGTTTACCTGTGAGAGAACAAGGAGTAAATAGTAGACAGGTGTGTTTACCTGTGAGAGAACAAGGAGTAAATAGTAGATAGGTGTGTTTACCTGTGATGATGAATTAAGATGTTGAGTTGGACCATGGACATGTGGTTCTCCGTGTCTCTGATGTAATGTGCTCGTCAAGGCTGTGCTGGGGTAGAACTCTTTACTCCAGGACTCTACCACTGCTGCTGAAACAGATGGGGGGGAGCTCCAAGGTGTCTCTTGTGATGTTTGCTGAGATGGTGCAGCCCATGATTGCTGTTGTTCCTGACTTTGTTGAGAGAGTGGTTGCAGAAGTGTTGATGAAGATGAGTTCCAGGATGACAAAGACGTCGGTAGTGATGATGATGATTGCGGTGGTGTAGAGTTCCACGATGAAGATGGTCTAAAGTGGGATGATGAAGACTGAGAAACTGATGAAGTCCATGACTGTTTAGGCACAATAATTGATGATGAATCACCTGTAGATGGTGGAGGTGTTTGCGGAGGATGTGGTTGTGGAGGATGTGGTTGTGCTAGTGTCCATGATGTTGGTTGAGATAATGATGACACTGTTGACAGCTGTGGGGGCATAGACCATACAGTTGCGGGTAGTGTGGATGCTATAGTTGCACCCACAGCAGTTTTTAGAGGTGAACAAACAGAAGAAACTAGTGATGAAAATGTTGCTGGTGAATTCGCAGATTCCGATGGTAATGGATGATCAGTTGATGCACTGGAAGAATGCACCACTGGTGTTGGTAGCATTGTCAATATCTGTGGGGTTAACACAGGTGACAGTGATGATGTAGCTGCTACAGCTGTTGCTGCAGATGAGGAAATTTTAGTGGTGGCAGGACCATGCATGAAGTTATGAGGCAGAAGTACTCTATTGCTGCTTCCTCCTTGGATGTAATAACCAACAATAGGAACCAAAGTCTCTGAAATAAATAAAGAATATCAAACAATTAAACATATCCACATTTGTTTACTCTTATTTGTTACACTATTTAATTATTTTTTCTTCTTCTTCTTCGACATATCATCAGAGGAAACATTATCAAATCTTCTTCTTCTTCAATATCAACCACTTGTTAACCACTTTGTGTGATTTGTATGTGATGAGTCTAAGAGCGATTGTATGTTGCGTGATTTATGCGCCTACAAGTAGGCAGCACATTCAATTTCTGCAATGCTTTTAATTTACTAGGGCAGCTTTTGTAGGTCCTACATCAGTCACCTCTTACAACATGCCTTGTAGGTCACAGTGGTACTATTCTTTGCTTCCCTTGCAGGCCCGGCACCACACAGGCAGAATTGAAGATATAAAAAGGCTGCTAAATTTCTTCACTTTTTCGCACCATGTGTATATATTTAAAAAAACTTTCTTGCTTTTCATCAAATTGTGATCAATAATATCTCACTTGTTGATAAATTACTGTACTGATTCAATGAATAGGTGTCATCTTCCCATTGAAGGTCAGGGCAATAGATCACCCAACACTTTTAGCCACAAGCCATGGTAACTGTCAAACTGTTCTTTGTCCATCTCTTACTGTTTTTCTTCTAAATCTACTACTGTCTACAAGATAAAGAAAAGACTGATGTCGGATAGGACCACCCTGAGAAATTACGGGGGAGGGGTCTGTGGCGGAGAGGTTGGGTCTCATTCTAAAGGTACTCGGCTTTCTCCCTTGTAGAGCCATTGGGATATTTTTCCAGAGATCCCTGATCTCAGTGCAGGTGAGATCGACTTCCAGGGCAGATACAACCAAGACCCCAGTAAAGGGAGTCTTAAATATCCACTTGAAGGGGAAGCAGCAGTAACAGCCTCAACCTCCATCCTTATACTGAAAGTAGTTGTCATGTATGCTTCACTTCTTTCTGCAACAACCCTACTATGCACACCAAGAAACCCCAGCCTGACTTCTCACCATTATGCACAGACCCATCAATGACTCAGATAAGTTAAAGAATATATATATATATATATATATATATATATATATATATATATATATATATATATATATATATATATATATATATATATATATATATATATATATATATATATATATATATATATATATATATATATATATAGCACTTAATAATTCTCATTTGTATCTTATTATTTTTTTTTTAAATGTTAATATATTTCTCAAGTTAGAAACCGCTGAACATGTGATATTTTTTACAGATGCAAGATCAGCACTCCCAAGAGAAAAACAAAAGGAGGATACAACCCAGAGCATGGCAACTTAAATACATTAAATGCCTGCCTGCCCAGCGTGTTTGTAGCGCGTTGGACTGCGGGTGACAAGTCCTCTGTGAGTGCAGGTTCAATTCCGCGGACTGGCAGAAAAGCCACAGGTTCCCCAGATTTACGGTGTTCGTGGCACCGAACCGAAGGGTTGCGATGTCCATGACACCGAGCCGAAGAGCTTTCAGCTCAAGTGCTTCTGGATCAACAACAAAAAAATACATTAAACAGAAAAGTGCAGACCACAGTTTTCAGACTTCAAACGAGACAATGCGGTCTCAGAGCACACCTCCATAGAATGTGTCTCAGGGACTCAGCTGCCAGCATCTGTGGAGTACCAAAGCAGTCCCCAAAGCAACATCCTGCAAGACTTCCCCAGCCTGAAAATTGGATATCTGGCCAAAAGGAACAACCCTTCAGAACAAACTATGGGAGACCAATGAAGACCTCAAAAGCACCGCCCTGTTAATGACACATACCGAAGTAGTCGCATAGTAGAATGTGATCACAGAAGAGGATGCTGAACGGTAAATATGTATTTATAATGAGAAACATAAGCTTAGGCTGAAAACTTCGGTTTTGGACGCGTTCGTCCTACGCTAGTAGGAGCCTAACAGGGGCGCAGAGTTCTAACCATTCTTGGCAAAGACTGTTTATATATCACAATAAGAATAATCAAAATGATCAAGAAGAATGATCGAAACAAACAAACAAACTGAAACATAAGTAGCGAAGATTATAAAAGATCAGTGATATTTTTTGAAAATCTTATTGTATAAATAAATAAATATTTTCTCAGTGAAAGCACTCACAAATACTGCATAAATTACCTTCAACATCAGAAATGTCATCCTCCGCTACTGGTATCAGCTTATACATCACCATTTTGAGCCTGTCACTGGCAAGTGTTGTATGATTGGAACTCTTGTCACATACTGAAGTTTCATAAGATTCTGATGTAGGCACTGAAGATTTTTCAGGTGCTTTGATCTTGAGGGTTGAGTTTGAGAATGTTGATGTGGATTTGATGACTGATTGCTGCTCTATAGTCTTTGGCTCTGGTTTAATTCCTGCTTCTGCCATAACTTCAAGAGATTCAGAATCTATATGGTCTTCACTTTCAGAATTCTCCTGATTATTGTTGTTCTCACCGGATTCCTTACTACATTCTTCAAGCTCCATTTTGTCTTTAGTTTTAGTTTCCTTCCCTTGACTTTTAGTACAACCTTCTTTCAAATCCCTTTCAGCATTGTCTGATCCAAAATCAAGTTTACTTTCTAGTGGCTTCGTTTCTTCTATCGATTCTGTGTTGCTACTTTCTAATTCTTTATTTTCACTATTTTCACACTCAGGTCTCTCGATGTTCTTCTCTACTGCTTCATCTGCTTTCATTCTACATTTGTTCTTTTTATTTCTGTTTTTCTTTGCTCTACTCTGCCTCCCTTGGGGCGTCTTAATCTCAGTCACAATTTCTTTAACTAGTTCAGGCTTTAATTTTTCATCTGATGTCTCCATCTTGGAATCTTCACATGTTTTATCTGATTTCTGTGCTTCCATAGTAACTTTTGAAGTATCTACCTTTTTTACATGCTTTCGTATTTGCGGGAGTTCATCCACAAACTCTGAAGGCAATGATCTCTTGCCCTTTGCTGCCACACCAGATGTAGAACTGTCGAGTTTAACTATAACATGACATGCCGTCGTTCTTCTTGAAGATGTAGAAGTTGCATTATCTAATCTTACAGGACTTCGAGATCGTGAACCTTGTCCTGAACTTTTAGATGTACTCCGTGTGTCTCTTTTGTTTTCCTTATTACTGGATACAGCTGTTTTTGGGGTATTCATCACAGGAGTGGTTATTACTTTCTTTTTATCCGTACAATTCTCTGGTTTTTGTTTTGGGTTGTCAATCTTTTGTCCGCTTTTTACAGTGGTTTTATCACTGAGGCTACCATTTGTACTTCTAGTAGCCATTCTTTCCGGAGTTTCTGTTGGTGTAACATCATGAATTGATGTAGTACTTGTCCGTCTGCGTGATCTTGTTAGCCTGACAGAAATGATTTCAGACTCTGTGTCTTCTTTGTGATTTACTTGAGCAGATTGCCTACTGATATGTATGTTCTTTGTCTCATCTGTAGTTTCATTACTTTCTGAACGTTCTTTTTCTTTTGTCTGCAGTCTTAGAGACAATCTACGTGATGATGATGTTTCTGATTCTGAATGTCTCATATCTTCGATGTTCTCCATTGATGTGTCTGTGTGCTTATTGTTAGCGTCTCTGTCCTCCACAGCTAACCTCGATTGACGAGTGGACATCTGTTTTGCTGTTTCCTGCTCTGCTTCTTCCTTTAATTTGGTCAGAGCAACCTTCTGACCCTGTCCTTTTTGTGCGAGGATTCTTGGTAGGGGTTATTGATATTTTATTTTGGCCACTGTCATTTTTCTGGGGTGAAGTTTTAGGATGACGTTTTACTGGTGTGTCATCTTGCTCAAAAGGTTTTTTCGGCTTCCTTTGTCTGACTTCTCTACGAGGTATTTCCCTGTGTGCCAAAGACACATTTTTAGTGTCTTTCACTACCAACTTACTCTGTATATCCAACTCGTTTTTATCTTCAATGGACAATTCAGCTTTTGCTGATAAATCATCAGATTTCTTCAAAGAGGTGTTGCATTTATCAATATTTGAAGGAGATTTGATCTTAACAAATGCTGTTTCACTCATCGGAAACTGGCTGATCTGATGACTTGCCTCTGAAACGGTTGAAGTGCTCTGAGTAGAGCCTAGATAACCAGTATGAGTATCTTGTAGATCAGTTATATCATCTTTGCCTGCAACTGCAAGTGCGTAGCGCTCACTAGCAATTTCCGATAAAACTTTGAGACCGCCTTCATTCTTTCTCATTTCTGGGTAGAAAATAGGAGCATCTGGGTACATTCTCAAATTGTCTTCACATTTTTTAAGAGTTTCCCCAGATGAACTGAAAGATGGCTGAGATGATTGTGCTATGCTTGGTTGAATTCTTTTGCTAGTTTGTATTATCTCATTGTCAGCAAACAATGAGTGAAGTAGGTTGCTCTCTTTCTCTGCCAGATTAGTGATGATTTGAAAATTCTTGTCATGATCACTGGACACAACATAAGATTGTATCAATTTTGCATCATCAAGGGTGCTCCCTGGTTGAACAAACTGAGAAGTCGATGGATACAGTTGCATCTCATTTCCTTGGTTCTGGTGATAAAAATGGGTTGGAAGATTCTCAGGTGAACTACTCTTTACAAGTGTCTGTATGATAACAGGCTGCCGAAGTTCGTCATCCCTTCTTTCAGGCACTTGATTCCGCTGAGATTCATTGTCTTGCCGATATTGAATCTGAATCGGATGAGTCTGTTTACCTAATCTTTGGATGTTTACAGGCTGTGATAAATTAAGCAAAGTAGGTTTTGGTGAAAGTGTAGATTTTTCTTGAGATGTTACCTGACTAGGTAATGAGTGCCACACGGAAGAGGCACTTTCAACTGAAGTCATGGGAACTTTTTTAGACAGTGTTGTTGGAGATATGGATGGCACTGTTGGTGATGAAAACTGAACAGGGAGTGATGATTGTGAGCTGTGTACATTCAGTCCTGTGTTTTGGGCAGGTCTGCGCTCTTGTGGACGATGATGAATGACCTTGCCAGGACTAAATGAATGAGCAGGCTGGGATAATGAAATGGGTTGTGTTGGACTCAGCTGTGGTGTGTCAGTGTTTGAGAAATTAATGGAAAAATCAGGAGCAGGATGTTTTCTATATGCATCTGTTTGCTGATGATTGTCAGCATCCTGCTGCTGGTGCCCGTTGTCAGAAAATTGTGACTTTTTGGTAGACACCACAGCCACGGATTGATTAAGTTCAATTCTTGTTTGCTCGGTCTGGATGTGATCTGTTGGAAGTTGAACAGATATGATCTGTCCAGCATGCTGCGGAGATTGACATGGACTTAAGAACTGTGCAAGACTCGAAGGCTGCAAGGGATTAATAGTTTGCCAAGAGATAGGAGACTGTTGTGAACTGACAACTGATTTATCATCTGCTGATTGATAAGAGCTTGAATATTGTTGACTGATAATGGGTTTAGAGTTCACTGGCTGATTCAAGTTAGCAGCCTGCCGTGGGTGAGGGGTGACAATTTGCCTGGGGCTGATGAATTGTGATGAACTGTTTATTGACTGGAAGGGACTGATGGTACGCCGTGGACTCACTGACTGTCTTGGACTTCCTGACTGCCGTGGGCTGACTGGAGAATTCAACATGCGAGAGATCTCAGGATGCTGCTGGTTCACTGATGGTGCTGTATGATGAATTGATGCAGTGGAAGGTGTCATGGGTCTGGAGGCCATCTGATCAGAGATGGAGGTGGTGGCTTGCTGTGGAAAATACTGAATTACCTGATCAGTCATACAAAGTAACTGATCTACTTTTGACGATTGCGGCATCTGTTCATTTACTGACTGCTGAAACAATCTCTCTGCTATTTTGGGAATGTTAGACAAGTGAACCTGCCAAGGAGATTCTTTTTGTGTTATCTGAGTCTCTTTGTGGAATTGACTGAATGATGTTGTTGGACAAGCAGTCAGTGGAAGCTGCTGAGAGTATCTTTGATCTTTCTGTAACTGTTCAACCCTTGCAATCTTTTCTTGGGTTTTGTAGCTCCATTGTGGAGGTTTGTGGGGGCTTTGTTCTGGTTTGTTCTCCTGCTTAACCTCAAGATGCTCTGATTCCACAGGATGATTTCTTGTCACATTCTGCTGAATTAATTCCTTAGCATCTGATACAACTTTGACATCTCTTGGTTGAGGATGATGTATGATCAAACCTTGGTTCTTAGGGAAGCTAATAGGTTTAGCTAGACTACCACACGATATATTCACTGAGCTTTGCGGCTGTTGCCAAAGCTGCTGTTGATCCTGCAGCTGTTTCTGTTGCTGTTGTGCATGCTGTACTAACTGTAGCAAAAGCTGATGTTGCGCATGAGACTCATGCTGTTGCACTTCCTGCTGCTGAACTTTGACACTCTGGGCAAGCATTTTAAGCTGAGTGCCTTGCTGTTGGCCCAGCCCTACTTGTGATTTCAGCTTATGTTCTTGAACTTTGTGCTGTATCTGCTTCTCCTGTCCAAACTCATCCCCTTTCCCAACACCAGGTTTTTCCGCTGGCTGAGTCTGACCATCTCTGACCTGAACACGCTGCTCATACTTCATGTTCTGATCTAGAACCATCTGCTGCTGAGCACCCATAATGGCGTCAGTTGACAGCATACCAACATTTGTAGCTACAAGCCTTACCTTCTGGTCTTTTCAAGGCTGACAGCTGTAACATTCCCACTGGGATGAAATCATTATTGTCCTCCTCATCATCATCATCATTGGCAGCATATAAAGAAGATTTCTGAGACTTTGGTTTGGTATTCTTGGAGCGAGGCTTCTTGATAACTTTTGATGCAGTTTCACTAAGTTTACCAACAGATACTGATGAAAGAACTCCGCTATCTTTATTATGAAACAAATTCTTGTGTGTTACCAAAAGTTGACTACCTGTTCCTGATGGCTGCATTGTAAAGGAAGTTACTGCTGGTTTTGGATAATTTCCTACAATAGGAAATTTATGCTTTGACAAAAGAGAGACATTTGGGGTAGGTTGCAATAAACTATCATCCTCATTATGAATAGAAGAATTTTGTTCTGATATTCTGTTCTCTCTTTGTGTCACTGGCACAACTTTCAAATGGTCTGATATTTCTTGTAGATGTCTCCGTTCCGAATGTAAGACAAAACTGTTGTTCTGGTTAACAGGAATTTTATTTCCAGTTTCAATAAATCTGTTGAGTGTTGCTGTCTCATTTTGGTTTAAGTTAATTGATGTCTGATTTAAAGGTGAAGTTGTCATCTTTGGTTCAGTAGTATCTTGAGCAGACCGGCATTCAGAACTGCTTTCATACATTGAAGAAGTAACTGCTGATGCTAACGGCTCAGTACGAGTCATAAACATTGAATAATCTCTGTTCTGTCCCCTTGTGATTGTGTCTATGGTTGTATTAACTACTGTAGCGAAGCCAGTATCACTGAGACCTTCTGTGGACAGTTTTGGTTGACTCACAGTCGAGTTGACTGTTTGTAGTGACTGATTAAATGACTGCACACTAATAGAGGCTTTTCCTTGGTCTTCGCTGTAGGCTTTCACTAATAATCCGGCAGGTTTATAAGTATTAATGGGTAAAGATATACTCCTTATAGTGGAACTACCACTACCAAGTTTTAAATCCTTATAATCACTTGGCACTCCATGGATACTTAACTTTGTACTTTCACTGTAAGGCACTTGACTCCATAATCTCTCTTTTTCCAGGAATTTATGGCTCTCTGTCCATCCACCAGGTGTAAAACTACTACTACTGGTAGTACGCATCTCACCAGGTGTGTAACTACTAGTAGTAGTAAGTATCTCATCAGATGTGTAACTGCTACTACTAATACGTATCTGACCAGGTGTGTAACTACTACCACTACTAGTAGTAGTACGTATCTCATCAGGTGTGTTACTACTAGTATGTGTCTCACCAGGTGTGTAGCTACTACTACTAGTCTCACATGTCACACCTGGTTTATCAATATTATTATTATTGTTTGTGTTATTCTCACAAACATTCTCCATAGCATGACTGCTGGTACATCTTGTGGATGCATCCAGAGAGGCATGGGGTAAATCTTTCAAAACAAATGCAGAATCCACATTTTCTGAAGATTTGGCAGTGGTTCTACTTGCAGGTCTCTGCAAGATATTATTTTCTTCACGAAATCTATCTTCTGCAGAATTCACAATTTTTTCAGAAACTGTAGAATTGTCTCCCTGAATTCCTTTCCAGGATTTTTGGTCTCTTTTAGAAGTGACAGCAGTTGTATCCATTTCAGAGTTACCTTCACTGACATCTGTATTCTGTATTGATTTCTTAACAATCTTGTCTGCGGGTGTACAGAAAACAGTGAGAGTTCCCTGAGCTTTCTTGTCAGCAGTACTTAAGGCATAATCTCCTGACACCTCAAACGATGACACAGGCTCTTCATTTATGCTGCCTCTTACATTACCATCTGAGTTTTCAGCAGTGTGGAGATAACCAACAGAACTTTTATCATAATTTTCAGTACTTTCCTTTGCTTTGTTCACAGAAAGAAGTGGTTCATTGCTTACAGAATCTTTTGTAACATTTTGAAATTCCTCCTCTTTTCTCTGTCTTGTATCCTCTTCCATTATGGTCACAAATAATGTTTACAAAGCCATTATGAATTTATACTTCATAAATTGTTCTACTGAGATACAAGGAATGTTCCATTATAGATCTAGCCATCTATTCACCAGACGACAACAAATGGGAAAGAAGTGAATGTATCATCCATGAAGTAAACAAAACCATGGTTTGTTTTAGAAGTTTCACATTTTAATTCCTTCCTTTTGTAAGTGTTGTCTTTTATTTATTGACCATCAAAGATCTAAGAAGATATAACTTTAAATTCCTGCAAAGAAATAAAAATAGATTGCAAATAGATGGCAGTATCATTATGATTACATTAGAACGGAAACTAGTGAAGACTACTAACAATTTTTTTGTTTCTAGTGGAACACAGGGCTGTAACTGTCGTTTTTTCCACCAAACTTTATTTTAGGACATCGAGTGAGGACTGTGGATGTGAATCGTGGACCATATAACAAACATTAAAGAACAAAATTGAAGCTTTTGAAAGAAGGTGTTACAGAAAAGTTCTTAGAACATTGTGGACAAAGAAAAGGATATCCTACAAGAACAGCATTTCGATGAGCATTGGTTACTTTCATTGAATTCTTGTTGTTACATCTTATTTCCAAATTTACCACTGTTGAAAGGGATACTTACAAAGAGATACTTCTTCTTCGAACACTCCATATCGATCACATGTTAAACCAATCTTTGTGGTCTGTATGTGAACCAAGTCTAAGAGCGATTGCACATTATGCCAGTTAGATGCCTACAAATAGACCAGCCCATCCAATTTCTGTGATGCTTTTTATTTACTTCGGTAGCTTCCCTAGGCCCCTACCTCAGTCGCCTCTTACATGTCTTGTAGGTCGCAGTGTTACTATTCTTTGCTCCCCTTTCGAGCCTCGGCAACACACAGGAGGATGACTTGTATAACACACAAGCCAATCCCACCTCCCAGTGGTGTAGACTGGGAAACTTTGACCGTGAGGCCCAAGGCTTGTGGAGATGGGCTTGTCTAGCTGTTTTTATAGTCCCATGTATGGAGATCCCCGACCCTCACAAAAGTATACAAAAACCGGTTGTGCTGGCCTACAGGTATTTAACTGACACAATGGGATCACATGCAAACCGTATGCCGTATACCACACTAAAAGTAAAAGAGTGGTTTAACATGTGGTTGGTGTAGAGTGAACGAAGAAGTTATCCCTTCAAAACTTGTAATATTTAAATAGTCACTTTGCAGCTGGATCAAAACAAATCATTATGGTTGCTGTTACTTATATTATGTATTTGCTACTGTAAACAAAACAGTTGCCATGCTTCTCTTCATTTACTTATGAAGATCTATTTATTAAGCTTATTTAACTGGCTACATCATGCTTTTTTAATCTTACCTTTAATTTTAAACTACATATAATATAAACTAATTTATATACTGACTGTATTCACAGTGTAATAACTTCTGCCATCATTTCTCGTCATTTGTCTAGTTTATCACACATTTTCAATCATTTTGTGAGTTTGCCTTGATTTATCAGTAATATCAGATCTTGCAACTTTTTGTGAAAGTTAAGTTTTGTCTATTTCCTGCTTCGTTGTCTCAACTTACTCAGTCTTCTCTGCATAGTCTGATAGAAAAATAATAGAGCGGAGTAGATTGTTTGGCACTTAAAAGTGATTAGGAATACTGATATCTCATGCATTTTCCTGCTGACTACCATCACCACAATTGCAATTAGAAACGCCCAATATGTGCACGGGTATCGGCTTAGTCCGAAGGCGAAGTAATGTAGGAACTCTCCAGCATCAACATTTCAACATAGTAAACACTAGTAATAAACTTAAAAGGTGAGCAAAATATGCAAACACAAAATGTTGCATGATATATACCTGACGATAGTTAATTTAGCACCGGTAACAACTCTGCGCTAGCTTTGTCAGCTCTGCAGAAATATTGCAACAACCGAAACTCCATCATCCATGTATTGTTGGCTTGGGAGAGACGCCATTGAAAAGTTAAATAGCTGAATAAAAGTACTTCCGGTAACGAAATTTCTTTTCTAAACCATCATTATTTTCAACACTAAAGGTTTGTCTAAGCTGCAGCAGCATTATCACTACTACTTGGAGTTTTTTGTTCTAAAGAACGTCTGCGAACACCACTCATTGTAGACGCATTACAAAGTCTGCTGCTTGTTTCAGTTCTGCCATACAGTTTCTCTTCAAAGTGGTGGATGCAGGCCACATCTTTCCACAGGTCTGCATGCTGTCGACAGTTTTGTATATAGGACATGTTCTGTCATCATATATATATACCATCATCATCGTCATTGGCCTCTTTGTCTCAGGAGACAATAGGTGTTGCGTCACGTAGTATGTTCATATATCAATATACACTATATACATGTATAAGTAAAAAGTATAAGTAAAGGAACCTTTTCATACCTTGTGGTATATAGGTCAATACAGTGTTAGGCCTGTATTTTTCATTGACCGTCGGCACACGATGGGTGATGTGGTCAGCATCACGCCGGCCGCCTTTACTTTCCCAGAGAATGTCTGGTACCCAATTGAGGCTGGGTCGACCTGAGAGCCGTCACGGTCGGGAAAAATTCCACGCGCACTGCGGGAGTTGAACCCGGACCACCAGCCTTGAGAAGCGAGTCCACTAACAACTACGCTACCGCGGCACTCTATATACATGTATACACGTTGAAATAACTGGACTAATCAAGCAAGGACAACTAATCGGAAAGGGGTGGGAGGGGGATTTTGGACTCAAATGTACTCCGATGGCTCCCTGCTAAAATGTTGGCATTTTCACCAGACTATGGAAACACAAAGACAACGCGTTGGTGTGACAGGCGTCTCATAACTGATGACAGGTAAAGTCGAAACATGAATGGTGAAGCGACGCTGCATGGAGGTACTGGCACAGACAGAGATATCAACTTTTTTTTGTCGTTGGGAACGCCGGTCAGGGGTAAGGAACGAGCTGATAGATTGACTAGAACGGCTACGATATCAGAGGGAACTGCACTGAACCAAAGCAACATTTTTAACGCACTGAGAGAATATATCCTAACAGAGGAGTTTCAGGGCTGTGAATCCCAGGCGCTGACCAGATTGAGAGGTATGAGTATCGACTTATTTACCATGGCCTCGCTTTGGACAACCCGAAAAGAACGACATACTAAATGTACGATAAGATTCATTAATCAGCACCGAGCTGGTGTGTTGTGTTCGCTGCTGTATTTGTTAAAACGGGGTTCGAAACACCTACGGACATGTCCGGATTGCTATAATGATAGTTCTCATATAACTTATATATACCCAGTGGCGGCTCGTCATTAAGGGCCAGTGGGGCCGACCCCACCAAAAATATGTGTAACGTGTATTTATTATTTAATAAATTAAATTATAACCTAACCCAAAGCCATGATGTTCCCGAAAATGTGTGTCTTGCCCCACCAAAAAAAAAACCGATCACGAGCCGCAACTGTATATACCCATTTGTAGTATTTATGTATACCAATGGATCCTTATTCCGATTTCATAGGTACTTTAATTTAAATCCCCAAGTAAAGGATAACGTCTTCTGTAGTCCAACCGTGTAGGATGTGCACCGCTGAGAGATGTTGGCATAGCAGGAGTTGTACCTTGGAATTTCCACGGTGCGTGGTCACAGAGCAGAATGTTATTTGCTTCGCTATCGGTGATCGAAATAGCCACTATTGTAAAGAAAAAATAGTAAAGGAACCCTTTCATACCTTGTGGTATATAGGGCAATACATTGTTAGGCCTGTATTGTTCATTGCCCGTCGGCACATGATGGGTGATGTGGTCAGCATCACACCGGCCCTTTTTACTTTCCCTGACGCCCGAGTGGTTACCGGGGCCCAAATTTGGGGTGTAAAGAATATAACCACTGTTACCTGCCACGCATGTCGTAAGAGGCGACTAAGGAGGTTTGACTGAAATCGGATGCATGTGTCCTAAACGTGTAGAAGTCTTATGCGTTTAGGGACCAACCAAACCAATGTGCAACGTATACACGTTCTTGGCAAAGATCAAACATATCACAAAGAGTGATTAAAATTGGTCGTAAAGAACGAACGCGAAGAAGAAGATTTTCCTGAGAGCGGTCGGGAAAAAATTCCCCGCCCACTGCGGGAGTTGAACCCGGACCACCAGCCTTGAGTTCACTAACAGCTACATTACCGCGGCTCTCTATTGTAACATGTTATTATTACCGGTGCTGTCATCAACTCTTTTGATTGTCCTACGCTAGAGACTGTAATAACAAGGATTGACAAGTTTAGACCTAGTGGACGAACCTTGGGTTTAAAAAGACAAAAACCCTTTTGTTACTGCCTATAGTACTACTTCTTAGTATGATATAGAACAAGTGGAACGAGAGCCTGGTGAACTTACTGGTCGCATGGCTAGTGCAATTAACGCATAGCTGTTCAGGTTAGGATTTTTCATTTATGCCGCCCAGAATAATAAAAAAAATTATTGGCCTTACCGTGAATTGAACACGGTTCGCAGATCAAGACACATATCAAAAGAAAGTACAAAGAGGTATGGAGGCAACAAACCCACAGCAAACACCCACAAGATCCCATCAGCAGACTAAACAGAAAACAGCACACAACAATCTTTCGCCTAAGAACAGGTCACTGCAGGCTCAACCACCACATGCACAGAATAAAGCCTGCTCAGACTGCACAGTGTGCATGCCAGACAGAAACACACTCCAGAGCACATCCTGCAGTCATGTCAAATCATACATACACCAACGAAACGAAGCATGGCCTCATGAACAAAGCTTACAGACCAAGCTATGGGAAACTCTCGAAGAACTCCAACTGACATGCAGCTTCATAGAGGCAACCCATCTCATGACGAGCATACGAAACCGAACGCAAAGAAGAAGAAGAAGAGCACGGTTCTCCCGCATGGGAGCCGTGCTCTAATCCATTTGGCCAGATGCTCCTCGGAACTTTCGGTTAACATAAGATAAACAGACTATACTATGTATCTTTGTTATGACATGCCAGAATTTAGGACACATCTGGTGCCAGGCACGGCATAAAAATTATTCATGTGTTGACAAAATGATGCGACCAACTTCGAAAGGGGGTTAGAATCAGATCATCCTTTTAAGTCTAGTTTATCATAACTTTTGACCCTAGTGCGATGATTTCAGTTGGTCTGATAGCAGGATTTTGGTGTGAAATAAATGTAGAGTGACATCAAATATAGTTGATTTGTTGTTACCGTGATGACAGAAATGGTCATAACATTTCAGGAGTCAAAAGACAAATTCTCGAACAGAGAGAAGTTGTGGGTTTTACCACGTGATAAATAGAACAGACTTGAGATTCATAAGGAGGGAGAGATTGAAATTCAGACAGAGCAGTCCAGCAAGTCCTGAGAGGAGCCAGAAATAGATAGAGTTCGGAGTATAGCCATAGAGCAGAACAGCTGTGTTGTGTTTTAGAACAGTCAGGAAATCAGATCTTTTAAGAGAATAGTCATCCAGCAGAGCAGTCCCAATGAGACTTTAGTGGGAACAAATCCGACGGGACTTGTAACAGAAAGATTAAGTAGAGCAGCTTCTAATAGACTTATGGAGAGATCTGATAAAGAATAAAAGTAGCAGTTTAGAGTCAGTGAGAATTAGAAAGGAAAATTACAGATTGAACTAAAAATATAACTTGAGATAAAAAGAAATCAGAGACCTGGTGATCGAAACAAATTAGACAGAGACAGACAGAGGCGAGGGAACAGTCCCGGGTTATAATCAATTTCACAGAGAGACTTTTCAATCACGCAGTCTGAAAGAAACAGCGAGGGACCAGATTGAGAGGTATATCTGTCGAGTTAGAGCGACCACCCTAAAGACTACAGATAGTGACCAAGCTATCAAAGCCACGTTCTACTGGTATCGTCATAAACTATAACATCAAGAAGACGGAAACTTGACAATTTGAAAATAGATATCTTCGAGACGTCAGTATCGGACGAATTAAACACTCGACAAAACAGAAGTTACCTGGAAAAGATAAGGTAGAAACAGGGGCCGTGTCATGATATGATACAGAGAAGCGACCCCATCCTGTGGTACCTAATGGGGCGGTATAAACAGCGAAGTCAAATACAATTTGAACCATTCAATAATTAAAACTACGCAATGCATTTCTATATTGGTCGATGGTATTCCGATATTGATGTATACGATTTATGATTTATCGCACGCATCTGCCTCAGTGCTTTCGGCACCCTTTGATTTATGATTTATCGCACGCATCTGCCTCAGTGCTTTCGGCACCCTTTGATTTCGCTTTCTGGTGCAGGTGCATCATTTGCGAGCTCTCACCGAAAGTCTAAATAAAGAAAAGGGGTCAATGGCGCAATTCTAGGGACAACGTTGAGCCAGGTTTAGTGAATTGGCACTATTCAAGATCCTACCCCACCTCCACGCGGTGACCCTGGAAACAGAGAAAGGTTCCTGTCTGGCTAAGCTGGTAGAGATCGAGGGAGAGCTACAGGTAGTGGTGGTAGTGCAAGCACTGAAAAGTGATGCAGGTCCACAATCCCTGAATAAAATGCACTCATCTCAGGACCGATGTCCGGTGAAAAGTTGCCGAAATAGTTGCTGAAACGTAAGAAACAGTAGTGCACGAGTCGTCTGTGAGCGAATCCCAACTCCCCGGGAGTAAATGGCCGCAAATAAATTGCCAGCCGCCCTAGTGGTTACCGGGGCCCAAATTTGGGGTGTAAAGAATAGAACCACTGTTACCTGCCATGCATATCGTTAGAGGTTACTAAGGAGATTTGGTTGAAATCGGATGCACATGTCCTAAACTTGTAGAAATCTATGCGTTTAGGGCCTACCAAACCAATGTGCAACGTATACACGTTCTTGGCAAAGATCAAACATATCACAAAGAGTGATTAAAATTGGTCGTAAAGAACGAACGCAAAGAAGAAAAAAAGAAATTGCCAGCTGTGGGACAAGAATGAATGAGAACGATGTGTAGCAAATCAAAGGTCACGGCAAGTGTCTCTGGAAACACTGTAACGTATCGTGACGACACATGGGAAGATTGCGGTAAACTCCGTACAAGAGGCGAAGCGCAGATAAATCTATTGGGTAAAGCTGGCCGAGCGCAAATCCTAAAGTTGCGTTTTAGCGTCTAACGAAACTGCCTTCCCTGAAACAACCGGACAAGGTATTGTTGTTCTCACAACTAACATCCCCGGAAAAAACCAGGGCGGGTGATGTTGGGTGAGCGCAAAATCTAAGTTGCGCTGATAGCACCTAATGAAACGACCCTCTACATTATTTGTGCGTAGTCCCAGTCCAGTGTTTCCCGGGGCCAGGAGAAATGCAGAGTAGTAACTGCAAATTGTCAAGTGCCGACACGCGCATCGAAAAGGCTGAGAATGTTCCTACTCCGGAATAAACTCAAAGTGGTCAGTAAAGTAAGACCGACAATGTAAAGACTTGACAGGTTGTCCAAATCCAAACATTGACGAAGGCTGACACTTTTCATGGTATGTTATACGAGTAAGACAAGCTTATTTACCTCAAAATGACTGAGAAATTTTCTAATCCGGAACATTGTGAGAAAGGCTGCCCAGCTCTTTGGCGTAGATCATAAAGCCCAAATATAAGGCAAAAGATGATCGTAAAGAAGCAAACCATAGGGCAAGCTACCCTAGTAAATAAAATGGTGGCGAAATCGAATGGGATGGCCTAGTCACCATAGGCGCATAATTCGCACAACGTAAAAAAACACGTTCTTGGCAAAGGCTGTTTATATGTCACAACTAGAATGATCAAAATGGCCGAAAAGAACGATTGAAGAAGAAGCAGGCTGAGAGAACAATTGGCCAGATGACTACGGTTGCGACCCTACCAAAATAACACGGATATAACATAACAATGGTGACTCATCTGGCACTGGAACGCAAATTAAAGCTCCCACACCTACGCTTAACGGTAAAGTGGACAACCAATTCCATCATCCACCTCTGGAAAGACAATGCACAAATGAATGACAGAGTGAACAACTTCGGATAATTAGATAATAGGGTGACAGAGTGAATACGGAGTATAGATAACTTTACCCTTATCCCCACTGGTATACTATGGTACCCATCCAAAAGAAGGGGAAACAACAACGTTTGCAGAAGAATAAACTTGAAAAGTCCGTGCATGTTTATAAAACTCTTATAAATAGAAAACGGATGTGCTTTCTAGGCCCGGACAGCCCATTTAAATGTGAGCACAATGAGAACTTACGGAAATGGTGTGGTAAGCACCAGGGCAGAGCAAGCACGCATGCGGACGATGCACGGGTAGGCCCACCGGCGTGCAGACGTACACGGCAGGTGAGGCATGCGTGAGGGTGAGCGGACCACTCAAAATATGCAGAAAACTGAAAAGCCCAGCAGAGGATGAAGCTAGTGCGCGTTTCCGCTCGCATGGATCTACTGCTGCCTTGTAGTTTGATTGGGGACAATCAAAGGCTAGCGGAGCAAACCGTAAACAAAACTGGGCGGTTGACAAACCAAGTAGTCCATAAAAAGACTGGTTAGCTGGGCCACAACCAACTCTGGGTAACTAGGCAAGACAACTGGCTGGGCCGGTTCCCTGACCTAGATCAGAAAAGGGGCCGGAAAATATAGATGTTTGATAGAACACTGCAAGATTTTTGCAATTTTACTCAATTCTGTGAGTCTATGGTTATTTATTGGTGAAAAATATTCATAATATTGATATTCCTTATTGTTAAACTTAATTTGTTGCATAATATAACTTCGAGTTAGCATTTTGTGTTGATTTTAAAATGAATTCGTCTATATATACCAATACCGGAATGCGAGGCCATGTGGTGTAGTTGGGGTCTGATTTCCCATAATTCTTACCTGAGGCCGAAGGCCCATACGTTTATAGTTGGCTCTCGCTGGGCAGATGACGCTCATCACCCCAGGAGTGCAGGTCGTCTAAGGGTCGCTACCCTGAAAGAATATAGAAACCTGCTGCCTTGTAGGTTGGTTGGGGACAGCAAAGGCTAAAGGAGAGCGAACCAAGTAAACGCTGGTTGAAATCGGACACTTCACCGAAGGATAAGCACTAGAGCTCCAAATGGTACTGAACAATGTGACGTAAAACACGTTCTTGGCAACGGCTGTTTATATTTCACAATGAGAATGATCAAAATGGTCAAAAAGAACGATCGAGAGCACCATAAATCTGAGAACCTGTGGATTTTTCTGTAAGCCCACGGAACTGAACCCGCACTCACAGAGGGCTTGTCACCCGTCGTCCAACGCGCTACGAACACACTGGGCATTACCATCGTCTGTACACCATTATTTTGACACGTTTCGGATATTAGACACTTCGAGTTATAACACTGCTTACTTTTCATTATAGACAAAGTGAGAAAAATCGCCACAACTTCTCTTTGGAGTTTCCTTGAGGTAGAATAAAATACAAGTACCATAACATAAACTGATTATGATTAGGGCATATATTATTAAAACTGAATATTACATTTTCAACCATTAATAGAAACAAAGTCTCGCTTTCTGCCACGTGATTAAAAGTACATACGTTTACTTCCTGCAAGCAACTTCCTTTCCTTGTTAGGTCGAACAACATGCCGCCGGTTGTAAGTAAATGTCTGATAAATGTAGTTTATTTCTTTAGTTCTTTGTAATAGTTAATATTTAAAGTAGTACATAAATATTGTAAAAAATGTCCGGGTATAATTTTATCGGTCGATACCACTACATAGCATTGGGCCGAAGGGCAAGAGCTCAAGTGCCGCTGGATCATTGAAGAATTTAGGGTATTTTATTATACGTTGCAGCTGCAAGTTGTGCATATTTCTTTGCAAACACCGAGTCAGCTGGGGAGATGCCTCAGGTTCAAACCGTCAAACTTTTAATGAATGAATGACTTTTATGTTTATAACCCTTCTTCGAACGTTTCATATCGACCACTTGTCAACCACTCTGCCCCTGTGTGATTTGTATGTGATCTGAGCCTAAGAGCGATTGTTAACGTTGTGCCAGTTTAGTTATGCTACAAGTAGGCCAGCGCAACCGATTTCTGCGCTGCTTTTTATTTACTAGGGTAGCATCCATCCTTATAGGGCCTACATCCGTCGACTCTTACGACATGCGTTGTATGTTGCAGTAACACGTACTATTCTTTGCTTCCCTTGCGTGCCCCGGTACCACACGGGCGTTTATGATACCCAAAAGACCTAACCTAACATGATAAACTGTTAAACATGTAACACAGTACACACCTCGACTATGATTAAATAGCAAATAACTACTCTGTTACTGTTAGCAGCATCTACCCACCCTGAAATGTGAAATATTCTGGGACAAAAGGTGCAACATTTGCGTTCGTTCTTCTGAACAATTTTAATCACTCTTTGTGATGTTTGATCTTTGCCAAGAACGTGTATATGTTAATGTTGCACATTGGTTTGGTAGGCCCCTAAACGCAAAGACTTCGACATGTTTAGGACACATGCATACGATTTCAATCAAACCTCCTTAGTCGCCTCTTACGACATGCATGGCAGGTAACAAACAGTGTTTCTATTTTTACACCCCAAATTTGGGCCCCAGTAACCACTCGGGTGGCTAACAAACTAACTTTCTGCTTTGCAAACATGAGTTGGAAAGACTTTCTTCCCTTTGGTAGATATTGTAAACACCGCCGCAAAAGCTTGTTAGCTACAGAGCAGAAAGTAGAATAAATCTGTGCATGAATACAAGAAACACATATTTGATTTATTGTCATCATGGTGTTGCTCCTGCCAGGAATGAGCATAGTATCCATTTATGACAATGCTGCCTGAAAATTTGCCACTTGTCCAGTTTGCGATATGAGGAGGGATAGTCTTTTACTTTCTTCATGCTTTAATCTTTCATAAATTATTAACAGATGATACTGACAAATTTCATATCACTTAATTCAATTGCTTTAATTTATTCACCAGAAAGCAATAAAACGTGTTGGGAAACCACAGTCTGTTAAAGGAGGCAAAAAGAAGAAGAAGAAGACCACCTTAAAATACTCTATTGATTGCACACATCCAGTTGAAGATGGTATCATGGATGCCACAAACTTTGTAAGTTTCATGCATTTGTCTATTAATTTTGTGTGGTTATTTATTTATGCAGGGAATTGTCATGAGATTCTTAAGTTCTCATTTTAAAACTGTTTTTCATAGTTTGTTGTGAGTGATAGTATCGTTTAACTTATTCACCTGCTCTCAGACCAGGTTTGAGACATAAGAGGTAGTGAATGAAAGAAGACTGAGTCATTAAACCACAGCTGACTAGGTCCAGACTAGTCTTGACTAAAAGAATAAGCACACAATCCCATAAAATGCAGGGCTGAGGTGTCAACTTGAAAGTTAACCTCTCTGAACTTCTTCGACGCTCCATATTGACCACTTCTTAACCACTCTTTGTGATTTGTATGTGATCTGAGCCTAAGAGCGATTGTACGTTGTGCCAGTTATGCGCCTACAAGTAGGCCAGCACATCCGATTTCTGAATGGGTGGACATGATTCGGAGATCACATCTCAAGAAAATGACTTGGCTGGACATGCTGGGGTTCAGGGTAACGAGCGTGCTGACTTTCTTGCAAACAATGCCCCAACTCAAGCGGGCAGAAGCATGGACAGAGCCAATATCATCAATGCGGTACACTCTCATTTATGTGACACAAGCGAGTCTCATACACTGGAACGAGTTTGAGAATTAGGCATTAAGTTTGGACATGCCAGACAGTGTCGTCTTGTGGTAGAGAGAGAAGATATACTAATAAGCTCATGGGTACGGTGAGCAAATGAACTTTGAGATGGTTTCTGCAGCGGAGGACGGAGCACGAATGGAAATGCCCAATGTGCCATGACGTCAATCACATAACATCCGATTTCTGTAATGCTTTTTATTTACTAGGGTAGCTTCCCAAGGCCCCTACCTCAGTCGCCTCTTACGACATGCCTCAAGGTCGTAGTGTTACTATTCTTTACTCCCCTTGAGGGCCCCGGCAACACAAGGGGAACCTTTTTTGTGTGGCGGCAAGATGGATTTTCTAAATCATCATGCACACTGGTCTTCCTATTTATGTTCTGAATGCGATCCATATTTTACATTAGTAGCCAATGAAATGCAGTCCTTGCTTCGTCCACTTGCATGTTGACATGCCCAGATCGACTTAACTGTGGAGTTAATAAGCTCGCTAATAAAAAATAAAACGGGTCACTCTTTTCAAACCAGAAACTCCTTCCCCCTTCAGGGACTGCACACAAAAGTTGCATGGGCTTGTAGCAATCAGCGACGGCTAACATCGGGGTCAGCGGAACTACACCGATTACCAAAACTCCTCCACGCGTCCCCAGAAACGAATGACTACTGAGAAGTCTGTCGAAGGGGGAGAAGCTGGTCTCAAAAAAAAAAAAAAAAAAAAAAGGCAATGCTGAAGGCGGATGTATCGGACCAAAAGGTGCAAATACCACAGCTCATGTTGAAAACTGCAACACAGCGCATTCCGTTCTCTGGACTGCATCCTGCTATAACCACTGGGAGTATGAGAATAAACAAGAAAGACAAACCTTTGTCCTGTACACAGTGGTACGACATACAAGAACATGGACGTATAGCTTCTGAAAATAGAAGTATCACCCATAACAGGGATGAATATTCAGCAATGGAAATTGGACATGTATACATCATACAATTACTGACTGTTCAGATATCCTATATTAAATGGGGCTGCTATTTGTAGATCATCACCATTCATATTTATGAAGACTTGTTTTAGATGTGAAACTGACCAGATAAAATATTAATAGCAAGTGTGTGGCAGCGATAACGGAACGATAACATTCTTCGTTAGTAACCCATGCTGTGCTTATTCCGGGGTTCGAGGAGGTAGAAAACGTGTGTATCAGTGCTCTAACTATACCTGAATTTATAGTGAGCAAATGGCCCAAACAAAAGTAGACTGAAGTGTTTGCAATCTTCTGTAAGTGAATATGTATTACCCCCAATTATTTTCATGAATTTGAGGTTATTTAGTGAATATATGTAAAATTTAACTTGCTTTCGTGAAGTAATAAAACTGCTTCAGCATTTACCTTTACTTCAGGCTGTATTTACACACTTAAATAAACAAAGCAGCTTGAATCTAGTAACGCCGAGTGGTTACCGGACCCAAATTGGGGTGTAAAGAATAGAACCACTGTTACCTGCCACACGTTGTAAGAGACGACTGAGGAGGTTGGGCGTGGGGCTAGCTACCCCACACCGTAAAAACACTAGATGACTTCAGAACGGAGAAAGAACTGAGTAAACGCTGGCTGAAACCGGACACATCGACGAAGATAAGCACCAGAGCTCCAAATGGTGCCAAAGATGTGACGTAAAACACACCAATGCTAAGGCTGCATGAATCAGATTTCCACATGAATAGAATTTATGGAGAAATCTGTTACATCGGTCTGGGCGGTTATCACGAGAGAGAATCTGGTACGGTATTTTTGGACCATGAGACAGAGTGAATCAGAAAGTCAGAAGAGTTAAATGAGACTCCCGCCGTGTGGTGTTGGGGCCCGAAAGGAAAGCAAACAATAGTAACACTGAGACCTGCAAAGCGACTGATGTAGGACCTAGGAAAGCTACCATAGTAAATAAAAAGCATAGGTATAACATGCTAGCTATATTTTAAAAAATCCTAATGTTTGTCTTGAACACTAGGACATCTTCCTAGTAACATATTAGGTTATCTTCCTAATATATGTGTGGTGGCTTCTGCTGCTGCCTCCCTTTCTTTCTGTTTTCAGGAGAAATACCTTCATGAACGAATCAAGGTAGATCACAAAACTGGTAACTTTGGCAACAATGTGGCTCTGGAACTTCAGAAAAACAAAATCAGTTTAACCAGTGAGGTTCCATTCTCGAAAAGGTGAGCATATTGGGAGTGAAACTAGTCCCAGGTTAATCAGTTCCTTATGTTCTTTTAATGCATAGAGGTTAAAGAAGTACCGAAAATGCTAGGAATGAATAGGAGGCCAGCCTGCGAAGATATCGACAGTAGAACAAAGTCAGTTATAAACATGTGGAGGTCTTCCCAATGTGACACAAACTAAATGAAATATTTCTCTGAATACTGTATAAGAGAATTGGAGAACATCCATATATATTGTCATATTTTATACAACCCTGTGGGAGAAACATTGTCAGATTATTATGCATTGAGATGAAACTGTTAGATCAGAAAGTTGTTTTGCCTCAAAGGCATTAGTTGTGCACTGAAAAATGTGATATGTAAATCAGAACACTTGATTGAATTGTATTCATAGAAAAAAGTCCTGTAAATCAGCACACTAAACCAGATTCAGTGTTAAGTCTTGGACTAGGGAAAATTTGTTTTTAGAGTTACAAAAATGCCATTTAGTATGACATTTGGTCCACAATGAGTTAAAACAGTTACAGGCACATCAGACTGCCCCAAATATGATATACTGAGGCAAACTCACTGGTCTAATGAAACAACACTGGACAGAAAACTACATGGATCTCTGTGTGAACTACAAAACACAGTGAAGCTTATACAAAAGACAACATTGAATATATAGACATTATTATAGGCACACAAATATCCCAGGGAATGACAAGGCAGACCATCTGGCCAAACAGGGATCATCAAAACCACAAATAGACAAAGTTGTTAGCATACAAAGTATAAAACAGATTCTGAAAAACAACTCAGAGAAGATTGGCTGAACCGATGGGCTATGGGACGACTGGTCATGACATGTATGCAGAGATGAATAGACCAAACCCCAAGGATAATGTGAATCTGCTACAACGAAAAGATAAAGCATTATCTTTCAGTTGAGAACATGACATGTTGGACTGAATTACCATCTACACAGAATAAACCCACACACCTACCACACTGTAAAAAGTGCAGTCACTCATGTGAGACAGTACAGCATATCTTGCTTGAATGCCCTGGACTACATAAAGCTAGACAAGAACTCCTCTCACCACACCCATCTATTCATAATACACTTTACACTAGTCTTCCACAATTACAGAACACATGCAGATTCTACAAATTGGCACTGGTTGCCCAAGAGTGAAAACTTGCAGCTCTGGTTAGACGAAGAAGAAATGTTACATTCATGATGTAAAAACATGTATGTACACGTGTCTCTTTCAATTATTGCAAGTGGTTTGTAAAAATTGTTGTTTTTTGTTTAAAATAAATCCAGATATCTCAAGTACCTAACCAAGAAATACTTGAAGAAAAATAACCTTCGTGACTGGTTGAGAGTTGTGGCCTCGTCAAAAGAGTCATTTGAACTCCGGTACTTCCAGATTAACCAAGATGAGGAGGAAGAAGAAGAAGACTAAATATAGGTCATCCACCATTCTCCGACTTGATGTGCTGGCATCTTATTAATAAATGATTGTATCATTATTAATTTATTAATTAAAGATTGTATTATACCAATCACCCAGTTTTTGTGAATTTATTATTGTGTTGCTATAACATTTGATTGTAGTTTGTATATCTCTTATAATAGGTCAACTATATTTAAAACTATATGTGGGCGTCTGTAGCTTAAGTGGTAGTGAGCTCAATTCACAACCCAAGCGTACCTGGTTCAAACTCCGCGCCAGGCAGTTTGGAAGCAAATTCATTTCCGTGGAATTTTTACAAAAAATGTAAAAATAGACCTCATCGTTCAGAAAGCAATGGCAAACTACTGAACATATAAGTGTTGCCTAGAAAATCAATGGCTCGTCTATTGTGGTTGATGGCTACGTCCTGTAAAAGATATACATGATTTTCATATTTAAAATCATTGTTCTTTGTGTTTTATTTTGGTTAAATAATAACAAAGACATAAACAGACAAATAATTTTGTTACAAGAGAAAATATGTTGACAAGGAAGTCAATAATACCTTAGGATAGAAATGAGTCACTGAGTTTTTAACAAACATGTTAATTTTTTTTTTATGTGCATATATCGAATGAAACCTACATAAGCGCTGCCCTATGAGGAGATCCTGTGGTATTGGTATATACATTCTTGGTGATCTATTTTACACCACTGGCTGTTTATCTCTGAAGTCGGAGAAAGCATGTCGGTTTAAAAGCCGAAGGATTGACTTCATTGCACCGGGTTTTACCTCATACGGCTCTGTCCCTCTCTGCAGAAATGGCACGCCACCTGCCGAGAGTATTGCACGAACTCCGTAGCTCCAGCAACAATCCTAGGGGTCTCTGGAAAAAACCACTCATGAACAGAATGGTGTGGTCCGGACTCAAACCCACGACCTTCGACCCACAAGGCAAAGTGCTAATGATGTTGGACACTGATAATAATGAAAGCAGGCCTTATCACAAAAATCCGTCAGCTCACAAGGCAGACCTGAAGTCATAGCATGTGAACATAAGAACAAGCACTGGCTGTACACTCGTTTTCTTTTGTTTCAAGAAATATTAGAACAAATAAGCAACAAAAGTAAATTATATGGAATGGATATTATTGTTGAGAAAACAAACAAAGGAATTGCACATAATGGAGCAAGATGAACAGTCAAGTTATAGGATATATAATGGCAGATGTTGAAAGTTCCACATGTGTGTTGTCGGGGTCTACGGAAGCAAAGAATAGTAACACTGCGACCTACAAGGCATGTCGTAAGAGGTGACTGAGGTAGGGGCCTCACCCGAGTGGTTACCTGGGCCCAAATTTGGGGTGTAAAGAATATAACTACTGTTACCTGCCACGCATGTTGTATTAGGCGACTAAGGAGGTTCGGCTGAAATCGGATGCACATGTCCTAAACGTGTAGAAGTCTATGCGTTTAGGGGCCTACCAAACCAATGTGCAACATATACACGTTCTTGGCAAATATCACATCACAAAGAGTGATTAAAATTGGTCGTAAAGAACGAACGCAAAGAAGAAGAAGGTAGGGGCATTGGGAAGCTACCCTAGTAAATAAAAAGCAGCGCAGAAATCGGATGTGCTGGCCTACTTGTAGGCGCATAATTGGCACAATGTACAATCACTCTTAGGCTCAGATCACATACAAATCACAAAGAATGGTTAACAATTGGTTGATATGGAGCGTTCAAAGAAGAAAGGAAAGACTGGAGAGCAAGGGGAAGACATACAATTGAGAGAGAAACAGAGAGTGTACCTTCAGAGCATGTGTATCGTTACGTGGAGAGCCATTACAGACCACTTCCACCGTCCGAGTTGTTACCGGGGCCTAAATTTGAGGTGTAAAGAATAGCACCACTATTACCTGCCACACATGTCGTAAGAGGCGACTAAGGAGGTTTGGCTGAAATCGGATGCACATGTCCTAAACGTGTAGAAGTCTATGCGTTTAGGGGCCTACCAAACCAATGTGCAACATATACATGTTCTTGACAAAGATCAAACATATCACAAAGAGTGATTCAAATTGTTCGTAAAGAACGAACGCAGAGAAGAAGAAGGACAACTTCAACATGATGTCACATTATGGATTGATTTATTTCTGTTGTAACCATTCTGCTGCCCCCTAGTTCCACCAATTGATTGAGTCCATTCAAACAACACATTTGGGCATTCTTTTGCGTTCGTCCACTGTGAATTCAGGCGTTAGCCTGACTGATTTTTGCGTGAGGCCTGCTCATACCTTTTGACTGGTGTCCCTTGCCAACATTTGAGCCGGTTGGAGAGACTGACCATCACATGATTTTAAGTGCCAAGGAATTAACACAGGCTATATTTCGCCTAAGAACAGGTCACTGCAGGCTCAACCATCACATGCACAGAATACAGTGTGCATGCCAGACAGAAGCACAGACTCCAGAGTACATCCTGCAGTCATTTTCATCATACATACACCAACGAAATAAAACATGGCCTCATGAACGAAGCTTACAGAGCAAGCTATGGGGAACTCCAACTGACATGCAACTTCATAGAGGCAACCCATCTCATGGTTTAGACGAGCATACGAAACCGAACGCAAAGAAAAAGAAAACAGGCAGATTAGAAACAGTGTGTTCTTTATCTATCAGTGATCTTATTTGATCTAAATTAATATTACATGTATTTTTTTCTTCCGATCCAGAAGCACTAGAGCTTTTCAGCTCTTCGGCTTGGTGCCATGGACATGAGGTAGGAACATAGAGAAGCTACCCTAGGAAATAAAAAGCGTCGCATAAATCGGATGTACTGGCCTACTTGTAGGCGCATAACTGGTACAATGTACAATCGCTCTTAGGCTCAGATCACATACAGATCCAAAATAGTGGTTTAACAAGTCGATATGGAGCGTTTGAAGAAGAAGAGACCGGCTTGCAAACAAAGGCACATATAGTTGAAGGTGGTGGGCGAGTGGGCACACTGTTGTTGTTTAGCGACAAGCTGTTGAATGAGTACAATGTACGTCAATCGATGACTCATCTACCTATACCTAACAAATTTGAAGTCGAGCGCTGTACATGCACAACTGCTGGACAGGATACGTAGTGTGTTAAACCAGGGAGTCATAGGAACCTTAATCAGACACGCCTTTCAATATCTACAGGAGCAAGCTAAACATCTATGGGTGTGTTTGTTATTCAGATTAAATAACTAATATGGCTATTTGGTCTCTGTGGCGTAGAGGTAAAGTGCTCAGCTCTCGCTCCGAAGGTTCTAGGATCGTTCCCCGCGGGAAACGATCGGGATATTTTTGAAGGCTAGTTTAATTATAACCAGTGTCCCTTACCATTCAGGCAAGACTTACTCCTACTTATGAGGTACTTGTAATTTTGATCCCCAAGTTTTTTTTTTTTTTTCGTCCGCTTTCAACTCAGACGAAGTTTCATCTCTGAAACTGATTTTTACGTGAAAATCCGTTTTTCCAATTTCTTACAATGGCAGCAGCGTGCACATTGTAAATTACTTTACACTGGCAGCCGTGTGCTCATTGTACTCGTAATTAGTATTCCCTCGCCATCCAGGCAGATTTTCTCCGACTTCAGAGGTACTCACTTTATCGTCCTGAGTAAGACCAGGGACTCGAACAAATGCCGGACAGTAGGTTCGAGCCCGAGCTATGAGGCGTCTCACAGCTAGCAGGCCGAGCTACTATCAACTACTCTAGGCAGTCCCCCGATCCCCAAGTAAATGATCAGGAAACCTTAACTACGGACCGTGCTAATTCCGGGGTTTGTGGTCAACTTAGGCCAAACCAAACAAATTACATTACAAAATAAAAGTATATATTTTCTGGATTCTGCATGCAGTGATTCTGGTATATATAAATGTATATATATATATATTCCTCTCTCACCGTTATATGTTGGGGAAGAGCCAAAGAAGAGGGATAGTACTAACAAATCTGATGACTGCCAACAGCTATTAATCAATTAATGACGGTCAACAGCCTGTGTTGTCAAGGAAGGCCCACGCGTCGGACTTAAATGACGTTGAAAGAAAATTAAAATGGGATCGTGGAATGTAAGAAAAATGAAAAAGATTGAACATCATATAGTTCGGATAACGCCCGAGTGGTTACCGGGGCCCACATTTGGGATGTAAAGAATAGAACCACTGTTACCTGCCATGCATGTCGTAAGAGGCGACTAAGGAGGTTTGGCTGAAATCGGATGCATGTGTCCTAGACATGTAGAAGTCTATGCATTTAGGGGCCTACCAAACCAATGTGCAACGTATACACGTTCTTGGCAAAGATCAAACATATCACAAAGAGTGATTAAAATTGGTCGTAAAGAACGAACGCGAAGAAGAAGAAGTTCGGATAAAATAGAAAGAAGGAATATCGACATATTGGGAATCTCTTGAGTATAGGTGGAGTGTATATGTTACATAGAGCTTTCAAGTAATTTCTTTCTATCGCTCTGTGTTGGATTCTCCCTATCGCTCTGTCCTGGACAACTCGCTCAATCTCTTCTAGAGTGATGGGAGTGTTATCTTCTGTTTATATATTTACTAGCCACACTACCCGGCTTTGCACGGGGATGGTCATATTCCTGTATGAAGTATTGGTAAACCATCAGATCTTGACTAGAGGGTCGGAAAGATTGACTTCATTGCACCGGCATTTACCCTATATGGTACGGTTATTCTCCGCAGAAAGGGTACGCCATGTGTCGGGGTATTGCACGAACTCCGTAGCTCCGGTGACAATCATATGGGTCTCTGGAAAAAAATACACAACTGAACAGAACGACACTGTCCGGATTCGAACCCTTGACATTCGGGACGCAAGGCATAGGTTTAGCCACATAGACACATTTGTGACATATTCTTGACTAATTCGTGACATATTTTTGAGGACACACACACAATCCAGTTATAAGAAAATAGCATGAACCAGGTGACCTTTGATAATTAACACGTCTTTAAACTCACGAATTTGACGCCCTTTGAGAATACACACCCCAATTGTAAATCTTTCATAAATGTTGAGTCTGCCGCTAATTTAATACTTGAAATTGTTCCAAGTCGCACCTAGGTTTTTTTCCACATCGCCTAGTTGTGCTTTACATTTTCATTATCATCTCCCATTGTGAGGATGCATATCATCATATTCGCATCAGGTGTTTGTGATTTAAAATTTTCGTATACATTTTTTATTTGTATGAGGGCAGGCTGAAAAGTATTGCCTCCACTTAAATAGAAACTGAACGGGTAGGGGGGTATTTAAAAAACAGAAATATACCTACACCATTTAGTATCAAAACTGCACAATTTTCTTTTTCGAACGCTCCATATCGACCACTTATTAACCACTCTTTGTGATTTGTATGTGATCCGAGCCTAAGAGCGATTGTACATTATGTCAGTTATGCACTTACAAGTAGGCCAGCACATCCGATTTTTGCGACGCTTTTTATTTACTGGGGTAGCTTCCCTAGACTCCTACCTCAGTCGTTTCTTACGATATGCCTTGTAGGTTGCAGTGTTACTGTTCTTTGCTCCCGTTGAGTGCTCCGGCAACACACAGGCGTTCTTTCTACAAAATCACAAATTTTTAATTTTCCAACTGCGCACTAGTTTTTGAAACAAGTCCATAAAGAAATCTTTACCACCAAAAGAAAATGATGAATAAATCAATGAGAAAGCCACAATTACCAACACAAGACGATTACTACAGGGTGTTCAACTTAAAAGCAGCCCCAGTCATAAATAGAAATTTGCCAGGTACGCATTGCATTTCGTCTATTTACTATTTAAACCTGTTCTGACTAGGTCGTCCTACGTCACATTTGTTCATCGCCCCTTCCGCACTACAATTACACACCGTCACACAACCTTGACCTATACTACGTCATAACTGAACTTTCCCATTTCCATACATATATGCCAGATGATCTCCATTCACAGGCTGCTTTTAAGTTGAACACCCTGTATAATATGAGCAGATAAGAACAAGTTGTCATTCTGCGTCTTAGAACAGGACACAATTGGCTCCGTAGCCACATGTATACAAAATTCAAGATTAGCAATTCAGCCGTGTGGATAGGCACACCAGACTGCAGAGCACATACTTCAAGACTGCCCCCGAATATGATACACTGAGGCACACTCACTGTCCTAACGAAACAACACTCGACAGAAAACTACACAGACCTCTGTGTGAGCTACAAAAGACTGAAGTTCATACAAGAGATAACATTGAATATATAGACAATATTTCAAGCGAACGAAAGGAAGGAAGAAATCTTTGTTTTATTTTTGAAACCATCTCCACACTTCAGACTTCACCTCTTCTTTACAGCTGAAGTGCTGACCTTTCAAGTGTTTCTTTATTTTTAAGAACAGGTGGGGTCGTTCGTGTGTTGCCGAGGCCTTCAGTGGACCCCACTGAGAAAATATTATCATCCTTGTGTACAAGGTCAATCATGGTGAAAGGGGGATACCATGCGACTATAGAGAATTATATTTGTCCAGATATGTTCGATTTATTAAAACTATAACAGTGGAGGCAACACTTTTCAGCCAACCCTCGTGTCAAATTACCTTAATGTGCTCTAAACTGAATTAAACCATAGCTAAAAAAGTGAATAATTTAGAGGCTTTGTGTCTCACACGTCCAAGTCAACATTATTTTCGCCGGGGAGGGGGCGCCGGAGCCCCAAGGAAGCAAAGAATAGTACCACAGCAACCTACAATGCATGTCGTAAAAGGCGTCTGATGTAGGCCCTAGGGTTGCTACCCTAGTAACTAAAAAGCAGCGCATAAATCGGATCTGCTTGCCTACTTGTAGGCGCATAACTCGCACAGCGTACAATCGTTCTTAGGCTCAGATCACATACAAATCACAGAGAGTGGTTAACAAGTGATTGATGTGGAGCGTTCGAAGAAGAAAGAAGAAGAAGAATTTAGAGATCTCAAAATAGTCATCATTGACTTCAATATTCCAGCATGAATAATCTCTGCGAATTCATTATTCCATTGTTCAGTATTCGAGAATTCTTCCTGAAACAGACAAACAGACGCAATGATTATTTATTTTATATTTTTAAAAGGATTTAAAAAAAAATAATTCAATAATATGAGTCAGTTTTTAACATAGAAACAGATCAATCTGAAGTCAGTCTAAGGCTTGCCTGAACGGCGAGGAACACTGGTGATAAGGAAAGCAAATCTTCACGCAAAAATCAGTCAGAGGTGCCATATTATTAGAAACCCTGACTACGCCTGAATTAATGTCTGATGAATGAGGTAAATAAAATATATATAAACAGATAATAAATAAGCTTCTTCTTCTTCTTGCGTTCTTTCTTTACGACCAATTTTAATCACTCTTTGTAATATGTTTGATCTTTGCCAAGAACGTGTATACGTTACACATTGGTTTGGTAAGCCCCTAAATGCATAGACTTCTACACGTTTAGGACAAACGCATCCGATTTCAGCCAAACATCCTTAGTCGCCTCTTACGACATGCGTGACAGGTAACAGTGGTTCTATTCTTTACACCCCAAATTTTGGCCCCGGTAACCACTGTCTGTTGGTAATCTGCTTACGTGGCCGTACCATTTAATTTGTTGTTTCTTGATGAAGTCTAGTACTGATGTTGTACCCACTTTCTTCCTATTATAAATAAACTATTGTGAACACATAAAAAGTCATGACACATTAATCACGACTTTATTAGAGGTGAAAGTAGAAGGACGACAAGTAAGAGGAAGATCAAGACAAATGGGAGGAAAACATCAAGAGATGAACACATTATATATCAAGCGAAAATACAAGAGTTGTGGAGGCAACAAACCCACAGCAAACACCCACAAGATTCCATCAGTAGACTAAGCAAAAAACAGCACATAACATTTTTTGGCCTAAGAACAGGTCACTGCAGGTTCAACCATCACATACACAGAATAAAGCCTGCACAGTGTGCATGCCAGACAGAAACACAGACTCCAGAGTACATCCTGCAGTCATGTCCATCATACATACACCAACGAAACGAAACATGGCCTCATGAACAAAGCTTACAGATAAAACTATGGAGAACTCTCGAAGAACTCCAACTGACATGCAGCTTCATAAAGGCAACCCATCTCATGGTTTAGACGAGCATACGAAACCGAAGGCAAAGAAGAACAAATTACAGTCTGGCAGAGCGAAACATAAAGGAAAGAGACAGGAAATGTTGGGGGGTCAATTCCAGCCAACCTTCGATGCGGAGAAGGTACATGATAATGATGAAAGAGAAACCTATTTTTGTTTATATTTTCAGAAACCGTTTCAGTTATGATAGAATACAACTTAACATGATTGATTGATCGCTAGGGCCATTATCGTTGCACTTCGATGAGTAACCATGTGTGCTTCGATCTCTTTCTTACACAGGACAATATCAACGGCAGTGCACGAACATCGTAGCACCGTAGGGTCCCCGAAGTAATTTAGAAAATGGTAACAATATTTTGTAGGAATTTAATTTTTTTTCTAATAAATTTTGTCTGGGCAGTGGCTTTCCAGCCTGTTCTTCTCGATTTTGAACTGCAAATGGTTCTTTTACCTGCTCAACTTGAATACACACCCTATGTTTTATAGTCCGTATAGTCTCTGATAGAATCGATCAAGCGATTTAGGCAGTTTGGAGTTACCCGTTGTTCAAGTCGAACTGGATGCCTGAGAGGCAGAGTGAGAGGTGTGTTTAATCAGCGAGCCACAGGAACCATCTGTATGCATACTCTTCGATTTCTGTTGAAGGAGACTGAGCACCTATGGGTCTGCCCGGAGCGCAATGACGTGTTTAGTAACCAATAAACAATAACCAATCTGATAGAACTAGGAACTAGATCTCACATACACAGATCAAGGATCTCTGAACAAAATATCCCAGTGGCTACACGAGGAAGCGAACTGAGTACAGTTGAAACGAGAGGCGAGCACGTAACCTCTACCCAACATAGACACCCCTACCTCCCAGACAACTTAACAACGCAATATGAATGAAAACATTTAATCTACACATCATTGTACGGTAAAATAGAAAAACAAAATCCAAAGTTCAACACTTGAAGAAAGCATTGACTTATCAGAATATAATGTCTAAAACATGTTCCTGACAGACTTGATAATATTGTTAGTACGAGCTCTCTTCTAAGTGACAAAATAATAACTGTTAAATAGTTGAGAAACTATTTATGAAGGTATATTTATCTGTCGCCAGCGCTAAGATTAGCATTTAAAGTTGGCTGTAATTTATCAAAGACATTCTCATTGCAGGCGATAGTGAATTTATAGTGCTAGGGCGATAGTGAATTTATAGTATCATTATCATAATCATCAGTGGTGGCTCGTCATTAAGGGCCAGTAGGGTCGGGCGCCATAAAAATAATGTCTAACGTGTATTTATTATTTTATAAATTAAAATATAACCTAACCTAAAACCATGATTTTTCCAAAATTTGAGTCTGGCCCCACCAACAAATATGAGCCTAATCCGCCAGTGATCATCATCAAGTAGCTTGTCCCTTCCAGAACTTGGTTCCAAAGACAGCAGTCCTGAATAACTCTCTCTTCTGTGCAAGTTGACCGGCGTCAGCAGCAGTTATTCTCATATCGTTAATGACATCTTGCAACCATTGTCTTCTAGGTCTTCCTCTCCTTCTTCTTCCATGCATCATTCCCTCCAAAATTATCTTTTCTGGCACTCATGTCGTTTGATGTGTCCGAAATATTTAATTTTTCTTGATTTTATGCTCTTTAATAGCCAACTCTCTTTAATATCAAGCTGTTACAGAGCACGAAAAAAATAAAGTAGCATTTTTTTTACCTCGAGGTATATTGGGAAATACGGTATGGGCCCCTATTTTCAGGTTAACATCACGCCGTCCGCCTTTACTTCACACTGCTTTTCATAGTACCTAAATCCAGGTTGGGAAGTGCCGATAACCGTGACGGTCGGAAATATTTTCAATGCCAACTTACAAGAATAAAGTGTAATTGAAGAAAATAAAAGTAAATAAATAAAAGTATATCATTTTGTCGTCACCGCATGAATTTAGGTGTAGTCATGTCCCCAAATATGGCACATTGACTGATTTTTGTGAGAAGGCTTGCTTTCCTTATCACACGTGCCCTCCCACTAATCAATCGAGCCGTACTCCGACTTCTGAGGTACTTGTAATTTAGATCCCCAAGTCGCCCGAATGGTTACCAAGGCCCAAATTTGGGGTGTAAAGAATAGAACCACTGTTACCTGCCACATGTCGTAAGAGGCGACTACGGAGGTCTGCCTGAAAGCGGATGCATGTGTCCGTTAGGGAATGCTAATCCGAAACAAATGCTTGCAGAAAACGGATGCACTAGGCTGTAAGGCGCATAACATGGTGCAACGACCCTCACAATGAGGAATGGGATAACGGATTCTACGGTTGCCAATCTGCCTCGGAGATTTAGCAACACAGTAAGAATGTCAGATCCACCATCACGAGGGTGGCCAAAACTTACTGCAGGAAGAGGTCAGCACAAACGGGGAAGCAGAAATCATAGGAATTATATCCTACAGAACTGCCCCAGTATGCAGACTTAAGAAGAAAGAGGTGGCCCACTTACACTAGCATCCAAGACGAACTGTATGGCGTGGTTGATAATCTGAGGCAGATGGCTGCCTTTATTAGAGAATCCGAAATCCCAATCTAGTGAGAACGAAGAAGAAGAAGAAGATCCCCAAGTAATGGATCACGGTTTCCTATAGTCCACCCACGTATCGTGTGCACAATCTCTCTCTTTCTCTCTCTCGCGATCACCGCTTAGACTGATGTACCAAATTTCCCCATTAATTTACTTATTCATGTGGAAATCTGATTCATGCAGCCTTAGAATGGATGTGCTTCGTCAGATCTTTAGCGCCATTTTTAGCTCTGGTGTTTATCCATCGGCGATGTGTCCGGTTTTAGCCAGCGTTTACTGGGTTCGCTCTACGTCAGTTTTGGGTTGTCCCATCCGACCTGTAAGGCAGCAGGTCGTGTACATAATAATAATGTTTGACCCAGGCTGGTCTCAAACTCCGGGATTTTCACGGCAAGTGTTCACTAGCGCAGAGTGTTATCAACGTCACTATCGGCGCCGAGTCAACTATAAACTTATTAGAGTTACATAAGTTATCTAGAAGTGGTTGTGATTGACGACACTATGAAATATGATAATATTAAGTCTGTCTGGTCGGACAGTGGATAAGTAACCCAATAATCTTCTTCATCGAACGCTCCATATCGACCAATTGTTAAACCGCTCTTCATGATTTGTATGTGATCTGAGCCTAAGAGCGATTGAACGTTGTGCAACCTGCCGCCTTGCAGGACGGCTTGGGACAGTCAAACGCTGACGGAGAGCGAACTCAGTAAAAGCTGGTTGAAATTGGACACGTCGTCGAAGGACAAGCACTAGAGCTTCAAATGGTACTAAAGATGTGACGTAAAACAAAACACGTAATCACAAAGTACTGTAGTTTTACAAATTACAATCAAATAGTTTTACTGCAGTCTCATCTATTTTTGTGAATATTTCGACGTAAAACAAACGTTCTTGGCAAAGGCTGTTTATATATCACAATAAGAATGATAACAATGGCCGAAAAAGAACGATCGCAAGAGAGAGAGAGAGAGAGAGAGAGAAGAAAGCACAGACAAAACAGATACGGCCCAATTAGAGACTTTCAACGGGGAGGCAGTTGCTGACTGGGTCTTCTTCTGCAATCAACTTCTGCTATGCGACTACTCCGGTATGTGTCATAAACATGGCGGTGCGTTTGAGGTCTTCACCGGTCCCCATAGTTTTTGTATGGTTCTTTCTGTTGGCCAGATTTCTATTCTCACACTGCTCAGGCTGGGGCAGGATATATGCTATGGGGATTGCTTTGGTGCTTCACAGGTGCAGGTAGACGAGTACCTGAGACTCATTCTATGCAGGTGTATTCTAACACTATTCCGTTCAAAATCTGAACACTGTGGTCTGCGCTTTTCTGTTTAGTGTATTTATACTGTCGTGCTCTGCGTTCTATCCCCTTTGTTTTTTTCCACATCATTTTTCCGGATTACTTCAGGGAGTCTTTGTTGTGAATAGTTCTGTTGGTTGGTGTTATGTTAGACTACCTCCAGCCCTTGCAAGTTTGTCACCATTTTCATTTCCTGGTATGCGACATTGTGCTGGTATCCACTATAAGACTAATACTGACTGGGTCTAAAAATGTTGGTTGCCAGGAAACAAAGAAGGAAGGTGTACCTTAATAACTATACAACTTTAATTTAAACGGGCGTGCCGCCGGTAACACGCTTCTCTATTAATCACGTGTCGTTGAAAGTCTTTGGTTCGAGACCAACTTGGGCCACATATTTTCGGCGTGCACACGCAATTCTAACGACACTGCTGCTATTGCGCACAACAATTTCATGGTTTGCGACAAGTTTTGCGTGCACACGCAATTTAACAACACTGCGCCATTGCGAATAACAATTTCATGGTTTCAAGTGCAAGTTTGAGCTCTTCATCCTATGTATTTAACGGAAACGTTTAACAAACAATCTGCCTTTTGCGGTGAAATCAACACAGAAAATTGCAGTGTTCTGCTCTGATGATTAGTGAAACACGTACAAACAAAGTACTATAGTTTTACAAAATACATAAACAGTGACGATAAACAGCAACGTTTCGACCAACAAGGCCTTTATCAAGCAAACGAACAAATAGGAGTGACAAATTAAAATGAAACACAAATGGACGACCAAATACCAACGTATCTAAGGAAAATCTGGAATAAAAACGAATAACGAAATAAATGTAAACAAAAACACACATAAAAATCTAGAAATAGAAAAGAAACAATGAAACATCTAGTAAAATATAACTTGAATACATGCAACATATACCCATATAGATTATAAAGCATGGGAAAAGAAAGTACTAAGAAGCATAAGAATGTAATACATGCAACATATACCCATAGAGATTACAAAGCATGGGAAGAGAAAGTACTAAGAAGCATAAGAATGTAATACGTTGAGCCGCGTGGTCGCAAGGTACCATACAAAGAAATCAACCGATTCTCCAGAGCAAATCGACTACGATCATCAGAGGAACATGGTCGGATGGCTGTGACCTGACATCGCAAGCTCCTGAATGGCCAGTATCATTGAAATGGGTAGCTACATAGGTCACAGAGCATTGGCGTATATCGCGCAAGTGTTGGGCGAATCGGTCACTGAGTCTCCTGCCGGTTTTTCCAATATAGGCCTTGTTGCACCGCTTGCAGATAATGGCATAGAATATTACGGGATCGCACGTGAAACTGTCTTCAACAACGAACGTGGCTTTTGGAAAGACACCGTGCGGGTCTGTATTACATAAGCACAAGTGTACAGCGCGACGGCCACACTGGATGGTGCCAAAATGACTCTGGATGTTAGGCTTGAGGCGATGGAACTAACATATCCTTAAGGCTTCTGTCCGTCTGTAGCTCACCAAAGGATAGTGTTGGAAGATTGAACGATCAGATCAGACTGAAGAATGGAGAGATGACGGAATAAGACTTTCTTCACAAGGGAACTATGAGGGTGAAAGTTAAGACAAGTTTCACCCGTCAGAATTGGAAGTTCTATGCGGTTAGAGAGCTCCGGCGAGAAATTTGCTGAACGCGCCGCATAGCAGAAGCAGCACCTTATCCGGGTATAGCGCTACGAAAGAAATCCAGCATCTCGTGAGTCTATCGAGAAATCGTCGTCCTCGCTACAGAGGGACGAAGGCGCAGAGCTGGAGAGAATGGTAAAGAATCAAGACAAGCCTGGGAATGGGAAGAGGTATAAAGAAGAAAACTATGTGCATCAGTAGGCTTGTAGTATACTGATGTAGTGATGGTGGATAGGCTGATAGTGATAGTGATGTCAAGAAAGTTGACACAAGAGGTAGAGATGTGAGATGTAAACCGAATAGCCGGATTGAAGACATTAATGAAATTAATGAAGCGTGACAAATCGGCTTCAGGCATATCGGTAATGCCAATACAATCATCAATGTATCTATGATACACAGACGGAAGAGGGCCATCATAGGAATTCCATACTAGGTGCTCAAGATGACCCATGAATAGACTTTCTCTTCCCATGCTTTGTAATCTCTATGGGCATATGTTGCATGTATTACATTCTTATGCTTCTTAGTACTTTCTCTTCCCATGCTTTATAATCTATATGGGTATATGTTGCATGTATTCAAGTTATATATAGACATGAATAGACATGAACTTTCTTGACATCACTATCACTATCAGCCTATCCACCATCACTACATCAGTATACTACAAGCCTACTGATGCACATAGTTTTCTTCTTTATACCTCTTCCCATTCCCAGGCTTGTCGTGATTCTTTACCATTCTCTCAACTCTGCGCCTTCGTCGCCTCTGTAGCGAGGACGACGATTTCCTTGATAGAGCTCACGAGATGCTGGATTTCTTTCGTAAGCGCTTATACCCGGATAAGGTGCTTGCTTCTGCTATGCGGCGCGTTCAGCAAAATTCTCGCCAGGAGGCTCTCTCTAACCAGCATAGAACTTCCAATTCTGACAGGGTGAAACTTGTCTTAACTCTTCCACCCTCATAGTTCCCTTGTGAAGAAAGTCTTATTCCGTCATCTCTCCATTCTTCAGTCTGATCCTGATACACGTTCAATCTTCCAACACTATCCTTTGGTGGCGTACAGACGGGACAGAAGCCTTAAGGATATGTTAGTTCACAGTCGCCTCAAGCCTAACATCCAGAGTCATTTTGGCACCATCCAGTGTGGCCGTCGGCGCTGTAACACTTGTGCTTATGTAATACAGACCCGCACGGTGTCTTTTCCAAAAGCCACGTTCGTTGTTGAAGACAGTTTCACGTGCGAGTCCCGTAATATTATCTATGCCATTATCTGCAAGCGGTGCAACAAGGCCTATATTGGGGAAACCGGCAGGAGACTCAGTGACCGATTCGCCCAACACTTGCGCGATATACGCCAATGCTCTGTGACCCCTGTAGCTACCCATTTCAATGATACTGGCCATTCAGGAGCTTGCGATGTCCAGGTCACAGCCACCTCGACCATGTTCCTCTGATGATCGTAGTCGATTTGCTCTGGAGAATCGGTTGATTTCTTTGTATGGTACCTTGCGACCACGCGGGCTCAACGTATTACATTCTTATGCTTCTTAGTACTTTCTCTTCCCATGCTTTGTAATCTCTATGGGTATATGTTGCATGTATTACATTCTTATGCTTCTAGTACTTTCTTCCCATGCTTTATAATCTATATGGGTATATGTTGCATGTATTCAAGTTATATATTTACTAGATGTTTCATTGTTTCTTTTCTATTTCTAGTTTTTATGTGTGTTTTTGTGTTACATTTATTTCGTTATTCGTTTTTATTCCAGATTTTCCTTAGATACGTTGGTATTTGGTCGTCCATTTGTGTTTCATTTTAATTTGTCACTCCTATTTGTTCGTTTGCTTGATAAAGGCCTTGTTGGTCGAAACGTTGCTGTTTATCGTCACTGTTTATGTATTTTGTAAAACTATAGTACTTTGTTTGTACGTGTTTCACTATTTACCAAGTTTTACTGCAGTCTTCCCCCTATTGCGATGCTCTGATGATTTATAATTTCACTTAAATACTGCCATTTATCATCAGGCAATCATATCAACAACAGAAGAACAGCTGCAACAACACACTAACAGACTCCAGTTAGCATGTAACGAATACAACATGAGAATAAACATCGACAAAACAGAAGTAATGACATTCGCCAGAGAGGAAAGCACTACCAATATCTCCATCGACAATCGCCCACTAAAACAAGCAAAAGACTTCATATACCTGGGGAGCATTTTTTCAGCAAACGGTAGAATAATTAATGAAATTCAACACAGATGCAACAAAGCAAATCAAATGATATGGCAAATGGTGTCAATTTTAAGATGCAAACATGTCACCATGAACACAAAAAGAGCAATGTTCAACACAATCTTTCTCCCCACATTATGTTACCAGTGCCAAACCTGGACACTGACAACAAATGATAGAAGAAAACTAGTCCCGACAGAGATGAAATGTCTACGCAGAATGCTGGGTGTAACAAGAAGAGACCGGTTTGAGAAATGAAGATATCAGGAAAAAGTGGGTACAACATCAGTACTAGACTTCATCAAGAAACAACACATTAAATGGTTCAGCCACGTAAGCGGATTACCAACAGACAGTGCACCTCAAAGAGCAATGCTGCTCGATACAATGGGTACAAAGCAAAAGGCCAGCCACGCAAAAGATGCACCTCAGAGATAACAGAGGCGTCGAAAGAGACTATCTACGAAGCGCATACAAGGGCCCGTTTTAGAAATCTCTTCTTGGCCTGACGCTGTGAGACAAACAGGATTCGAGAAAAAAGAAGCAAAAGATTGTCATTTATGGAAGTCCACTTGCGCATTGCAGGCATACACATTGACTAGTACAAACGGTTTCTCAGACTGAACTTTAATAGCCTGAAGTTACAATTCATCATTATCCCATTGAGACATTCTACTTCGACACATCAATACTATTACAGACTAGAATTGCTATAAAAATAGACCCACCTGTCTTCAGTTGCAGAAACAATGGAAACCAGTCATGCGTAACAAACCATTGTCCAGTCGCGTTTCTTGAAGAGCCACGATGTCTGATATGTACACTAGGTGGGCGCCGAGAATTACCCCGCGTTGACTAACAATTGCGCAATTCCAGTATATAATGCGAATATTATTTCTGCCCATGTGGACATATTTAAAGCGCGCCCATCGTGTGCATGCTGACAGACTTTGCCTTGGTCTTCGCCTAGACTTTTCCTTGGTCTTCGCCTAATTGTATTTAAACGTTTATTGTTATAGTTGCGCCGGTATTCGTCAGCCATTTTGTAACCAAGCAAAATCAAATCATACCGTCACATAACGAGGATGACAATCACTAAGGAAAACTCCAGCACAGATGCACGAGCTCCGTAGCACTAGGGACGATACTCAATGAATGAAATTCCTTTATTTTGGCATAACTTTCTGCATTGGGGGTAAATTACCACCTCCCTTACACGAAATATTAGTGTCGCACACGATCGTGTATTGCCGGAAATCTTCTTCCTTGCGTTCGTTCTTTACGACCAATTTTAATCACTCTTTGTGATATGTGTGATCTTTGCCAAGAACGTGTATGCGTTGCACATTGGTTTGGTAGGCCCCTAAACACATAGACTTCTACACGTTTAGGACATGTGCATCCGATTTCAGCCAAACCTCCACAATCGCCTCTTATGACATGCGTTGCAGGTAACAGTGGTACTATTCTTTATATCCAAATTTGGGCCCCGGTAATCACTCAGGCGATTGCCGGGGATAACAAGGAGTAAAGAATAGTAACACTGCCACCTACAAGGCATGTCGTAAGAGGCGATTATCGTAGAGTCCTAGGAAGCTACCATAGTAAATAAAAGCAGCGCAGAAATCGGATGTGCTGGTCTACTTGTAGGCGCATGACTGGCACAACGTACAATCGCTCTTAGGCTCAGATCACATACAAATCACAAAGAGTGGTTTAACAAGGGATCGATATGGAGCGTTTGAAGATGAAGTGTCACACAAAACAGCACATTGACATTCGCCATTTTGAACCGGAAGTCTGACAGTATGCTGGGGGATTCTATGTGACAAAGACATTAATACCGCTTTCCTATGGCTGATGCCACACATGTGCAGCTCATCATTTTTATTTTCTTCCCAACAGAAAAAAAAAATCAAAAAGTTTTGACCTTACCGAGGTGTTGAACACGCGACGTTTCCGTCAGTTAAACTCCACCGCTTTTAACTATTCGACAATTCTCTCTTCCCAGGAGAAAAAAAAAACGTACAGAAAAGTACATAACAAGCATCATTATCCTACACTAGTAGGTCAGAGCAATAATCATAACATTATCCGGTACACTCTAATAAAGATGTAGGATTTGAGAACTGAATTATATTCGTGATTTGATGCCTTTTGGTCGCAGAAGAACAGTTTTAAACAGTGGCGGCTCGTCATTAAGGGCCAGAGGGACCAGACCCCACCAAAAATAATGTGTAACGCGTATTTATTATTTAATAAATTAAAATATAACCTAACCCAAAGCTATGATTTTCCCGAAAATTTGTGTCTGGCCCCACCAACAAAAACGATCAAGAGCCGCCACTGGTTTTAAAGATATCTGCATGTCTGATGTCGACGTGGAAACATTCTCATTATCACTGCAAAATTAGCTTTATTGACGACTTACGGGAGAATACTAACTTGAAAATGAAAGACCTACTGCCTTGCAGGACGGCTGGGGACAACCCAAGGCTGACGGAGAACGAACCCAGTAAACGCTGACTTAAACCAGACACATCGCCGAAGGATAAGCACCATAGCTCCAAATGGTGCTGAAGATGTGACGAATCACACAAATGCTAAGGTGATGAATCAAATTTCCACATGAATAAGAATTTATGAGGAAATCTGGTACATCGGTATGGGCGGTGATCGCGAGAGAGAGAGAGAGAGAAAATGAAAGACAATGAAATTGTGAGCAGAATTTAAGCAAATGTATGTTTTTTTGGGTCGATCCAGAAGCACTTGAGCTTTCAGCTCTTCGACTCGTGTGCCATGGACGTCGTTACCCTTCGGTTCGGTGCCACGAACACCGTAAATCTGGAGAACCTGTGGCTTTTCTGTCAGCTCGTGGAATTGAATCGCACTCACAGGGGGCTTGTCACCCGTCCAACGCGCTACGAATACGCTGGCAACAAAACGATTTTTCAGCCAATCTTTGGTTTGTTTGCAACATTGATGATAAATTCATCAATACCTCGGAAATCAGAGAAGGCTCGCCTGAATGGCGAGGGGCACTGATGATGTGGAAAGTAAACCTTCAAGCAAAAATCAGTCAGTAACTTCGTACTAGGCGTCGTGACTAGGTGTGAATCCAAAGCGAACGAACGAGAAGAAGAAGAAAATAGTCGTCAATAAAATGTATATTACGTCATCTTCTTCTTCGTCTGCGCTCTCCCCCGCAATGAATTCAGGCATAATCAATGCGCCTTGTATGGCGCTTCTGATTGATATTTGCGTGAGTTTTGCTTTCCTCATATTCAGTGCCTACCGCCATACAGATACAGACATGCCGTGACTTCCACTTGTAGATAATTCCAGTTTAGATCTTCAAGTCGCCCGTATGTTGCTGATGCCACGGGGAGCAAAGAATAGCAACATTACGACCACCTACAGAGAATGTCGTAAGACGCGACTGAGGTACGGGTACCACGAGTATCTACCATAGTAAATAACAAACTTGTAGGCACATAACTGGCACAACGTACAATCGCTCTTAGGCTCTTAAGCATATAAATAACAAAGAGTGATTTAACGGGTGGACGATATGGAGCATCCGAAGAAGATCCTCAAGTATTGATCTGTGCTCAGGGCGCCTATAGTCCAACCACTTGTCGTGAGCTTATCGATTATTTTTGGTCCATGTCTCGGACACCCGACACTTCTACGAAATTCGATAACTAGTAAAGATTCGACTTCGATATCGGCTTCTCCACCACTTTGCTACCTGATGTGAGGTCGTTCAGGATAAGGTACTTTCTCAGCTATTCTGGAACATGTGTCTTTGGATTTGGATGTGTATTTATCTATACTGGCAATTTAGATATTTTTAGGCTTTTTTTTCTGGAAGAACACTCTATTGATCATCCTTAGTATCTTGATGTATCATGAGGTAGGTTCTACGCCAAGGAGTGTGTTCATGTTTTGACACTTTTTGACTTTGTTGAGATCGTTTCTGTTTAGGAACATTCTCAACCGCGCTGGAACAAGTGTAGTTTTGTTGTAACTAATCAACTTGGAGTTTCTATTTTGTATTTTTTCTTCAGAAGAAGTAAAAATATTGGATTACGGATGAACATGAGCAGTCAGGAGGACAGTTTCATTAGGCGCTAGAACAAAATGTCTATTTTTGCGCTCCACCTACTTCACCCAACCTGTTCCACCAGGGAAGGCAGCCTTTCCAGACACAAGAATGCACTTTTGGTTTTGCCCTTGGTCAACATAACCAGCCAGGGAGAGCAGTTTTGTTATGCTCTAGAACACAACTTTTAATTGTGTGCTCGGCCAACTTCGCCACCACTGTCACCTACGCTTGGCCTCTATCTAGTATATAGTCAACTGCAGTCTTTCCATGTGTCGTCACGATACAGACAAAATATCTTGGACTTTCAGAGTCTTGCCGAGAGCAGATAACTTTGGTGCGACCGGTTGACTTTGGGTGCAGTAAGTTGACGTTTACGATAACTCATTGTGCTATACCTTTGCTCCGTTTAGCTGTCATTTATGATGCATTTGTAACTGTTATATATCTTTGTACATCGGCCAGGAGACGCATGTGGATGCAGTCACTCTGGGATTCAGCTCATCTATATTACGAACAGATCACATAGAATTCGTGATTGCGTCTACACTACTTTCTTACCTCTCCCTCGATCCCCACCCACTTTGCTAGACTACTACGAATCTTATGTTCACATGGCTACCACGGGGAAGTAGGGTAGGGTCTTGATCAGTGCCAGCTCACTGATCCTGGCGCATCGTCGTCCTTTTGTTTCATTGCGCCCGTGGCTCCAATAAAGAGTCACTCTGTAACTCCAACTTTGTAACTCCAAAAACAATTATAGGGATCAGTGCTCTGGAAAAAAAAGTGTGTTTGTGAACTCTGTCCAGATTCGAAGTTCCAGAAACCACCAAAAATAAAATTGGTTCAGCTGGGGATTGAACCCAGGACCTCTCGCGTGTGAGGCGAGCGTGATAACCACTACACTACTGAACCTGCTTATTAATAAAATGTTGATCCTTGTATAACCTTATAAAATGTCGATCCTTGATCATATTTATCTTTTGTTGGTCCCACAGAGGTCCGTTCAGTTTTCCTTCCAGTGTTGTTTCACTGGACCAATGAGTTTACCTCAGTGTATCATACTCGGGATAGTCTTGAAGCATGTGCTCTGCAGTGTATGGTGTCTGTTCGCATCTACATATGGCCTGAATGATCAAGCTCAAATTTTGTATACATGTGACTGCTGCGTTGATTGCGTTCTGTTCTGAATCGCAGGATGACAACATACAAGTACAAACTATGAAAAGTCAAGTAATGCTCGCCTGAATGGACACTGGTGACAAGGAAAACAAGCCTTCACTAAAAAACCAGCCGTAGGCGCCTTATTAGACTCTATGACAACGCTTGAATTCACAGCGGGCGAACGGAAAAACTTCAACAAGAAAGACATCTAAAATTCTTGGACATTCTGATCAATGTTCAAAGCACGTACGATCTTTGTTACCAGTTTCATTTATTGCGTAATAAATAAATGTGATGTCTGCGCAGGATATTACAGCTACAATGGTATGACAGGACCACAAACATAGAACTGTGGGATAGAGCGGTACAACGGCAGGTGGAACGAAAGATATGGGGCAGAAGGTAGCGGAGGATAGGGTTTCAGCGATCCCTGGTCATGCATTTAGTTTACTGTGGACCACAAAGTTGGCAGTCAGCTTCAGGTCTGTCAAGTTTCCTTCTTCAGCGATCTCTGGTCATGCGCTTAATTTACTGTGGACCACAAACTGGGCAGTCAACTTCAGGTCTGTCAGGTTTCCTTCTTCAGCGATCTCTGGTCATGCATTTAGTTTACTGTGGACCACAAACTTGGCAGTCAACTTCAGGTCTGTCAGGTTTCCTTCTTCAGTGATCTCTGGTCATGCATTTAGTTTACTGTAGACCACAAACTGGGCAGTAAGCTTCAGGTTTGTCAGATTTCCCCAATGCTTAGTTTTTAGGTCTACTGAGTGTGGCCACATGTTGCTTCTCAGCTCCCACAAGACAGGACAATCTTGCAGAACATGCTCCGGTGTCTGTTCCTCCTGCTGACACTGGCAGAGAGCTGTTTAACTTATTCCTAGTCTCTATAAAAGTTTTGTTGAGTCTGCAGTGTCCGGTACGTAGGCGAAATATAATGACCTGCTATGTACTTCTTTGGCGAAACACGTAATCACAAAGTGCTGTAGTTTTACAAATTACAAAAACAATGACAAAATACAGCAACATTTCGACCAACAAGGCCTTTATCAAGCAAACGAACAACGGGAGTGACAAATTTAAAAACAAATGGACGACCAAAAACAAACGTTTCTAATGAAAATCTGGCCAGATTTTCTTATTGTTCATGTTGATTCTGACCAGATTTTTATTAGAAACGTTTGTTTTTGGTCGTCCATTTGTCTTTTTCTACTGCTGATATTCTCCGTATGAGGGTTTTGACCTCTTGAAAAGACATGGTAAATTTGCTCTTTGACACAGCGAATGATTTCTTTAACATGTGCAAGTTGAACAAGTTCTCTACCTTTATAATCCCTCACTTATAGTACTAGGCTCTTGATCTCACCTACGTGTGATCGGCGATTACTACAGAAAGTACTTCGTTCACTCCACATGCGAGTGGAATCAAGAAGTTTTGGAGTGTGTGGCCGAGCACAGTGTCTTAACGTTACAGAGGCCTCTCCCATGGGGCTCTCTGTTGGTGAGTCATTGCATTACGTTCCGATTATCATGGTTCGAATCTGGAGCACACCGCTCTGTTGACGAGTGCATTTCGTCCAGAGATCTCTAGGGTTGTTGCCGGAACTACAGAGTTCATGATTTGTGCAATACTCTCGACAAGTTACGTGCCGTTTCTGCGAAGAGGGACCGAGCAATGTGCGGTAAACCCGGTGCAATGAATTCGATCCTTCGTTTTTAGACTCTTCAGAGACCAACCTAACCTACTCTTCTCTCACTCTCTCACATACACACAAACTTCCTCCTGCCCCGTTTGAAACTTCTCTTTGTCCATCTCTCAATTGTTTTCTTCCCGCTTCACAATCATTATTTTTATCCTGCCACGATGATGCATTTCCCTAACTGTTCCTTATCCATGTTCTTCCTTACTTATATCATTGTCTCGTTTTCCTAACACAACATGGTTGTTGAAATACTATACCCCACACAACAATGAGCGTATATGTGTGTTGTAACTGCACAGTCTACTTCGTAATATACTGTATGTATTAAAAACTATTTACATATGATTAACCAGTGTTTTCTATTTTAATCATACTAGCCATGTTGAAAATTATCTACTCGTGTGAATGGGAAAAGTAGGTCTTGTATGGATGAGTCATCGTGGAAGGCGGCGAGCGGGGAATGCGTGTGTATGTGTGTGTAGTTGTCAGAAGGTGTGTTCATTGCGTCTCTGAATCATAAACAGCACACAGATGGAGGACATGCGTTGATCTAGAGGCCAGGTTTCGGAGAAGGGAGGCGAGAGGCGAGTTGATTCTTAGTACTAGTAATGCTGTTCGTTTCGTCTAGTGATTTCGATCAGAACAGACTTGTTAGTTCAAACTAACTTACAAACCGTTAGCCTTGTTCATAACTAGATCTGAATTGTGGGAACTAGAACTTCGATAAACAATCGGTTAATTCTGCTCGATAAGTTATTATAACAGAGTAACTGCAGTTGCCGATGTTGGATGCTCCGCTTCAATCCAGGATTGTATCGTATTGCAGTGAGCAAGCCATTTTTCTAACAGCTGTGTCAATCCAGCGTGGGTGAGTAATATGTACTGTAGTACTGTATAAATAGGCTAAACTGTATGGAACCACTGTGAGCCTAATATTGGTTGTTGTTTTACAATATTTTAGCTGGTATCTCTTTGCATTGTTTAGCTAGCCTTTTACTCAGTGGGAAGTTTAAACTCACGTTGTTGGGCCAAAAATGTTTGCAGAGGTTGTCGTTAGTCAGTGTTGTTGTTGTATATTATTGAGGTTTTGCTTACCCACCTGTTCTCGTTGTACATATTATTATTTGCCACACCCCCCTTCCCTCGCTTCCCTCCTTTTCAAAACATCAACCAATTTGTGGTTGAGAACTTTCATCAAAAAGCCTGTCATGAGTACAACGTTGCCACCCTAACAGTCCTTCATAATTTATCTCTCTCATAGGTCAGCAGATGTCCCACCTCTGCAGCTGTCATCAGTTACATCATGAATCCATCTTCTCCGTGGTCTTCTTTTTCTCCTCTTTGCCAGGATGCTTCCTTCCATAATGATCTTCTCCAACCTTCATGTCTCTTTATATGTCTAAAATACTTCAATTTTCTCATTTTTATTTGTATCATCAACCAGTTTTCTTTTAATTTGGAACTCTTTCAGGACAGACCTATTTCTTCTCTATCCATGATATTTTTTTCCCGATCCAGAAGCACTTGAGCTTTCAGCTTTCGGCTCGGTGCCATGGACATCGTAACCTTCGGTTCGGTGCCACGAACACCGTGAATCTGGGGAACCTGTGTCTTTTCTGCCAGCCCGCGGAATTGAACCCGCACTCACAGATGGCTAGTCACCCGCAGTCCAACGCGCTACGAACACGCTGGGCAGGCTATCCATGATATACAGAGGACACTTATTCTGCAACATTTCTATTCAAAAGCACATGTATGTCATATTTTATGTGTATGTTTATGTTCAGCTGTGAATACATTTCAGTTATACGTCCTTGTTATGTCCAGTTGGACATAATGTTTCCACAAGAGATTTCCATTGTTGCTGTTCTGCCGCCTTCCTACCTTTCTTTTCTCCAGTCCTGTTTTGCTTGACATCGTCAAGTCATGAAGAGATTTCCAAGACTGACCTTTGTGTGCGCTACATAAATAGTGTCTTTCATCGCCTCTGTTAGCACTGAGGTTCATCCTTTGTGTGGCCTGCCTTTTGCTTTGTACCCATTGTATCGGAGCAGCATTGCCCTTTGAGGTGCACTGTCTGTTGGTAATCTGCTTATGTGGCCAAACCATTTCTTCTTCTTTGCGTTCGTTCTTTACAACCAATTTTAATCACTCTTTGTGAAATGTTTGATCTTTGCCAAGAAAGTGTATACGTTTGCACATTGGGTTGGAAGACCCCTAAACGCATAGACTTCTTCACGTTTAGGACACGTGCATCCGATTTCACCCGAACCTCCTCAGTCGCCTTTTACGACATGCATGGCAGGTAACAGTGGTTCTATTCTTTACACCCCAAATTTGGCCCCGGTAACCACTCGGGCGGCCGAACCAATTAATTTGTTGTTTCTTGATGAAGTCTAGTACTGATTAGCTTAGCTTCTTACCAAATGTACTTAACACGTAACATTTATATTCAAAAGCACATCTACGTTTTTTCACTGCCTTGTTCAATGTTCGTATCGATAATATCAAGTTCATGTGTTCATAACACTTATTGGATTCTCCAACTTTCAAGGTCGTTTTAAGTTTCTATCTCCAGGTCATTGTATGAAAAAGCATAGTCATTGTTGGGAGGGCGTGGGGTGTCTGACCTCGCTGCATCTTTTACCACACGCCATGATACTCACACTTTCATCATCATCATCATCTCAGCCATCGTCTCGATTCGAGCTCATGTTAAAACTTGAACATACTACTACGAACTACTAATTGTTACTATTACTACTACAATAATTACTACAACTACAATAAGTCATACTACTACTACAATAATTACTACAACTACAATAAGTCATACTACTACTACAATAATTACCATTACTCCAACTACAATAAGTTATACTACTACTACTACTACAATAATTACCATTACTACAACTACAATAAGTTATACTACTACTACTACAATAATTACTACAACTGCAATAAGTCATACTACTACTACAATAATTACCATTACTTCAACTACAATAAGTTATACTACTACTACGCCCGTCTGCCCAGCGTGTTCGTAGCGCGTTGACTACGGGTGACTATCCATCTGTGTGTGCGGGTTCAATTCCGCAGGATGGCAGAAAAGCCACAGATTCTCCAGATTTACGGTGTTCGTGGCACCGAACCGAAGGGTTACAATGTCCATGGCACCGAGCCGAAGAGCTGAAAAGCTCGCTTCTGGATCGGGGAAAAAAAATACTACTACTACAATAATTATCATTACTATTACAACTACAAAATGATTTTTCTTGGTTTTGGTTTCTGTAGCTATCTAGTGTTTTTTTATGGGTGGGTAGCTAGCCCCACGCCAACCTCCTTATACGTCTCTTACGACATGCCTGGCAGGTAACAGTGGTTCTATACTTTACACCCATAATTTGGGCCGGGTAACCACTCGGGCGTCAATAACTACTATTGTTACCATTCCTACTACTATAATAACTACCACTACTAACTACTTCTACAACAGTAATTACTACTGATACTAGAACAACATTTCTCCATACTACTTGTACTACATGTACTATTATTATTACTACTGTTACTACTACTACTACTACTACTACTACTACTGCTACTACTACTAGTACTACTATTTCTTCTTCCAATGCTCCATATCGACCACTTGTTAACCACTCTTTGTGATTTGTATGTGATCTGAGCCTAAGAGCGATTATACGTTGTGGCAGCTATACGCCTACAAGTGGGCCAGCACATCACATTTCTGCGATGCTTTTATTTACTAGGTAACTTACCTAGTCCCTTACCCCAGTCACCTGTTACGACATGCCTCGTAGGTTACAGTGTTACTATTCTTTACTCCCTTTGCAAGCCTCGGCAAACACGGCCGGCTGTGCAAAATAACAAACGCTATTTTTAAAAAGGAGAACGAGGGTGAACTAGCCACCATTTACAACCCATCTTAGTCACATATTTACAACACGTTTGGCAGTAAAACCTACATGCCCTGCCTGTTCTCTTCAATACCGGATATAAACTAATATTTTGTAACTTTTAAATTAAGTACAACTATGCAAATAGAGGCTTATGGCGAAACTTTTGGACACTCAAGGATGGAAATACTGAAGAATGAGAAACAATAAGGATGTGTTTCAGTAGCGGCTCGTCATTAAGGGCCAGTGGGCTCCACCAAAAATAATTCATAACGTGTATTTATTATTTTATAAATTAAAATATAGCTACCCAAAACTATGATTTATCCGGGAAATAATGTTGGCCCACCAACAGAAATGATCATGAGCCGCCACTGATGTGTTCAGTTTAGTTAAATTATCATTAATTATCACGACTATGAAGGTTATTCGTATGGCGAGGAAACTAATAAAACGGTAAGCAGGATTTCACGCAAAAATCAGTTAGAAGCGCTACACTAGGTGCCATGGCTACGCCTGAATTCATAGCAGGGGAACATAGAAGAATAAGGTTATTCTGTTGAAATGTGAAATCTGTTTTGTTTTATGGCTCGGAAACGTGGCGAGTCACCAAGTTAAATACAAATATGATTCATACCTTTGCCAACGGATGTCATCGGCGTATTCTCAGACAGAGATTGTATGATAGAGTTGCAAACACGTACTTGTAGATAAGAACAGGACAGGAACCCATGATGACCCATGTTAAGAGCAGAAAAGGACGATAGGTCCGGCATACCCTGTTAAAGACACAGTTGAGTGTCACTAGAACCCGCAGGGAAAAAGTAAAAGGATACGCCCTAAACATACCTGGAGACTTGATGGATTAAATCGCCCGTGTTTTACCAGGACTAGCAAGTGGAGCAATGAATAGTACCACTGCGAGCCACAAGGCATATCGTAAAAGGCGACACAGAGGATCGAGAGAGAGAGAGAGAGAGAGTAAGGGTGACCGAGTTAGGTGCCTAGGAACGCTACCGTAGTAAATAAAAAGCGTCGCAGAAATCAGATGTGATGGCCTACTTGTAAGCGCATAACTGGCACAACGTACAATCGCTCTTAGGCTCAGATCACATACAATCACAAAGAGTGGTTTAACTAGTGGTCGATATGGAGCGTTCGAAGAAGAAGAACTGAAGCTACGCCCGAGTGGTTACCTGGGCCCAAATTTGGGTGTAAAGAATAGAACCACTGTTACCTGCCACGCATGTCGTAAGAGGCGGCTAAGGAGGTTTGGCTGAAATCGGATGCATGTGTCCTAAACGTGTAGAAGTCCATGCGTTTAGGGCCTACCAAACCAATGTGCAACGTATACACGTTCTTGACAAAGATCAAACATATCACAAAGAGTAATTGAAATTGGTCGTAAAGAACGAACGCAAAGAAGAAGATGAAGGAACTGAAGGATGCTGGACTGTCGTGGAAAGTCATAAAAAACATCCAGAGATCGGGAAGAGTGGCACACAACTGTTGAGGTGGCCCTATGTGAGGTAATCGTAATTTAGATCTCCAAGTAAAAGGTCATTATCTCATGTAGTTATCAGTTATATGAGGACTATCATCATAGCTCTAAGGGGCACGTACATAGTTGCTCCGATCTCCGCCTCAACAAAGCGTCCAGCGGCCCAATACACAATTTCGATGTTGATTAATCAATCTCTTTGCATATTTGGTTTGTCGTTCTTTTCGGGTTGCACACATATCGACATCCATCTCTCTCAATCTGGTCAGCGAGTGGGCTCATGTAGTTCACTCGTGTGAATACCGAAAATTTGGGCCAAGCTAAGCTGGCCTCGAACTCCTGCATTTCTACGGCACGTGATCACTAGCGCCGCGTGTTATCAGCTTCACTATTGCCGCCCCCTAAATTTAAAGTCAAACGTGATGTTGCTAGATTTCTTCTTCTTCTTTTTCAAACTCTCCATATCGATCACTTGTTAACCACCCTGTGTGATTTATATGTGATCTGAGCCTAAGAACGATTGTACGTTGTAGCAGTTATGCACCTAAAAATATGACAGCACATCCGACTTCTGCAATGCTTTTTATTTACTAGGTAACTTCCTAGTTCCTACATTAGTCGCCTCTTACGAGTTCCCTTTTAGGTCGTACCGGGGCCCAAATTTGGAATGTAAAGAATAGAACCACTGTTACCTGCCACGCATGTCGTAAGAGGTGACTAAGGAGGTTTCGCTGAAATCGGATGCACGTGTCCTAAACGTGTAAAAGTTTAGGCGCCTACCAAACCAATTCGCAACGTATACACGTTCTTGGCAAACATATCAAACATATCACAGAGAGTGATTGAAATTGGTCGTAAAGAATGAACGCAAAGAAGGAAGAAGGTCGCAGTTGTACTATTCTTTACTTCCATTGAGAGCCCTGGCACAGCACGCCGATATATTTCAACAATATACGTATAGTCAGTAAGCGATGTTTCATTAATCAACACGGGCCTGGGACTGTCTGTCGTCCCGTACTGACGGATATACTGAGGATTAGATCGAAGCACGTCTGGACTAGTTCTTTGTGCAATGAGGATAAATTTTATAACTAATTAACACACAAAAAAACTAACTGACTAATCGATCGAACAAGCAACCAACTTACTGAAGGGCTAACTTAATGACAGACAGATTTATGAACTTACTAACCAGCTTGTTAGCAAACCGATCAGCCAGCCAATCAACCAGTCAGCCAGCCAACCAGCTATCTAACTAAATAACTTACTAACTAACCAACCAACTCACTGACTAACTTAATAACTAGCTAGTCAGCAAGCCAACAAGCTAATCAACCAATCAATCAATCAATCAAGTAGCCAGTCAATCAACCAACCAGTCAGACAACCAGCCAGCTATCTAACTAAATAACTTACTAACTAACCAACCAATCAACTCACTGACTAATTTAATAACTAGCTAGTCAGCAAGAGAGCCAGCCAATCAACCAATCAAATAATCAATCAATCAAATAATCAATCAATCAAATAATCAATCAATCAAATAATCAGTCAATAAACCAACCATCCAAACAACCAGCCAGCCAACCAACCAACCAACCAACCAACCAACCAACCAAATAAACAACCAACCATCCAACCAAATAAACAACCAACCAACCAACCAACCAACCAAATAAACAACCAACCAACCAACCAACCAAATAACCAACCAACCAACCAACCAACCAACCAAATAACCAACCAACCAACCAACCAAATAAACAACCAACCAACCAACCAACCAAATAACCAACCAAACTATAGTCAAAATCAACCCCTAAAAAACGGATCATTTTCAAATGAATACACAAACTAATTACATATGCATCATGCGATTGACTTGATCTGCGTCAATGATTATAATAAAGTATACATTTGAAATAATACATCAATGTCAAATTAGTAGTAATGTTATTACGAACTTAGCAGATGTTCTGGACTTAAACAGGACATTGTTACTGCTTTCAACATCATCATCATCATCATCATCATCATCATCATCATGTTTTCGTCAAACTTCTGCGTGGTCTTCTTCTACTTATCTTTGCCGGAATGATTCTCTCTAAAATTGTCTTCTCCAACATTTCATATCTTTATATTTGTCCAAAATACTTAAAAATTGTTTTCATTATTCTTTTAAATAATCAGTCAGTTTTTAAAATTTAATTTTGAGTTCTTTCTGGATAGATCTATTTGTTCTATTCTCATCCGTGTTTTTCCGGGGCTCGCAAGGGAGCAAATAATAGTAACACTGCGACCTACAAGGCATGTGGTAAGAGGTGACTGAGGTAGGGGCCTAAGGAAGCTATCCTAGTAAATAAAAAGCGTCGCAGAAATAGAATGTGCTGGTCTACTTTTAGGCGCATGACTGGCACAATGTACAATCGCTCTTAGGCTCAGATCACATACAACCACAAATAGTGGTTAACAAGTGGTCGATATGGAGCGTTCGAAGAAGAAGAAGACATGAGAACCGCTGGAGTATGAAACATTTCAGCTCTAATTGGGGACTTCAAAGCTGAGACTGGTAACAATTATCCACAAGAACCTCATTCTAAAGTTAGAAAGAAATCAACAAATTGCCATCTTTAGTCTTCGTAGAGGTCATTTCTTCTTCTTCTTCTTTGCGATCGCTTTTTTGATGATTATACCGCTAGACGCGTTCTTATGATGAAATCGACTGTAGTCTGGAACTCATCTCTGGTGCCATGTAGTTTTGACTGTAGTGTTGTGTTGTAGGGCCAGAATTACTTTCTTGGGAGGACATACAGGGACAGTCTTGTGTTCTTATGATGAAATCGACTGTTGTCTTGAGCTCATCTCTAGTGCCATGTAGTTTTGAATGTAGTGTTGTGTTGTAGGCCTTCTTCTTTCCATTTTTATAGAAGTGGTGGAGAAGTAGTGTTTGTGTGTGCTCGTTGTAGGCTTCAAGTGATTTAATTCGAAGTCTTGGTTCTTGATGTGTGTCTTCTCTTCCCCATTTACTTTTTATAGAAGTGGGGGGGAGGGGGAAACGTAGTGATCTTGTGTGTGCTCGTTGTAAGGCACTTTCTAAGCTGATATTAATTTTCGAAAGGCTGTTCTTGATGCTGTCGCTCCATCTTTTGCGTGGTCTTCCTCTTGCTTTGTACTCATTATACTTTTTCTGTGTGGCTCTCTGTGGTAGGCGATACCAGAGCATTCTTGTCAGGTGTCCAAACCATTTAATCTGTTGTTCTTTTATGAATTGCATGCCTGGTTTCACATCCAGTCTCCTTCTGATTTCTTCATTTCTAATTTTTCTCTTATTGTCACACCTGCAGCTCTTCTAAGACACCTCATCTCCGTCGTTAGAATTTTCCATCCTCATCTCCGTTGTTAGAATTTTCCATCCTCATCTCCGTTGTTAGAATTTTCCATCCTCATCTCCGTTGTTAGAATTTTCCATCCTCATCTCCGTTGTTAGAATTTTCCATCCTCATCTCCGTTGTTAGAATTTTTCATCCTCATCTCCGTTGTTAGAATTTTCTATAAACTGAGAGCTGCCCAAACTGGCTTAATCCTTTTCGAGCGTTACATATCGACCACTTGTTAAACTGCTCTTTATGATTTCTATGTGATCTAACCCTAAGAGCGATTGTACGCTGTGCCAGTTATTTCTGCGATGCTTTTTCTTAACTAGGTAGTTTCCTAGGCCCCTACTTTTGTCGCCTCTTACGACATGCCTTGTAGGTAGCAGTGTTTCTATTATTTGCTCCCCTTGCGGATCCCGGCAACACACGGGCGCCTAATCTGACTAATTATTATATTATATTTTATTCTCGTGCCGTTATACGTTACATAGGACAGGCAAGTAATTTCTCCATACCGCTCTGTCCTGTGCAACTCGATCAATTTCTTCCATGGAATAGCATCTATATTTCTTGCCTCAGCAAAGTTCGTTTCTAGGTTTCTCTAGGGCGTACTCTCGTTCTTGAACCCTTAGCCTCCCACTTCAATGCCTGCATTGCTATTCTTTGATCATTTCTCAAGTCTTCTTCTTTGCGTTCGTTCTTTACGACCAATTTTAATCACTCTTTGTGATATGTTTGATCTTTGCCAAGAACGTGTATACGTTGCACATTGGTTTGGTAGGCCCCAAAACGCATAGACTTCTACACGTTTAGGACACATGCATCCGATTTCAGCCAAACCTCCTTATTCGCCTCTTACGACATTCGTGTCAGGTTACAGTGGTTCTATTCTTTACACCCCAAATTTGGGCCCCGGTAACCACTCTGACGCGTGTAACAGTTGTTAATAGTGGTTGACCAGACATTTCGCTGACTTCATTACTTCTCCTAAATTCATCCCATTTTATGCTCAATATTTTAAAGTGATTAACGCTCATGACAAACGGACCCCAGACTCCTGAACATATACGTTCTGTTCAAACTTATCCCCTCCTCAATGATTCAAGTTATCAAACATGGCCTCGCGAAACTAACATGAAAGAGAAATTGTGGACACCCGCAAGGACCTCCTGCAGACAACTGGATTAAAATAAGCAACTTCTCTCTCTGATTAGACATCTGATCTGAGCTTAGGAACCTTATCGCAGATGAAGAAGAGACAACGCCTCTACAAAGCAAGTGCACAGCACGATCCAATAGGCCATGGGTTCCCAAAGTGGTGGTACTGCCCTCAGTACGCGCTGAAGCTTTCCAGGGGGGCGATAGTGATTTCAGAAGCATTTGGGGGAGTTTTTTTCGTGATTTTGCGATTGAATAATCATAAAAAATTGGAATTATACATTTTAATTTATCTTATGCCCATCTTACACGATCCATTTTTTCATCAATTTTCTATTTCATGTATAAAATCATTTGAAAATTGACCATGTATGACAGAAATAATATCATTTTCTATGTCAAAGTGAAAAGAGAGTTTGTATATATATATATATATATAGTTGGGGTGTTGGCAAACTTTTATAATGGGGAGGGGGACGTTACAAAGTTTATGTCGAGCAAAGTGGGCGGTGAACGAAAAAGTTTAGGAATCTATGCACTAGGCTATCGCGATTCTCATGTATTTGCAGCGTTAACTGACAACAACTACTGAATGGCGCATACGAAGGAGACACATCACATGAACAATGAGCTAGATTTGGGCATCATATTACGAAATTCAGTTTCCAGCACAGTTGTTGAATCTGTGGTCTCTTCGTTATTATTTAACATCTCCGTTGTAGAATGACGATGACGTCACAACCTCTCTTGAAATATAAGATCTTCAATTCTAAAACAATCGTTCTTGGCAAAGGTTGTTTATATATCACAAAAGAATGATAAAATGGCCGAAAAAACGACAGAGAGAGAGAGAGAGAGAGAGAGAGAGAAAGAGAGTTCTCCAGTCAATTACCTGGTCTTCTCTTTTAAGGTTTTCTTCAGAGTGTATTCATACCAGGGTACATCCTGGTACTATTTTTTTATGTAAACAATACCCGCCCTGACTCACAAAATGACATTAAATATTTAGTTTTTAAATTTACTTCATTTAACATTACTTTGTTTTGTGTTTATCTAAACACACAAACCTCGCATGTGTGTTGTCGGGGCCCCACAATCGGAGCAAAGAATAGTAAAACGGGGGCCTACAAAACATCTCGCAAGAGTCGACCGAGGTAGGGGCCTAGATAAGCTACCCTAGTAAATCTTCTTCTTCTTCTTTGCGTTCGTTCTTTACGACCAATTTTAATCACTCTTTGTGATATGTTTGATCTTTGCCAAGAACGTGTATATGTTGCACATTGGTTTGGTAGGCCCCTAAACGCGCAGATTTCTACAAGTTTAGGACATGTGCATCCAATTTCAGCCAAACCTCCTTAGTCGCCTCTTACGACATGCATGGCAGGAAACAGTGGTTCTATTCTTTACACCCCAAATTTGGGCCCCGGTAACCACTCGGGCGACCCTAGTAAATAAAAGCGTCGCAGAAATAGGATTTGCTGGCTTACCTGTAGGCGCATAATTGGAACAACGTACAATTGCAATAAGGATCAGATCACATACAAATCTTCTTCTTCTTCGAACGCTCCATATCGACCCCTTGTCAACAACTCTGTGTGATTTGTATGTGATCTGAGCCTAAAAGCGATTGTACGTTGTGCCAGTTATGCGCCTACAAGTAGTCTATCACATCCGATTTCTGCGCTCCTTTTTATTTACTACCGTAGCATCCCTAGGGCCTACTTCTTCTTCTTCTGCGATCAACTTTTGCTATGCGATTACTCCGGTATGTGTCATAAACAGTGCCGCGCGCTTGAGGTCTTCACCGGTTCCCCATAGTTTGTCTTGTAGTGTTGTTTCTGTTGGCCAGATCTCCAATCTCTCACTACTCAGATTAGGACAGTCTTGCAGGATGTGCTCTGGGATTGCTTGGTGCTCCACAGGTGCAGGCTGCCGACTCCCTGAGACCCATTCTGTGGAGGCTAGGGCCTACATTATCGCCTCTTACGACATGCATTGTAGATTGCAGTGGTACTATTCTTTGCTTCCATTGCGGGCCCCGGCATCACATGGGTGGACATACAAATCACAAAGAGTGTTTTAACAAGATGTCGATATGAAGCTTAAGAAGAAGAAAAAGAAGAAGTTGATATGTATAAATGAGTTATCTGTTTAGTATATCATTGATTCGTATACAATAATGAAACATGAAGTATGGAAATCATAATGGGAACAAAATAAAGTAGCTCTTGAAAAATTAGAATTAAAAAAACAGATATTGAAAAAACAAAAATTGGGGTGTTAAAAGTTAAGCAGCACGCCTGCCCCAGCGTTTTCGTAGCGTGTTGGACGACGGTGTGATAAGCCCTCTGTTAGTGCGGGTTCAATTCCGCAGGCTGGCAGAAAAGCCACAAGTTTTCCAGATTTACGGTGTTCGTGGCACCGAACCGAAGAGCTGAAAGCTCAAGTGCTTCTGGATCGGAAACATTTTTTTAGCAAGATACTGGATGCGGAGATTTTGTACGCGCTGCTGCTTTCTCCTGGCACCCTGTATATTAGCGAGTTGACTGAGTCTGACTTCATCAGACTAGTGTTCAGACCTTGTTTCCATCTGAATTTGCCTCTGACAAACTATTCCCATTTTAATGTATTCATGTCGTTATCTTAAAGTCTCCTTTGTGAATGAAGAAAAGGGCAGTCGGCCATTTTCTCCATGGAAGCCAGATATCCGGGAAACATATAATTAATTATTCACCGCTCTTCATCTAACATATTTGTCTCTGTCACATGTCTCTGTAGCGAAGTGGTCATGTCGTTTGTCTTGTGTTCTGAAGTTCGTATGTTCGATTCATGAATACGTCGTTCTGTTTACCAGTGCATTTTCCTCGAGATCAGTAGAATTGTCTCTCGCATAAGCCAGATGTCCGGCATCTGCAGCGGTCATGTTCAAACCATCAGTTACGTCCTGAATTCATCTTCTCCGTGGTCTTCCTCTTCTCTTTGCCAGGAGGCCTCCTTCAATGATCTTTTTCAGCTCTTCGTGTCTTTTTATATGTCCAAAATACTTCAATTTTTTTCATTCTTATTTGTAGCATCAACTAGTTTTTCTTCGATTTTGAGTTCTTTCTTTATATATATATATATATGTTCTCTTCTCTGTCAACCCGTATCAAATATTATAAGGAAACAAAGGTGGAAATATTTAGGTCATGTTCTTAGATCAGACGAAAAGAGACTAAATCGACAAGTCCTTATGTGGTCACCAGTTGGGAAAAGAAAACGGGAAGACCAAAGACCACTCTTCGAAGAACCATCCAACAAGAAAGTAAACTATTTGGATGTAAAACCATACGAGATCTCCAACTGCTAGCAACGAACCGCATCACATGGAGATCTAAAACCTCTGCCCTATGTGCCGCCTTTGGCACGAAAGGAACAAACTAACTAACTCTGTCCATGATATACAAAGGGCACTGACTATTCAATTTTTCTAACAATGCATCATATTGTTGAATTCTCTTCTCGTCATTCCAACTTTTTGCTAGATTTCTATTTTTATCTTTCAGTTAGACATGCAGAAGTGAATCCGGAGTTGGATCCGGTAGAAATGTACAAAACAAAACAAGGGAGACAAAAATACTATCATTATCTAAGGGAGACAAACACATAAATAGGTCGAGATGTGTCTACATGACTCATGCATCAAATCTATTACTGTCTTACCGACGTATGCATTACATACGCAGACACACAACAACTAGCATACACACACAGACACACACACACACACACACACACACGCAACGATTGTCGCTTATCTAACTTTCTGTCTTTCTATCATTATCTGCGACAAGTAAGTGTAAATGTTGAATTTAAAAATAGCTCTCTAGTAACTTTATTTATTTACTGCGGCGATTAACCAGCGAATTCCCTTAATATTAACCCTTTCGTACTTCTGAGCAAATATACCAGCTCGCTGAAGTTTTAAGGAAGATGTTGGATGGCATGACATCGTGGTTCGACACAAGATCGACGTGAGAACTGATTACATGCACCAAGCAGAGAGAGTTGTGGAGAGATAAGATCGCCTACGCCGGCAGGCAAGGCACTTGATAGTATACTCTAATTAACATTTTCATTCAATAATTTTTTAATCCCCGAAATCTCCTTTATATAGCAATGTGTACTTGCTTTGCGTAATCTTAATTATCTCAGTGAGACAGTATATCAGTTCTGACGAGCGAAAGGGTTAACTTGCACTGTCCGAAAGGAGATAATAATTATTTGTCATGTTTGTTCGCCCACACGCTCTGATGTAACTAAAACAATGTTCGCATTAGATTGAAAGCGCATGCCTCGGCCTAAAGAGACTTTAATTCCTTACTTAACAAACAAACAAATAACTTGAATTCTCCGAAAGGAGTTAATCCTTATTTTTCAAGTTTGTTTGCCTACACGCTCTGATATAACCAAAACAAGGTTCGTCCTAAGGTTGAAAGTGGCGTGTCTCGACTTTATTAAGGAGGCTTTAATCTCCTACATAACAAATAAACAAGCGAGCTCTTGGATCCAGCGAGCCACAGGAATAATCCGCATGTATACTCATGTACATCTGTTTGACGTGTGTCATTAAAGTGTCGGTCCGGATAGCCATTACAAATTCTCTCTATTTTAATATAGTCAACTTCTTCATGTTTCCGTGAAGTGAAGTGTTGTAGGCATATTTCATGACTTCTTATCTATCACTTCAAATATTGTGCACTTTATATACCTCGGTTGCTCCTCGGTTATTGTTCTAATACACTCGCACATACAAGTGTATGTGTTCTTTAGCACTAAGCAAATGTGTATGTTTTTTTGACGTCATTTAAGAGCTGAGACGTTATTGCGCAATCGAAGTAATACTTGATTTCATCGCCAACGTAGTCATCGTTTTTTTATTTTCATTTCGTTCAACTTCTTTTTCTACTCCTTTCTTAGCCGTCCTCATTTTCTCATTTCTTCTTCTTCATCGTCGTTTTCTTCTTCCATTTCTTCTTGAATTCTTCTTTCACTTTCTTTTTTCATCTAGTTCTTCTTTGTTCTTTGAACGTTCCATATCGACCACTTGTTAACCACTCTTTGTGATTTGTATGTGATTTGAGCCTAAGAGCGATTGTACGTTGTGCCAGTTATGCATGCGCCTACACGTAGGCCAGGACGTCCGAATTTCTGCGACGCTTTTTATTTACTAGGTAGCTTCCTAGCCCCTACTTGAGTCGACTCTTACGACATGCCTTGAAGATCGCAGTGTTACTATTCTTTGCTCCTTGAGAGCCCGTATACATACACGTATGGCAAAACACGTATAGCAAAACACGTATGGCAAAACACGTATGGCAAAACACGTATGGCAAAACTAGTATGACATAACAAAACAATCACTGATATGATTGTGCTGAAAGAAAACACATCGGAGGCTCATCAGCAACTTCAGAAAGAAGCTATTATCATTTTACGGACATATATGTCTATTTGTTTTTGGTTACGTCTAAAAATATTTGTATAGGCTTACGTTCTGTTGTAGTTTACCGCAATACTGTCATATCAACGCCTTTCGAGACTTGAGTGCTGTTGCACCATGTATAGAAATATAAACTTTGTATGAATGTTTAAACTGTATCTAATTAGCAACAGGCAATCACATCAGTGGCGGCTCGTGATAATTTTTGTTGGTGGGGCCAGACATTTTTTCCGGATAAATCATGGTTTTGGTTGCTATATTTTAATTTATAAAATAATAAATACACGTTATACATTATTTTTAGTGGGGCCGGCCCCACTTGCCCTTAATGACGAGCCGCCACTGAATCACATATTTGCAACTAACAATTACAATGCAGTTGCTAACAGTAAGAAAACTAATTACCCATTTTTCTTCCTCTTCTTCGAACGTTCTAGATCGACCACTTGTTAACCACTCTTTCTGATTTGTATGTGATCTGAACCTAAGAGCGAATGTGCGTTCTCCAGTTATGCGCCAACAAGTAGGGTCAGCACATCGATTTAATCGACGCTTTTTATTTACTAGGGTTGCTTCCCTAGTCTCCTATCACACTCGCCTCTGAGAAAACCAATAAAACTAATTACACATTTTTCAGAAAACTAAAAAAATCCATTAGTGGGAGGTAATCCTCTCCCTTATTTCTTAACGTGTGGACGCCTATGATTTTGATATAGAAGTACTAAAAAACTTGTGAATTATATTTTGGTTAAAACGGCTACATACACCCACATGTTCTATAACTGTCGTTACTGTTTGTAATACCGCTTGTTTTGGGGCAGTGCAGGACAGTAAGATCATGCGACTGGGGAATTTAATGGATGCATGGCTAGTAAAGTCGCCACGAAATTGTTCAGGTTAGGATTTTTTCTTTATGCCCTCGACAGAAAAATACTTCTTGGCCTTACCGTGGATTGAACCCGGGTCTCTCGCATGGTAGCCCCACTCTAACCAATTCGGTCAGACGCTCATTAAACCCTATATTCATAACTTTGTCTACGACGTGATGAGTTTTTGTTGGCAAAGACCACCGTACAATTTCCTTTATGAGTCATGTGACAAAACTGCTTCTAAAAATTATCTGGAGGAAATCACGAAACAAACTTTGGAACAGAAATCCAGGATGTACAATGTGGGTTTGTTTAAGGCAAGGACACACTTGACGCCAGAGCTATTTTGAGAACATTGATAGAAAATAGCAGCAGAAGTAAAAACAGATCTATACTTGTTCTTTATAGATTGCATCAGCGGTTCTCAAAAGTTTTCGGTTTGTGATGCTCTTGTTGAATCCAGATTTTCTAAGACGGCCTATATTAAATTCGAACAAATACACATTGCACATTAGCCACGACTCACTAACAAGGAGCGCTTCGGGTTATGGCTATTGTATATCATATCACAATAACTATATCTCGCGGAGCCTCTTTTAGGGAGTCGTGGGTCCTCCAGGGTGACAAGATGCACACTTTGAGAACCACTGACTTACAGCAGTGCATTTGATCAAAATAATACCAAAACAGGCTTTGAAGTTGGAGACAAAAGGTTCAAGAAAGAACGGATAACTTAGGGAAACATTGAAACGAACTTTGATGAGAGAGACAAGAAATATCGGATACAATTCCATGGAAGAGATTGAGCGAGTTTCCAGGACAGAGCGGTATGGGGAAATTACTTGCAGTCCCCATGTAACATATAACGGTACGAGATGAACATATCTGTTTCATAAGATAAAACACAAGAAAGTTATCAACATTTTAGAAGAAAGTGGTTTTTTTTGTTTTTTCGGTCCAGAAGCACTTGAGCTTTCAGCTCTTCGGCTAGGTGCCATGGACATCGTAACCTTTTGGTTAGGTGCCACGAACACCGTAAATCTGGAGAACCTGTGGCTTTTCTGCCAGCCGCGGAATTGAACCGCACTCATCGCCCGATTGGTTACCGTGGGCCAAATTTGGGATGTAAAGAATAGAACCACTGTTACCTGCCACGCATGTATAAGAGGCGACTCAGGAGGTTAGGCTGAAATCGGATGCACGTTTCCTAAACGTGTAGAAGTCTATGCGTTTAGGGGTCTAACAAACCAATGTGCAACGTATCCACGTTCTTGGCAAAGATCAAACATATCACAAAGAGTGATTAAAATTGGTCGTAAAGAATGAACGCAAAGAAGAAAAAAAAGAAGAACCGCACTCACAGGGGGCTTGTCACCCGTCGTCCAACGCGCTACGAATAAAGAAAGTTTAAATATAGACGAGAAAGATGCAAGAATAATCAAAAAATATGTATTGACAAGCAGCTGACATTAATATTGACAACAAACAGCTGACATTCATATTGACAACAAACAGCTGACATTCATATTGACAACATGCAGCTGACATTCATATTGACAACATGCAGCTGACATTCATATTGACAACAAACAGCTGACATTCATATTGACAACATGCAGCTGACATTCATATTGACAACATGCAGCTGACATTCATATTGACAACAAACAGCTGACATTCATATTGACAACAAACAGCTGACATTCATATTGACAACAAGCAGCTGACATTCATATTGACAATCAGCCCACGTGTTGCCGGAACCCGGAAGGGGAAGAAAAATAGCACCACTGCGACCTACAAAGCATTTCGTAAGGCGTACGGTACGCCAGAAGTAGCCGGAAATAAACATCGCAGAATGGATCGCTGGCTTATGTCGCTAACTGGCTATGTACCTGTCTTAGGCCAATCATGCAGATCAAAAGTGGTTTAACAAGGTCGAAATGGAGATTCGAGGACTCCCGTTTTTCTGTGTCCACCTTTGCATGGACGATTGCATATGGCCAGTGTATCTGAGCAGCTGCCCGCTGCACGTTCTAGCTGCTGCAGGTCGACTCAGATCCTGAGTGGGTTCAATGTCGAATGGACTGGCAGAAAAGCCAAGATTCCCAGATTACGGTGTTCTGCTGACCACCTTGTCCATGGACGAGCTGGCTAGCCTGTGCTCTGATGATCTGAGCAGCTTTGCCATGTGAGGCGCACTGTGTGTTGGTAATCTGCTTATGCGGCCGAATCATTTAATTTGTTGTTTCTTGATGAAATTCAGTACTGATGTTGTCCCATTATATGGTGCTATTTATGCATCAGAGATTATACAGTGCCATTTGTAACTCGCAGAATACGATACCATTTGTGCTTCCCAGAATACAGTGCCATTTGTGTTTCCACGCAAACAGTACAATTTGTGCTTCCTCGCAAAAAGTGCCATTTGTGCTTCCTCGCAAACAGTACAATTTGTGTTTCCTCATTTGCAAACAATTGGTTTGCCATTTGGACTTCTCAAACAGTGCCATTTGGCTTCAGCAAAAAGTGCCATTTGTGCTTCCTCAACAGTACCATTGCTTCTGCAAACAGTGCCATTTGTGCTTCTCGCAAACAGTGCCATTTGTGCTTCTGCAAACAGTGCCATTTGTGCTTCCTCACAAACAGTGCCATTTATGTGTTCGTGCATAAAGTGTCATTTATGTATTACAATCTCTAATGCAATTAGTGTTTCATGGCTCTGCTGGTTGTACGAGTAAAAACACACAATGATCTCATTCGGGCACGTAGTGACATGATCATGACATCTGGATGTCAATGACTTCTTTTCGACCCATAATCTACTGTTATCGTATCACATGGCTTCCGATAAATACAGGTGAAAAGCTCGTGTATACTTGTAGTGATATATACAGTGGCGGATCGTCATTAAGGACCAATGTGGCCGGACCCCACCAAAAATAATATATCACGTGTATTTATTATTTTATAAATTAAAATATAGCAACCAAAACCATGATTTATCCGGAAATAATTGTCTGGTCCCACCAACAAAAATGATCACGAGCCGCCACTGGATATATATATATCATATCCGACTAACGATTGAGATTACTATTTCTAAATATTTTCGGTTAATTTTTGCATTATATTTCTATTCCTGCTGCTCAGAATATATTCTCTACACAATCTTCTTAATAAGTAGATCATCATCCCTTATTCTCACCATCATATTCTTCTCCTACATCCTAGTCGTCATGTCCCGTAGCCTTTGCAGACCGTAGTTAGTGAAACGCCCGTCACTTAACATTTCTACACCCAAGTATGCGGCAAGTAGGAGGGAGTGGCCAATTCCTTTCCTCATTTGTGGAAGGAATGAGATGGTAGACTAATACCATAAACAGAAGGGATAGACATATGTAATAGATGATTTACCTAGATGCAGTGGCGGCTCGTGATTATTTTTGTTGGTTGGGTCAGACACAAATTATCGAAAAATCATGGTTTTATGTTAGGTTATATTTTAGTATTTACTATTATTTGTCTATTCAACTTTCAAAATTAATCAGTATCACTTTCAAAATAATAATTCTGAACAAATAATTTAAAAAAATAATAAATACAAGTTACAAATTCGTTTTTGCTGGGTCCGGCCCCACTGGCCCTTAATGACGAGCCGTCACTGCCTAGATGATAGACATAGGATATATCTCTCTCTCTCGATCCCCAGACATAGGGCATAGCTCTCTCTCTCGATCCCCAGACATAGGACACATATGATAGGACAGATAGATATAATAGATGGCTATGATAGATATAATAGAGAGACGCCTGAGTGGTTACCGAGGCCCAAATTTGGGGTGTAAAGAATAGAACCACTGTTACCTGCCACGCATGTCGTTTGAGGCGACTAAGGAGGTTTGGCTGAAATCGGATGCATGTGTCCTAAGCGTGTAGAAGTCTATGAGTTTAGGGGCCTATCAAACCAATATGCAACGTATACACGTTCTTGGCAATGATCAAACATATCACAAAGAGTGATTAAAATTGGTCATAAAGAACGAACGCAAAGAAGAAGAAGATAATAGATAGATATGACAGATAGATAGATATGATAGATAGCTGCCTGGTTGATCAAATACAAGGATTATTAATAGCTCTGGAATGTTCATCAGTCTTGAAGCACTCGCCAGAACTTGGGGATTTCCACGCCGACTCACTGTTAACTTGCCACAATTTGGCACTCGACTCTGTATCTTTCATCGTTTCCTTGCAACTTCATTCTTTCTCCTCTGTCAAGGTCGAGTTATTTATACCTTGTTTGAGGTAAACATGGGCGGAGATTGCGTAGAATTGAGGTAGGGTGTCGATTTAGTTGAGGCTCTCACAGTTTTTCATAGGGGGGCACAAACATTGCTTGTAAAATTGATGAACGCCCCTTTCTTTGAATTAGGGTTCTGTATTGGTTGCTGGGTTGTTCAAATAACGGAGTGGTGAACTGTTTCGCATGCGAGGCACCTCCTTGAAAGCAAATACATTCTTTATATGTTGTTATTGCAATGTGTGTAATGCTATCTCCTCACACTATATTCTTTCTTTTTCTGTTGTCCTTCTCTGCTTTTGCAGTTAGGCTTCCTTTACTTGATAAAGGCCTTTTGGTCGAAACGTTGCTGTGTATTGTTATTTTTTTTTGTAAAACTACAGTACTTTGTTTTTGCTTGTTTCGCCAGTTAGGCTTCGCAAGTTTAACTGATGATCGGTTTCCAAGATAGTGCACCCTCGGTCGCTTGATATTCTGTGGTATTGTGGAGTTTTAAGATGTATGTAATGCCATCAATCCATCTTTTTCTTGGTCTGCCCCTTCCTCTTTACGATTCCATTTTCAGGTTGTACGCTCTTGCAACCTGGTGTATTCGGGTTCATTCTCACCAAGTGGCCAAACCATCTGAATGTGTATTGAAAATCGTTGCATATCCTTTACATGACTTAGCCACCAACAACAGTAAACGAGTCGTCGATTTTCTAGGCACCGCTTACACGTTCAGTAGTTTGCTAATGCTTTCTGAATAGTGAGGTCTATTTTTACCATTCGTAAAAATCCAAGGGAACTAATTTGCTTCCAAACTTACCCGCTGCGGAGTTTGAACCAGGTACGTTTGGGTTGTGACCGAGCTCAGACTTCCCATTACTCTTCATTGTTCCCATTGCACTTCAGTATCCCCCTTACTCTTGTCTTCCCATTGCTCTTCAGTCTCTCCCTTGCTCTTGTCTTCCCATTGCTCTTCAGTCTCTCCCTTGCTCTTGTTTTCCCATTGCTCTTCAGTCTCTCCCTTACTCTTGTCTTCCCATTGCTCTTCAGTCTCCCCCTTGCTTTTGTCTTCCCATTGCTCTTCAGTCGCTCCCTTGCTCTTGTCTTCCCATTACTCTTCAGTCGCTCCTTTGCTCATGTCTTCCCATTGCTCTTCAGTCTCCCCCTTACTTTTGTCTTCCCATTGCTCTTCAGTCTCCCCCTTACTTTTGTCTTCCCATTGCTCTTCAGTCTCCCCCTTGCTCTTGTCTTCCCATTGCTCTTCAGTCGCTCCCTTGCTCTTGTCTTCCCATTACTCTTCAGTCGCTCCTTTGCTCATGTCTTCCCATTGCTCTTCAGTCTCCCCCTTACTTTTGTCTTCCCATTGCTCTTCAGTCTCTCCCTTACTCTTGTCTTCACATTACACTTCAATTTTCCTATTGCTCTTCATTTTCCACATTGTTCTTCAGTTTTTCCCTTGCTCTTCAGTCTTCCGTTTCTGATCAGACTGTGTTCACAATGTTGCAGCCAACTTTGCACTTTGTTTCCTCTGCAACTTCTTCCGTTGACAACTGTTTTCCAAGAAGTAAAGGAACCCTTTCATACCTCGTGGTATATAGGTCAATACAGTGTTAGGCCTGTATTTTTCATTGACCGTCGGCACACGATGGGTGATGTGGTCAGCATCACGCCGGCCGTCTTTACTTCCCCAGAGCATGTCTGGTACCCAGTTGAGGCTGGGTCGACCTGAGAGCCGTCGTGGTCGGAAAAATTCCACGCGCAATGGGGAGCTGAACCCAGACCACCAGCCTTGCGAAGCGAGTTCACTAACAACTACGCTACAACGGCTTCCAAGAGCGTGCATTTATACCAAGAAGATAATAAACTTATGTATATTAAGTTATTTAGTCTACTTATCTTCATGCTTTATAATTGTGACGATACGGTAATGTCATGTTCAGATGACAAACACTAGGATAGTCGAACCCAACGATTCCCAAACTGGAGGATGCTGCCACCCTGGGGTGGAAGACATGCCCTTAGTGTGCGAAGGAGGATTTTTTTTTTCCCCGATCCAGAAGCACTTGAGCTTTCAGCTTTTGGACTCAGTGCCATGGACATCGTAACCCTTCGGTTCGGTGCCACGAACACCATAAATCTGGGAACATGTGGCTTTTCTGCCAGCCCGCGGAATTGAACCCGCACTCACAGAGGGCTAGTCACCCGTAGTCCAACGCGCTACGAACACGCTGGGCAGGCGGGCAAAGGAGGATTTAAAATCTAATGATTTAATAATGTTCCTATTTTTTTTGGCGGGGGTTTTATAGGGGATTAAAGCATCTTTAAGCCGAGGCATGCCCGCGTGCCCAGCGTGTTCGTAGCGCGTTGGACTGTGGGTGACTAGCCCTCTGTGTGTACGGGTTCAATTCCGTGGGCAGGCAGAAAAAGCCACAGATTTCCCAGATTCACGGTGTTCGTGGCACTGAACCGAAGGGTTACGATGTCCATGGCACTGAGCCGAAGAGCTGAAAAGCTAAGTGCTTCTGGATCGAAAAAAAAGCCGAGGCATGCCTCTTTCAACCTAAGGAGGACATTTTTATTGGTTATATCAGAGCGTGTAAGCCAACGCACATGAAAGATAAGAATTAACTACTTTCGGAGAATCCAATTAAAATACTGTCTTTAGGTTAATCATTTGAAATATATATTTAATTAGTTACAATTATTTGTAATGATTTCAAATTATAATCATGGTGATTTAAGACTGGTGTTAATCGATTTTGTACCAGACATTGGAAATCTAATTTCCCTTCTTGGAGTTCATCTTTAAGAATACACTGAACAGTGAAGCTACTTATTTTATTTTTTTCTTGTCTCCAATCCTGTTTTGCCTCATAGCGTCAGGATAAGAAGAGATATCTAGACCTGGCTTTTGTGTGTGCTTCATAAATAGTGTTTTTCATCGCCTCTGTTATCTTTGAGGTCCAGCGTTTGCGATGTCGGCCTTTTACTTTGTATCCACTGTATCGAAGTAACATTGCTTTTTGAGGTGCACTGTCTGTTGGTAATCTGCTTATGTGGCCGAACCATTTAACTTAATTTACGTTTCTTGATGAAGTTCAGTACTGTTGTTGGACCCACTTTTTCCTGATGTCTTCATTTCAAAACTGGTCTCTTCTTGTTCCTCAAGCTAATGCCATTACTTCCGTTTTGTTGATATTTAGAATTGCCACCTTTGAAATGAGACTCTTGAGGAAAGCAGTAAATAAAACAAGAAGATACCATATAAGAAATGAGGAAATTAGAGGAACAGCTGCTATTAGATTCATTGAAAAACAGAAATTCAAATGGTTTGGCCGCTTGGTGAGAATGAACCGAATACACTAGTTGCAAGAGCGTCATCATCAGCATCAAGGTGCGTATCCTTTACATGACGTTGCTCTCTTTGCAGCGCATCTGAAATTCACTTTGTCTCTAGCCAGTTCACCCACTACGTCGATGATCATATTCATGGTTTCTTTAATTTCTTGTAGCCATCTTCTTCTTGGTCTACTTCTGCGTCCTGTGACCCTGTCCTCTAATCGCATTTAATTAAATTAATTAATAATTCCTCTCGTACCGTTATACGTTACATAGGGCCTGCAAGTAATTTCTCCATACCACTCTATCATGGGCAACTCGCTCAATCTTCTCCATAGAATTAGGACCGATATTTCTTGCCTCTCTCAGCAAAGTTCGTTTCAGGGTCTCCTTAGGTCGTCCTCTCTTTCTTGAACCCTTTGCATCCCACTTCAATGCCTGCTTTGATATTTGTTGATCATTTCTCCTCAAGGTGTGTCCAACATATCTCCATCTTCTCTTTCTTATAACAGTTGTCACTAGTGGTTGACCAGACATTTCTCTGATTTCATCACGTCTTCTGAATTCGTTCAATTTTATATTCATTATTTTTCGCAGACATTTATTTTCTAATGCATTCAACTTGCTTTCTATATCTTTAGTCATTTTCCAACTCTCGCTACATATGTTAGGATTGATACAACATTTGAATTGAAAATTCGTAATTTAGTTTTAATACTATATAGCAGTTTCATATTTATTCAGACGTTTAAAAGCTGATGTTGCTTTTGTCAATTAGTGTGCAACATTTCCTGTGAAATCAAAATTGCTTACAATAGCGTCCAACTTGAAAACTGCAAAAGCGTACAACCTGAAAATTGAATCATCAAGAGGAAGGGACAGACCAAGAAAAGATGGATTGATGGAGTTACAGACATCTTAAAACTCTACAATACCACAGCATTTCAAGCGACTGAGCGCGCACTATCTCGGAAACCGATCATCAGTTAAACCTGCAACGCCTAACGGCAAAAAGCAGAGAAGGACAAAAGAAAGAAAACGAAAGAAGACTACACGTGTTATCAACGTCTCTGACTAAAGCGTTGTCAATGATAACATCTTATTGCTTCATATATTCAAACTGAACTCTGTGATAAGTGATACTTTGTGGAAAACCTTGTGTGTTACTATGTTTTACTGCCTGAGTGGTTACCAGGGCCCAAATTTGGGGTGTAAAGAATATAACCATTGTTACCTGCCATGCATGTCGTAAGAGGCGACTAAGGAGGTTTGGCTGAAATCGGATGCATATGTCCTAAACGTGTTCAAGTCTGTTCGTTTAGGGGCCTACCAAACCAATGTGCAACGTATACACGTTCTTGGCAAAGATCAAACATATCACAGAGTGATTAAGATTGGTCGTAAAGAACGAACGCAAAGAAGAAGAAGACTATGTCTTTGAATATGTCCGCTGGAAAGAGAGAGAGAGAAAGAGAGAGAGAGAGAGAGAGAGAGAGAGAGGGGGAGATGGAAAACGATTGTGTTTATGTTAAGGGTCTGAGGGGGCAGTAACCTGCAAAAGTTTGAGAAGCATTGGTCGAAATTATTGATGGTGCTGCAAATTAGCTGTAATGTCAACTGTGTTGTGTAATTTCCTTTCATAATTTGATGCGAATTGTGTACACTATAGATGAATCATCATCATTATCATCATCATCGCAAGCCGTGCAAATCTGGCAACAAAATTACCCACATATTATATTGTATTGTTGTCCCTTTATATTTTTATACGTTATATAAGGCCTGCAAGCAATTTCTTTGTACCGTTTCATCCTGGACAACTCGTTCAATCTTTTCTATGGACAAAGACACGTATGTATGGTATCACATAAGCAAGGAAAATGAGTAATAAAATCATAAAACTAACAAAAATCCTTGTTAGTTTTATGAATTGATTATTCGTTTTGGTAGGTGGCGTTGTGGCTAGGGTTAGTGACTCTGTCATTAACCCGACCTTCTGAGTTCGAATCACGCTGAGGACAGTTTGCTTGCAAATTGTTCCTGATTTTAACAAAGGACGATGGCGCCACCCGTTCAGAAAGCAATGGTCAACCACTGAACGTATAAGTGGTGCCTAGAAAATCAACGACTTGTTTATGTGGTTGATGGCTACGTCCTTTGGGATATGCCACGATTTTCATTTTCATGTGATACCAAACACACGTGTCTTTGTTCTTAAACACCAATTTATTAAGTGTCACCGCAACCACCCTCGGTTTTCCAGAGATCTGATCGGATCCGCTCTGACCACCTCAGAGTTGATGGTTTCCGTACATCGCTCAATCTCTTCTATGGCATTTGTGAACCCTCTCAGTAAAATATATTACCCTCAGTGGCAGCTCGTGGTCATTTTCTTGGTGGGGCCAGACACAATTTTTGGTGGGGCCTGGCCACACTGGCCCTAATGACGAGCTGCCCTGATTATCCCCATATGGGGATTCTTAATTATTCTACCTTGCACCCCTTTATTGACTAAACCATCATATGTTTCATGCTCTTTTCTTTCATTTTCTGTCTTTCTGAATATGTTTGTCTTTATTTTTCTCTAGTTGATATGATTTTAAAAGCGGTGGCACTGCCGGGTCAGGCCAGAGCCAACTACAAACTTATGGAAATCAGACCACAATTACACCACGTGACATCGTAATCCAGTATTGTTGTATATAGGAGAATTCATTTTAATATCAAAACAAAATGCTAAATCGAAGTTATATTATTCAACAAGTTAAGTTTAATAATAAGGAATATCAATATTATGAATATTTTTCACCAATAAATAACCATAGACTCACAGAATTGAGGTAAAATTGCAAAATAATTGTTTAAAAATCAAACATCTATAATTTCCAGCCCTTCTCTGATCTAGGTTAGGATTCCGGTCATTTGTCTGGTCTAGTTATCTACAGTTGGCTGTGGTCAGGCCCTATTAAAAAATAATAAAGGTTTAATTCTCTACATAACAAACAAAACAAAACAATAAATGATACGATTGTACCGAAATAAAACGCACCGGAGTCACATTATCAACTTCAGAAAGAAGCTATGATATGATCATTTTATGGACATATGATCTGTATATTCGTCTTTGTTACTTCTAAAACAAAATTGTGCAGGTTTACGTTCTGTTGCAGTTTACAACAAAACTGTCATATCTACGCCTTTCGAGACTATACATCCGTTTTTAGCTTCTCGATCTTTTGGTTAAGATCAAAGTGTAGTATCCAACTTTTGATTGCTGCCAGAAAGTGGGAGCCTTCAAACAGCCAATAGGCAACTAAATATATTTTAAAATCCCGAGCAGCTGTCGTTCAAAAGAAATGATGATACTCTGAGTTTTTACACGTTTCAAACTTAACTAGGTCCGCACGCTGCGGCGCTAACGGATAAGGGTCCAAAAAATATTTTTTTAAAAAGTAGTGCTCACTTGACCCGATCAAAGGGTAAGGGTCTTTATAGAGCCAATACGCAACTAAATAAATTCCGAGCAGATCTCACTCGAAAGAATGCCGACGCTCTGAGTTTTTATACGTTCAACCGTAACCGGGTCAATCAGCTGTGTCACTACGGGTAAGACGCTCCTACCCCCAAATAAAAATGTTAAGATCCGCTTGTTGCCTCTTGGCCGTTTGGCTAAGGACGCAGTGTAGCGCGCAATGTTTGATCGCGACCAGAAGGTGGAATGCCTTCAGAAAGTCAATAGACACACTCTTATACTTAAAAAAAACAAGCTCCGAGCAGTTTTTTCTAAAAGGATGAGACACTTGAACCTTACTCATACACAAGTAATGGGTATAATCGTTGCGACGCAGTCAGGTAGGGCCCAATAAAAAAAACTACACCAGTTTTTAACACTTTTTATGCCCGTCTGCCCAGTGTGTTCGTAGCGCGTTGGACTACGGGTGACTACCCCTCTGTGTGTGCGGGTTCAATTCCGCGGGATGGCAGAAAAGCCACAGATTCCCAGATTTACAGTGTTCGTGGCACCGAACCGAAGGGTTACTATGTCCATGGTACCGAGTCGAAGACCTGAAAAGCTCAAGTGCTTCTGGATCGAAAAAAACAACACTTTTTATTGGATCTGGTTTGCCTTTTATATTTGCTCGCTTAGCTAGACTGCAGTGATGCAAACTGTTACAAGGACCACCATATAGAAATGTAGAAGAGGTTTGGTCAGCCCTGATTTACTGACTATGTCATTCACTGTGTTTTATGCCTCAAGAACATGTCGTGAGAAAAGTAGAGTTGTAATACATTGTGGCAGCAAGGAAAATTTATGTTATCAGTTATCATAGGACTATCATCATAACACTCTTGATACGTCCATAGGTGTTCCGATCTCCACCTCAACAAATCCAGCAGCGTCCGGCGGCACAATACGCCAGTTCGATGATGATTAATCAATCTCTTCGCATATTTGATACGTCGTTCTTTTCGGGCTGTACCTCTCCTTCTTCTTTGCGTTCGTTCTTTACGATCAATTTTAATCACTCTTTGTGATATGTTTGATCTTTGCCAAGAACGTGTATACGTTCACATTGGTTTGGTAGACCCCTAAACGCATAAACTTCTACACGTTTTGGACATGTGCATCCGATTTCAGCCAAACCTCCTTAGTCGCCTATTACGACATGCGTGGCAGGTAACAGTGGTTCTATTCTTTACACTCCAAATTTGGGCCCCGGTAACCACTCGGGCGACGGGCTGTACCAATATTGATATCAATCTATCTCAGTCAGGTCATCGAGTGGGACTCACAACCTTGATTGTACATGGTATACAATACAGGAAACGACATATATAGGTACATTATAGACATCTAACTTCACTGTAAAAGCCTAACATTGGAATAGATAGTCAGTACTACGAATTTATATAGAGAGCCGCGTTAATACTGTAGTAAGCACACTTGCTTTCTAGATGGGTAGTCTCGGTTCGAAATTCCTAGACAAAGGGGATTTTTCTGACCTGCAAACGGCTCTCAGGTAGATCCAGCTTCATTTTGAGACCTGAGAAACACTGGGAAGTAGAGACGCTTCGTATGACGTTGAACACATCCCATATTGTATGACGTTGACCGCATCTCATATTGTATGACGTTGAACACATCCCATATTGTATGACGTTGAACACATCCCATATTGTATGACGTTGAACACATCCCATATTGTATGACGTTGACGAATCTCATGTTGTGTGACGTTGACATGGAAAAACAGTCTACAACTTCTAAAATACCCTTATAGTATCTTCTTCTAGCTGTGACTCTAGGCGACAGGACAGCACAATACCATTTTTCTCCGCTCTGTCTATCTTTGTTTTTTCAGCTGTGATATATTACTTGCAGTTCCTGTTTTACTGTTCTCCTTCATGTCGTTTAGGGTCTTCCACATTTTCGTTTGAACTTTGATGTCCATTTTAGTGCAGTTTTATTGACTCGGTTAGATTCTACGCGTAACGCATGCTTGATTGATAGGACCATCATTATTGCACTTTGGCGAGTAACCATATGTGCTCCGATCGCTTTCTTACACAAGATCTCAACAGCAGTGCCCGAACTCCGTAGCACCGGCGAGGGTCCCCGATATAATTTAGAAGATGGTAAAAATATGTTGTAGGAATTTTATGTTTTAATCTTTCTAATTAATTTTTCCTGGCAGCGGATTTCCAGCCTGCTTTTCTCGATTTTGAGCTGCCAATTGTTCTTTTGCGTGCTAAATTTGAACACGGCACCTACATCTTATCGTCCTGTTTATGCGTTGTAACGTATGTACCAACCTCATAGTTTGAAAACTATTTTTAACCTTTCTTTAAAAAAGGACATATGTATACGTGGAGATCCATGATTGCGTAATCAACCGGCAAGGCACACGATGATGTGTAAAAATATAACTTTCACCGAGTTAGTATGTTTCATAATTGTATCATCGCCCGAAAAAGTTTACGCCCCTGTACATGCACGAGGACACACACGATACACAGTCACACGTGCGTATACCTGCACGTGTCTTTCGCGCGGTATGAGCAAGGCACACTTCCTGCACACTCACCGTGAGGCAGGCTAGAAATATTCCAATTACTTACCTGCCAAGGTAGAGTGACTCAAAGATCTCTCACCTGGAATCTTAAAACGAATAACTAGAAAAACGTGAAGGAACAAAGGATGCTTTTATTGAAGGCTTACGTTGTCTGTATATTAGTTTTGTATGTTTATGTGTTATTTGAGGGTAGGCGTACCTCAGTGGCAGGCTAGTACGAGGGTATCAAACACCAAATATAGAACGGTTGGAGGGAGCTCGGTGGCGTTGAGGATAAGGGCTCTCCTTTAGCTCCAAAACTACCTTGTGGAGCCATGGGAATATGTAAGGCTCGCTGTAAGCTATATCTACGCCCGTGTGTAGCATTGGCTCGCAAGGGGAGCAAAGAATAGTAACACTGCGACCTACAAGGCATGTCGTAAGAGGCGACTGAGATAGGAGCATAGGGAAGCTACCCTAGTAAATAAAAAGCGTGCAGAAATCGGATGTGCTAGCCTACTTGTAGGTGCTTAACTGCCACAACGTAAATCGTTCTTAGGCTCTGATCACATACAAATCACAAAGAGTGGCTTAACAAGTTGTCAATCGCCCAGTGGTTACCGGGACCACATTTGGAGTGTAAAGAATAGAACCACTGTTACCTGCCATGCATGTCGTAAGAGGCGACTAAGGAGGTTTGGCTGAAATCGGATGCATGTGTCCTAAACGTGTAGAAGTCTATGTGTTTAGGGGCCTACCAAACCAATGTGCGACGTATACACGTTCTTGGCAAAGATCAAACATATCACAAAGAGTGATTAAAATTGGTCGTAAAGAACGAACGTAAGAAGAAGAAGAAGAAGTTGTCAATATGGAGCGTTCGAAGAAGAAGAATCTATATCTACGGGAAGGAAACTCGGTAACTAAACCAATCTACAGTCACCATCGGGAGATGAAATGGCTATGAAAGTAATGCTAATTGATTCCTCGTTTTAATAGTCTTTCTCGACTTTTCTTCATCCCTCTTCTTCTTTTCTTTTCTATATGTTTTCTTCTTCATTTCTATTTCTATATGTTTCTTCTTCATTTCTATTTCTATATGTTTTTCTTCTTCTATTTCTATTTCTATATGTTTTTCTTCTTCTTTCTATTTCTACATTTTCTTCTTCTATTTCTTTCTTCTTCTTCTTTCTATTTCTCATTTTTCTTTTCTTCTTCTATTTCCATATCTTTTTCCTCTTCTTCTTCTTCTATTTCTACATCTTCTTCTTCTTCTTCTTCTTTCTACATCTTCTTCTCCTTCTTCTATTTCTACATCTTTTTTTTCTTCTTCTATTTCTACATCTTTTTCTTCTTCTTCTTCTATTTCTACATCTTTTTCTTCTTCTTCTTCTTCTATTTCTACATCTTTTTCTTCTTCTTCTTCTATTTCTACATCTTTTTCTTCTTCTTCTTCTATTTCTACATCTTTTTCTTCTTCTTCTTCTATTTGTTACCTTTCTCCTCCTTCTTCTTTCATTTACATTATTTCTATCTAGTTCATTTAGACTAACTTCCTCACTCTTCATTATAAATCGTTTCTAACTGCTTCTCTTCTATTTCTACATCTTTTTCTTCTTCTTCTTCTTCATTTCTACATTTTTTTCTTCTTCTTCTTCTATTTTTATTTTTTCTTATCATCTTTTTCTTACATTAAACGTTCTATTTTCTACATCTTTTTCTTCTTCTTCTTCTATTTCTACATCTTTTTCTTCTTCTTCTTCTTCTTCTTCTTCTATTTCTACATCTTCGTCTTCTTCTTCTATTTATTCTTCTTCTCCTTCTTCTATTTCTACATTTTTTTCTTCTTCTTCTTCTATTTCTTATTCTGCGATCGTCTGCTATGCGACTACTCCGATACGGGTCATAAACAGCCCATTGCGTTTGAGATCTTCACCGGTTCCCCCCATTGTTTGTTCTGAAGAGTTATTACTGTTGGCCAGATTTTCATTCTCAAGCTGTTCACAATCCATTTTCTTGTATGGTTTCTTGGTAGATTCATTCCTGTACAGAGGGACACACACACACACACACACACTCTCTCTCTCTCTCACACACACACACATTTATTCGCGTGATGCAGGGGATGTGAGAGTGCAGTAAATTTTATGTTGTGATGCAACGAAGGAATTTAACCGAAATTCTAGACGCAAGCTTATGACTCATTTGTATCTGTGTTCCTGTAGGTGGCGTCCATAACAGCATATTTGCATAGTTACGTAATATGTTGGGTGTTTCATGTGCGCGTTAGAAATGTAAGTCGAACAACTTCTTCAATCCCGATACTACGTAGTTATATGGTGTAAAGGAATGTGTATTTGTTTCAGTATTAAGGCGTGAAGTAGTTTTTAATTAGTGTTTCTACCAATAGGCCTTTATCTAGCTGTTGTGGGGAGTAGATGACGTCTATGGCTTAGGGGATAGTGACTCGGTCTATTAATTCCAACGTTCTGAGTTCGAATCACGCTACGGACAATTTGTTTGCAAATTGTTTCGCGTGGATTTTACCAAAAGGACGATGGCACCACCCGTTCAGAAAGCAATGGCATACTGAACGTAATAATGCCTAGAAAAATCACAAACAGCGTTAAAAAGCTGGGGTTCATTCGCAAAGTCCTGTAAAGGATATGCAATTATTTTTTTTTGGTTGGAAGTAAGGACGAAACACGTAAAAACAAAGTACAAAAACAATACACTTGATAAAAACCTTTTGTTCCAAACGTTGATGTGTATTATTACTGTACTTTGTAAAACAACAGTACTTTGTTTTAACATCTTTCACCATTGCTACATAATTTTACTGCAGTCTTCTCTTATATTGATAATACTGTGGTAAGGGATGTTATATGTTCCATTGCTACATAATTTTACTGCAGTCTTCTCTTATATTGATAATACTGTGGTAAGGGATGTTATATGTTTAATGGATACAGATGAGAATGCATTGCAAGCAGGGTGACCTTACTTTCTTGAACTGTCTACTTATGGAATTAGATGTTCGGCCTTCTGTCGCCGGGCTCACCAACCCATGCTTTTGTGCGGGTGTGTTCCCTGGACACTATAGTTTATTCCCATATACTTGGGGGGACAGTGTCATAGAAATCAAAGACAAGACAAGAAAAAGATGTCCTCCTCAAGGGAGAGGAAGGACTCTGATATTTGTCCCATAGCTTGGGGATGGGTTGGTTGCAGCCAGAGCATTTACCACTCACCGGTGGGTTCTGCGCGGTCACCGTATGGGGCTCTATCCTGCTCCACCTATGGAATTAGTTGTTCCAAAATACTCTTCTAAACCCGCAGGAGAGAATGGAGATGGATAAGACGCACGGTGAAGAAACCACAAAATAACATTGTGGGATATGCACTGAACTGGAACCCACAGGGCACACGGAAGAGAGGCAGACCAAGGAAAACATAGAGACGAAATCTCAACAAAACATCGAACATACGCATGTAGATGCTCAAGCGTATGGAAACTGGGAATGCAATGCTCAAGGGATCTAGGGATGCAAGAGAGGGGTCGAGGAATATATGGAGAACTATGGTGAATAAACAATGCTCAAGGGGTCAACAGGGAAAACATAATATAAGCACTCTTATAGTTATTGGTTACTAAACTGACGTCATTGCACTCCGGGCAGACCCATAGGTGCTCAGTCTCCCCCAACATATATCGAAGCGTATGCATACTAATGGCTCCCGTGGCTCGCTGATTAAACACACCTCTCACTCTGCCTCTCAGGCATCCAGTTCACTTGAACAACGGGTAACTCCAAACTGTCTAAATCGCTTGATAGATTAACATCTATTTTAGTGTCCTCATCCAACAGACAGTCGCGAAGAGACCGAAGAATATCCTCCTTATCCATCTTCAACTCCCCAACAATCGATGCTGTTGATGCAAGCCTGTCCACTCTCTCATTACCTTAAATACCCGCATGCACAGGACAGTATATCCACGTAAGCCGCTGGAGGTTAGAAACTTCTATAGACGACATCCACTCATACGAAACCTGCCCTTCTGGATCTTGTGAAGCATCGACTGAGAGTCAGATACAACGGCCCCAGTAAATGAAGTCCCAGAAATCCAATGGAGGGCATCAGTTTTAGTTAATAAGAAATGAATAAATATATATATCCAGAAAGAAGTCAAAATCAAAGAAAACTGGCTAATGCTACAAATAAGAAAGAAAAATTGAAATATTTTGGACATATAAAAAGACATGAAGGGCTGAGAAGATCATCATGGAAGGAGGCATACCGGCAAAGAGAAGATGAGGAAGACCACGGAAAAGATGGATTCATGATATAACTGATGGTTTGAACATACGGCTACAGAGGCGGGACTATGAAAGAAATAAATTCCGAAGGACTGTTGGGGTGGCAAAATTATGCTGAGAACAAGCTAATTGATGATAATGATGAGTTAAACTAACTCATGAGTGCGGTTTTTTAAATGCTAATAAAGTAATCCTGACCATAAAAAAAGATTTTCGGAAACATGAGCATGTGAAATTGGGTGGTATTAGACTGGTTTCCAGACCGTCTAAAGAATTTACTATACGGATCAGAACGCTGAAGAATGAGAGAACAAGATATCTCCAAACTCTCCACCTTTCTTACAACTTGTCTGCTAAAGATCTTGGTAGTGTGTGTCTGTTAAAGATCTTGGTAGTGTGTGTCTGCTAAAGATCTTGGTAGTGTGTGGCTGCTAAAGATCTTGGTAGTGTGTGTCTGCTAAAGATCTTGGTAGTGTATGTCTGCTAAAGATCTTGGTAGTGTGTGTCTGCTAAAGATCTTGGTAGTGTGTGTCTGCTAAAGATCTTGGTAGTGTGTGTCTGCTAAAGATCTTGGTAGTGTGTGGCTGCTAAAGATCTTGGTAGTGTGTGTCTGCTAAAGATCTTGGTAGTGTGTGGCTGCTAAAGATCTTGGTAGTGTATGTCTGCTAAATATCTTGGTAGTGTATGTCTGCTAAAGATCTTGTAGTGTGTGTCTGCAAAGATCTTGGTAGTGTGTAGTCTGCTAAAGATCTTGGTAGTTGTTGTCTAGCTAAAGATCTTGGTAGTTTTTCTGCCAAATATTCTAACCAAGAACTGCTTGTTGAAGGTCCCTGTTATGTAGAGGTTAGACGCTCGTTTCTCGTTCCATGGAGGTCCCTGTTGTGTAGAGGTAGAGCGCTCGTTTCTCGTTCCAAAAGTACTTGGTTCACTCCCTCGCCATCATGATATTTTTCCAGAGATACCTGATCTCAGTGTAGGTGAGAACAAGTTTCTAGTCATATCGGAGACGAACGATAAATCGTAGGTCCCATATTCAAGTTTAACACATAAAAGACACCTTTGTAGTTCAGAATCGAGAAGAGTAGGCTGGAAAGTCGCTACCCAGACATAATTAATGAGAAAGAGTAAAACAATAAATTTTACATTTTTCACCATCTTTAAAATTTACATTGGGGACCCTCGCCGGTGCTACTGAGTTCGTGCCATATCGCTGAGATATTCCTGTGTAAGAAAGAGATCGGATCGCACACAGTTACTCACCGAGTGCGTCTTCTTCTTTTCTTTGCGTTCGTTCTTTACGACCAATTTTAATCACTCTTTGTGATATGTTTGATCTTTGCCAAGAACGTGTATACGTTGCACATTGGTTTAGTAGGCCCCTAAACACATAGACTTCTACACGTTTATGATGATGGTCCAATCAATCAATCAATCAATCAATTAATCAATCAATCACTACTTGCACAGTGTCAACAAGGCTAGGATTGAATTGGACATGTGATACGCATAGAGACTAACTCTTATCATGAAAACTGCACTGAGATGAACACCTGAGAGTTAACGAAAAGTGGAAGACACAAAACGGCCTGAAAGAAAACAGTAGAACAAGAACTGAAAGGAATGAATCACAGATCCCTCCACATTTTAGCCTACCTAATCGTGGTTGGAGGGTTTGTGTTCCTTGACGATCTATCAGACTATGTCGTCGGGATTCTAACTCCTGGCAGATCTAAGAAAACCGAACAGACTGAAGGTGAAAAGCAGATAAAAGGACGGGAGGGAGTGAGGCCCCTTAAGGTGACAGCGCAGAAGCCACCGGCGAGTGGTAGTCGCTCTGGCAGCAACCAACTCACTCCCCAACTTTGGATTAAATGACAGCCCTCTTCTCTCGTGAGGAGAGCATCTTTTTCAGGTCTTTTATCCTACTTCTATCATAACTTTTCTATCCTTGAGTTAGACCACAGTCTTCTCTAGCAATAAGAGTGCTGAAGTCGGAGGCAACGAGCCAAGATGCGCACTATAGCAATCAAGTTGCCAAGCACTAACACATAATTAGTATATCTATATATTCAAAACGATATGGTGCTCGACCTGTAACGGACACTCAGGTAGGTGCAGTGCCGGTACCTCGGAAGAGCCTAACCCTAACGAAACAACACTCGACAGAAACTTACACGGACCTCTGTGTGAGCTACAAAAGACAGTGAAGTTCATACAAGAGACAACATTGAAAGTATAGACAATATTTCAAGCGAACAAAAGGAAGGAATGAAGGAATCACATATAGAACACACTACAAAGAACGGCCAAGAATAAGGAAGAACATTGTGCATTTGTTGCTGCTCTAAGCGACATCAGCGTCACAACACGACCGACTCTATAATAACGAAGGCCGTTGTTACAAGCTAGATAAAACGAAAAACCGTAAAAATAGAAAAATTAAAAAGAGAGAGAGAGAGAGAGAGAGAGAGAGGAGAGAAAGGCATGTTAAATACCACATGGAAACAAGTATGCATCCAAAAACTTGTATAAATGTTAAAAACGTAAAGTTAACTGATATTTCTATTCTGGATTCATCTAGAAAGAAAAAAAAAAAACCACACACGTTCCAAGCCAGCTAAAACAGAACAAAATTAGCTGTAGTTGAAGCCATGGAATGTATTTTTAAATCACATTAATTACATAGTCTAATCTGGTGCTCTGGTGGAGATTCATGATCGCCAGCTCCAGGCGGGTTGACGCATGTATTTGTATATTATGTTATGTTATTCGATCGACGTCATGGCACATTGGACATTCATATACGTGCTCTGTCCTCTACTGCCGCAGACATCCCAATGTCCACGCTCAACGTACCAATGAGAAGTTGATTAATATGCTCGTCTCTCATTTCAAAGGTACCAGGTTCGCTCCTTCGTGGAGCAATCTGGATATTTTTTTTTGCATAGATCCCTGATGTCAACGTAGGTAAGATCGAGTTCCTAGTCCTATCGGAGACGGACGGTAAAACGTAGGTCCTGTGTTCAATTTGAGCGTGTAAAGGAACTCTTGGCAGTTCAAAATCGAGAAGAGCAGGCTGAAAAGCCGGTGCCCGAGCAAGGCAAAATTCATTGAAAAGATTACAAATAAAATTTCTACAAAAATATCGACACCATCTTCAAAATTACATCGGTGACCCTCGTCGGTGCTACGGAGTTCGTGAACTGCAGCCAAGATCTTCCTGTGTACGAAAGAGATCGGAGCACACATGGTTACTCACAGAAGTGAGCAATCAATCAGTTGATTAGTATATCTTCTCTCTCTACCTCAAAGACGACACTGTGTGGTATATCCAAACTTAACTCTTAATGCTCGCAATGTACCCAGCGTCTGAGATTCGCCCATAACACATAAATGAGCCCCGTCGCATTGATAACGTCGACTCTGTCCATACTTCTTCCAGCTTGAGTCATGGCATTGTTTGCAAGAAAGGCTGTACATTCATAGCCCTGCATTCTTGCATGTTTATGTGTGTACAGCCAAGTCAGTGTATTGAGATGTGACCTTCAAATTCTGTCCACCCATTCCACGCGTAGACCTCCAGATTCAATCCATAAATATCACCTGGAAACAAATATGTTATTATCATCATATCATGGACGGCAATTATTATTATTATTGTTCTTTGTGTTTTCAGGTAGTCGAAATAAGGTACATCACGTGACTACACCCCATCATCTAATTGGCTCATTCTGATACTGACCTTTAAAAAATGGAAGGCGCTGTGAAAGTTCATGTGCATATATTATTCCAACTGACGATGCTGTCTTCCCATTAGTCTGTCACGTGAAAGAAAATCTTCTTCAAGGTAATTTGTTTGATATAAATGTTTCTAATTTGCAAAGAAGTACAAGGTTGAACTCTTGTTTCCTGTGCCAGGCCGTGACGATTGGACTTTAGACCTCAGGCTGATGGATTTCCTGGTGACAATCTGACGGGGTAGGTTCGGAAATTCCACCTCCCCACCACAACCTCTGTGTTGTTTATTTAAGTACTCGTTACATTCCGCATCTAGATGTATTCGGACAGCAGAAGCAGAGCTAGAGTAGGCATAACTTCATGCACCGAATACATTGACAGATAACAAATGCAGTGGTTCGGACATTTAATGAGAATGGAATACAACCAACCACCAATAACAGCATACAATAAAAAGAGATCAGGTACTAAAGGCAAGGGAAGACCGAGAAAGAAAGATGGATAGACACTATCAAGACCACACTAAATAAACACGGAAATAACACAAGCGCGACTCATCTGGTCCTGGAACGCAAATTAAAGCTCCTACGCTTAACGGTAAGAGGGGAGACAACCAATTCCATTATCCACCTGAGGGAAAGACAATATACAATAGATAGATGTATTAGAAATTCGAGTATTGAATACATACTATTCACACACATCACTAACATCCAGTGCAGTTTGCAACGAGAAGCTTCTTGTTGGGATCCTTCTTCTTCTTCTTTGTGTTCGGTTTCGTATGCTCGTCTAAACTAGGAGATAGGTTGCTTCTAAGAAGCTGCATGTCAGTTGGAGCTCCTCGAGAGTTCCCCATAGCTTGCATTGTAAGCTTCGTTCATGAGGCCATGTTTCGTTTCGTTGGTAGTATGTACAGTGGGCAGAACTGCAGGATGTGCTCTGGAGTCTGTGTTTCGGTTTGACATGCACACTGTGCAGTCTAAGCAGGCGTTATTCTGTTCATATGATGGTTGAGCCTGCAGTGTCCTTTTCGGAGGCGAAAGATTGTTGTGTGCTGTTTTCTGTTTAGTCTGTTGATAGGGTCTTGTGGTTGTTGACTGTTGGGTTGTTGCCTCCACAACTCTTTGCGCTTTCGTTTGATATTTGTCTTGATATCTGTTAATGATACTAGTTAGTTGTGTTGTATAAGTTATGTTCCCTGCTTAGCCAACTTGTCTGCTCTCTTATTTCCTGATACGCCACAGAGAGCTGGTATCCACTGGAGAATAATTTGGTCGCTCTCTACGAGCTTGTTTAGCTGTAACGCCAGCTCTCTCTCCATATTATCTTGGTTCCCTTTGTGATTATATCATTGCCCTTTACTCTTTTGACCCCGAGTTCATGAAGGAAGGAAACGACTGGTTCACATACTAATTTATCCGAGAGATTGTAGTCTGGGTGATATAACGACATATGTTCTGTACCACTTACTGAATGCCCCATTAAATGTATGCACTCATTTGCTGCACTATTAATAGTGTCGAGACAATTGTGTCAATATCGCAGTCGTTACTGCATTGTATGTGTTTGGTGCAACAGCTGCAAGTGTTCCTGTGACTGTTGTTAAGTAACTTAACGTTCTACTTTGTTTTTATACCTACAATTTACACATTTTGTAATATCTAGGGACCATAGTCACTGCCAGCCTTTCTCTTGATGAAGAAATCAATGCACTATAGGTAGTGCCGCTACTGAAAGGGTATAAAACCGAAGGATTGACTTCATTGCACTGGGTTTGACCCCATATGGCTGGGTCCTTCTCCGTAGAAATCGCACGCCATCTGCTGAGAATATTGCAGAAATCACGAACTTCGTAGCTTCGGCAACAATCCTAGGGTCTCTGAAAAAATACACTTTTGTATAGAACGTCGCAATCCGGATTTGAACCTAAGACCTTCGGATCGCAAGGGCGTAACCACTTAGCCACAGAGACGCCCTTTGCCACAGAGACGCCCTTTGCCACAGAGACGCCCTTTGCCACAGAGACGCCCTTTGCCACAGAGACGCCCTTTGCCACAGAGACGCCCTTTGCCACAGAGACGCCCTTTGCCACAGGACGCCCTTGCCACAGAGACGCCCTTTGCCACAGAGACGCCCTTTGCCACAGAGACTCCCTTTGCGGCTACTATATTCGGCAACCATGTCAAATAGAGCTATGTCAATTTGTATGGGACATCAATATAGATGAGACTGCAGTCAAACTATTTGATTGACAATATAGATGAGACTGCAGTAAAACTATTTGATCGGCGAAATAGATGAGACTGCAGTAAAACTATTTGATCGGCGAAATAGATGAGACTGCAGTAAAACTATTTGATCGGCGAAACACTTAATCACAAAGTACTGTAGTTTTACAAATTACAAAACAATGACAATATACAGCAACGTTTCGACCAACACGGCCTTTATCAAGCAAACGAACAACAGGAGTGACAAATAAAAAAATAAAAACATACGGACGACTACATAAGGAGACATTCAAACTTTCTAATGAAAATCTGGGAATAAAAACGAATAACGAAATAAATGTAACACAAAAACACACATAAAACTAGAAATAGAAAAGAAGAGAAACAATAAAAAATCAAGTAAATATATAGCTTGAATACATGCAACATATGCACATATAGATTACAATGCATGAGAAGAGAAAGTACTAAGAAGCATTATGGGACAACACAAAATTAACATTGTAGGCAAAGATTGAGATCTACCGATCCTGCGTAATTAGTTCTTTATTCAGGGGACTGCCTAGAGTAGTTGATAGTAGCTCGGCCTGCTAGCTGTGAGACGCCTCATAGCTCGGGTTCGAACCCACTATCCGGCATTTGTTCGAGTCCCCTGGTCTTACTCAGGACGATAACGTGAGTACCTCTGAAGTCGGAGAAAATCTGCCTGTATGGCGAGGAATACTAATTACGAGTACATTGAGCACACGGCTGCCAGTGTAAAGTAATTTACAATGTACACGCTACTGCCATTGTAAGAGAAATTGGAAAAACGGATTTTCACGCAAAAATCAGTTTCAGAGATGAAACTTCGTCTGAGTTGAAAGCGGACGAAAGAGAAAAAAAAAGTTCTTTATTATATGGTTCATATATGTGGATTGAAGATATAGAAAAAAAAACTATTACACCAGCCACTAGAGAAGCGCAAGACAAAAACAGAAAACCATGATACTGAGCAACAACTCGGTTGCGGTGTAACGATAACAGAAGAAGAAGGAGAAGATTATATGGTTCAGAAACACGAAGAGCTTACTCAAGAGAGAGACTCAACATTTTCACCTTTTGATGTCTCCGCTAGATTATGAATATCAGGTGGAATGACAAGATAACCAACTATGAAGTACTAAAAAAATTAATTGCATATCCTTTACATGACTTTGCGAATCAACCCCAGTTTTTTAACTTTTTAACGCTGTTTGTGATTTTCTAGTCATTATTACGTTCAGTAGTTTGCCATTGCTTTCTGAACGGGTGGTGCCATCGTCCTTTTGTAAAACTCCACGCGAAACAATTTACAACCAAACCGTCCGCACCGTGATTCGAACTCAGAACGTCGGGGTTAATAGACCGAGTCACTATCCCCTAAGCCACACGTGCAAACTTACCTTCCATCATTGAAATACTCCGCAGTAGAAGACTAAAATGGCTGGAACATGTGAGAAAAAATGGAAAATAGCTGCATACCACAGCAGGTGCTGTTCTGTGAACATTTTAGATATGAAGAGATTCCAAGGCAGACCACTGCTAAGATATAAGGATGCATGCAAAACCTCAATGAATTACTTTTCTATCAGTCCCAACAGATGTGAAACAAACAAACAAAAAAACTAGCCGATGACAGAGTTATGTGGAAAACAGCGTTACTTTAAAAAATATGGGGTTAAGCAGATCATTGTACACGCTGAGGAAAGTGTTTCCTCTTTCTCTCTCGCGATCACCGCTTAGACTAATGTACCAGATTTCCCCATAAATCTCATTCATATGGAAATCTGATTCATGTAGCATTAGCATGGGTGTGTTTCGTCACATCTTCAGCGCCATTTGGGGATTTGGTATGTGTGTCCGGTTTTAGCCAGCGTTTACTGGGTTCGCTCTCCGTCAGCCTTTGGCTGTCCCCAGCCGACATGCAAGGCAGCAGGTGGAGAGTGTTTGACTATCAGCAAGACAGACTCGAACATTTCCTTAGGCCGAAAACATCGGTTTTGGTATGCGTTTATCATGCATCCGAGCAACATAACCGGCGCATCTCATCTGGGACTTCAGCAACAGGGTGCTGACACTTGGAATCTTGGTTTTTATGAGAACTTGGATAGAGTTGAACACGAAGACATACTGCACGATGGTCACTGACTATTTCATCTGACAATATAAGCGTATCTGTCTGTCTGGCCTATCTTATCAGTCTGTTTATTTGTCTGTATCTGAGACATCTCGTCCATCCATTGATCACTCTTTTCATTCACCCATCCATTCACTCGTCCATCAGTCTATCATTCATTCAGTGATCCGTCCACCCATTGTTAATTGATTCCCCCATTTACTAATTAAGTAATCGATCTATCTATCTACCTATCCATCGACCTAACCATATATTTATTCATCGATTCAACCATTTATCTATCCTCGCACCACTTATCTATTATTACATCTATTTATTAATCCACCCGTTAACCAATTCTTCTTCTTCTGCGTTCTCACTAGATTGGGATTTCGGGTTCTCTAACAAAGGCAGCCGTCTGCCTCAGATTATCAGTCACGCCATACAGTTTGTCTTCTGCGTTCTCACTAGATTGGGATTTCGGGTTCTCTAATAAAGGCAGCCGTCTGCCTCAGATTATCAGCCACGCCACACAGTTTGTCTTGGACACTAGTGTAAGTCGGCCACCTCTTTCTTCTCAAGTCTGCATACTGGGGCAGTTCTGTAGGATATAATTCCTATCATTTATGCTTTCCCGTTTGTGCCGACCTCTTCCCGCAGTAAGTTTTGGCCACCCTCGTGATGGTAGGTCTGACATTCTTACTGCGTGGCTAAATCTCCTAGGCACATTGGCGACCGTATAATCCGTTATCCCATTCCTCATTGTGAGGGTCGTTGCACCATGTTATGCGCCTTACGGCCTGGTGCATACGTTTTCTGCAAACATTTGTTTCGGGTTAGCATTCCCTAGCGGACACATGCATCCGATTTCAGCCAAACCTCCTTAGTCGCCTCTTACGACATGCGTGGCAGGTAACAGTGGTTCTATTCTTTGCATCCCAAATGTGGGCCCCGGTAACCACTCGGGCGGATAACCAATTCATCCATCTATCCACTCATCCAACTATAAATTCATTTACTCATTATCCATCAACTCTTCCTTCACATGTTCACTCACAAATCTGTTTTTTCATCTATTCATCCATCCACGCATCCCTTAATCTAACCATCTATCTATTCATCCACCTACGGATCCATCCATATATCCAGTTCTGTAAACATAGAAGTATTTGCTTATTTGTTTGTTATGTATCAGATTCAATCCGCGACAAGCTACTTCAACCTAAGGACGAGCCTTGTTTTGGTTAGATCAAGGGATGTGTATAGGTCAACAAACACGAAATATAATAATTAACTCCTTTTGGAGAATCCAAGTTATCATATATAATAGTAAAATTGAGGAAGCCCCTGAAGGCGTCGCGAGACAGACTCTCGATGGGCCCCCAGAGCAATGGAGGTGGGGGAGGGCACAGGAGCACATGGAAACGGGAGCTGGAGACGAGATGTAAGAGAGTGGGGAGAAAGAAGCGATCTGGAAAAGATGGTCTTGGATAGGCGGGCTTGGAGGATCTTGGTTGCGGACCTATGTCTCCTGGGGCGAAGGGTGAAGAAGAATAGTAAAATCGTAACTCATCTCATACTTCAGTAAAATCGTAACTCATCTCATACTTCAGTAAAATCGTAACTCATCTCATACTTCAGTAAAATCGTAACTCATCTCATACTTCAGTAAAATCGTAACTCATCTCATACTTCAGTAAAATCGTAACTCATCTCATACTTCAGTAAAATCGTAACTCATCTCATACTTCAGTAAAATCGTAACTCATCTCATACTTCAGTAAAATCGTAACTCATCTCATACTTCAGTAAAATCGTAACTCATCTCATACTTCAGTAAAATCGTAACTCATCTCATACTTCAGTAAAATCGTAACTCATCTCATACTTCAGTAAAATCGTAACTCATATCATACTCAGTAAATGCAAACAAATGATGAGGTCACAGCAGTTCAGCCACTCACCATTGTTAGTTACATTAGTGTTATGTTTGCTATACGTATACTTACTAGTGCAATTAGTCATGGGGTTTTTCTTAGAGTGAGGACTTTGGTCAATGGAGAAATGAATCAAGCCACTGTTTTACTGCCCAAAACAAGTTTGAAAGAAACTATTAAGATACGCAGTGGATAGGCTTAGTCACTTGTTTCATTTTGTAAATAAGGGAGAAGGCGCGCGTTTGTGTTATAAAAATACATTCTTTTAATTTTCTGTAGCTTTGAGGGTATGAAGTGTCTGTCACTTTACATTTCTATACCTTTGTGTGCAGGAGGTAGAAGGATCAATTCCTCTCCTCACTTGTGGAACGTCGAGTACACCATGATCAAATTTTTACTATAGGGGAAAGTTGAGGGGCGAAGAGCAAGAGGACTCACACACATATATATATATATGAGTGAGATGGTTGTATGTACTTAATCTTACTATGACATGACATGACATGACACTTTATATGTCCAGTATCAATATATGTCATTTGATAATAAATATCTTTAATTTCTATCGCAGAAAATGGGTGCATCACAAAGCAAGAAACGCAGGAAAGAAAGAAGAAAAAAAAAGAGAATGCATATCGGGTTGTCTTCCGATTTCGAAATGCCAAGAAGTGCCAGCATGGATGTTATCCGGACATTCAACATTTCTCCAGCCTCATGTCATCTTTGTCAGCACCTGAGGGAAAGAAGACTTTGTCACTCCTAGAGGGTCTCATTGCATGCTTAACCACACTTGCTGGAGAGGACATGTTGACGAGATAAGCAATACTGGGGAAGGGTATGAATCCTGTCCTGGTTCCGTCTCCACCAACTACCTAGCTACATCCAATCCTTCTTTGGAAGTAGAACGGAGCACAATGTCCTTAAACAGAAACATGATTGGAAGATCTTCAAAGTTTACCCAATCTAGAAGTTCAGAATTTGCAGATCTTCTGGGTATGTTCAACCACCATGAGGAGCAACGTTGTTTACCAACAAGTGCAATACAACATGGCCAACAGAATGAGAATGTGGAAAATAGAATCATGAATATAGAATCGGCTGTTGGAGAAACTACAACGACAGCTGTTGCAGAATCTATTTCAGCTTCACAAAGCGGATCTACACAACAATCTGAGAAGATTCATAAAAAAACCATCACTATTTTGGAAGATGAAGCATCGAAGCTTGCAAGATGGGAACGGCAGAGGTTAATGGCCCAACAATTACGAACACTTCGTAAGCATATACAACAACAAGAAACTTCTGGAAGCACTGACCACGTGTTGCCTTTTTCAACTGTTAATTGGTTTAGCGATACAGAACAATTTAGTCAAAGAAATGTAAAATGCGAACATGAACCAGTCTTAGACGCAGGAGAAAATACCAAACTGGAAGATGATTCAAAAGAACGATGTAATGCTTCTCGGCGCTCTCTACGGAGTAAGTTTTCAAAAATGAGAAACTACCGGTATTTAGATAATCACCCAGTTCTGTCTAAACTACAAAATGAACAGAATAATAGACTGGAAAATATGGAGAGAAGGATGAAAGAAATTCGAATAAGTGCCATGCGAGAAGCTGAAAGAAGGAAGTTTGCTGAAATATTTCCTGCGAAGGAGGATCACTCAAAAACAGAGAAAATGTTACAGGAGGCAAGAGAGACTTTAGAAAAGATAAAAGCAGAAAAAAGACGGAGACAGGAAGTGCAACATCAACAATTGAATGCACAGTTATCAAAAATACGGATTGATTCATATAAAACATTTTCAAATACTCGTCATGATCAGGACTCCAGAACCGATGACGATTCAGGGGACATTATCCCTGTTCACATTTTGCCAAAACATGGAGGGCTATCTCTATCTGGACCTGCAGATATTGTTCATAAGGAGGCGCAGAACTTAATGTCATGTGATAAGAACATGTCATCTGACAAAAGTAGTACATCTCATTGGCTGAATGAAACATGGCCCAACGTAAACTTGGGTAAGAACATTGTCAGAAAATTAATTTAACAAGAATATGATCATTTTCGCACTATATATATGACCTTTTTCGTCTTTACAGACGGTCGTTACAGACTTTACAGATTGGCAAGTTTTACTGTGACAACTTCTGAGTTTTCGCTTTTCTCTCTTGTCGTTCAGCTCATACATAAGTCTCTTCTCAAAAGACTCTGCTCCCTTTCGGTTTCCACACAACTCTTTCATCAGCTAGTTTTTCCACATGTGCTGGGACCTATAGAAAAGTTGTTCATTGAGGCCTTGCAGACATCTTTATATCTGAGCAGTGATCTGCCCTGGTGCCTCTTATTAATTAACCCTAAAAAGTGTGTTTGTTTCTTTGTTTTTGAGCAAAGCAACGATATATGCATCTTTGACACTTTCATAAACGATGTAGCACGATATATGATCCTTTGGCACTTTCATAAACGATGTAGCACGATATATGATCCTTTGACACTTTCATAAACGATGTAGCACGATATATGCATCTTTGACACTTTCATAAACGATTTAGCACGATGTTTTGAAACCGGGATGCCATCCCTCTTCGTTTTCAACCTTCTGCATCCTGCAGTGATACAACCTGTTGTAAGGGCCACTACTTGAAGGTGGAACCATGTCTTTGTCAGCTTCACTTTCATCGACTTATGTCCCCTCATTTACACCTCAGATCTAAATTTAACTTTTCAATCCATGGCTAATTTTCGACCGAAGCAGCACTCAGGTCGACAATGTCTCAATTAGGTGTTCAAACCATTTCATTCTTTTTGGGGAGGAGGAGGGGTGGGGAAAGTTTAATTCAAGCATTTTTTTTCTTCTTTTCCCAAGCTTCTCTCGGATCTTTCCAGGTGTTGTTGGTGTACTCGTAAGACCTTTCGCAGACAAGCTGGAAAGTTTCGATGTATCTTGTTCTATCATTCTCCAGTGTTCTGATTCGTATAGTAAAGTTGACATCACACATTAGCGGAATTGCACATATGACTTGGTCTGGGTTCAAACCTACAACCTTCAGAACGTTAGGCAAGCGTCTAAACCACATCGCTCTAGAGACCCTCTTTGTAAAAGATGTTGATGTCATTTTGCTAGTTTCACACTCACACTCATCTTAAGTTTACATATTTAGCTATCTGGCTAACAGAAACAGACCTTCAGAACTATGAAGGACCGGTGAAGACATCAAGAGCACCACCCTATTTATGACACATACCGGAGTAGTCGCGAAGCAGAAGTTGATCGCAGAAGAAGACGTATTTGGCTTGTTGAAAAGATGGTATCTCAGTCTGTTGAGAAATTATGTAATTTCCACTGCTTTTACTTCGTCAAAGTCTGCTGTCAGTGGCCAACCCTCACAAGTTGGCAACAATCTGGGCTGTCAAATTTCTGGTCATGGTGATGCCGTTGATTGTGTTTGATAGATGATCGGTGTCGATTTGTACCTGGAGAATTGTTATACATTTCAATATGTAAAAGAACATGCAATGCCTCTGAAAGTTACAAACAACATCAGAAAATACAGTCCCCAACATCAGCATAAGAAAGAAAGTTGACACAGATCCTTGCCTGAATTACATTGAGAAACAAAGAATGAAGTGGTTCTACCACTTAATAAGAATGCAACCAAACTCCCCAGTATACAGAGTCTTCTACAACAGAACATCAGGAAATAAGGCTAGAGAAATATCACGAAAAGATGGTTAGATGGCATAACAGAATCTTGTCAAAAAGCAAAAATAACTCTCGCCCAAGCCACTAGAGCAGCGCAAGACACGAAAAGAAAACCACGACACTGGGTAACAACACAGTAACAATGCGACAACAAACTAAAGAAGAAAGAACATGCACACACACACATATATAATTATAACTTAACACACCCCACACTACACTATACTTACTTTACTGACTTGATCAACAAAAGCAATATTAGAATACAGTGGCGGCTCGTGATCCTTTTTGTTGGTGGGGCCAGACACAAATTTTCAGAAAAGTCATGGTTTTGGGTTCGGTTATATTTTAATTTTTTAAATAATAAATACACGTTACACATTATTTTTTGGGGGTCCGGCCCCACTGGCCCCTAATGACGAGCAGCCACTGTTAGAATATAATCTTGTTATTGATCATCATTGCACTTCAGTGAGTAATCATATGTGCTCCGATCGCTTTCTTACACAGAACAATCTCTGCTGTAGTGCACTAACTTCGTAAAACCGGCGAGGGTCCCTGATGTCAATTTGAAGATGGTGAAGATATTTTGTAGGAGTTTAAAATTTTTTTTTTATTTCTAATAAATTTTGCCAGGGCAGCGGCTTTACAGCCTGCTCTTCTCGATTTTGAACTGCCAAGGGTTCTTTTACGTACTCAAATTGAACACGGGAGACCTACGTTTTATCATACATCTCCGATAGGACTAGGATCTCGATCTCACCTACACTGAGATCAGTGAAAAATATCCATATGGCTCCACGCGGGAGCAAACCTTTGACACGAGAGGCGAGCATCTAACCTCTATGCCACAGAGACACTCCATCTTGTTCTTGATTATTGCAGTTGTATAGAATCTGCATTTTGTTCATTAGAAAATTAATTTGGGTAAAATCTAGTTGTCCCCCTTCACATACTCCGTATGAGATGACCAGAAGTGATAACAAATGCAGATTTAGGACAGAGAAAAGTTAAAAGTTAACCGTATGTCCTTTACAGGACTTTGCGAATCAACCTCAGCTTTTTAACGATGTTTGTGATTTTCTAGGCATTATTACGTTCAGTAGTTTGCCATTGCTTTCTGAACGGGTGATGCCATCATCCTTTTGTAAAAATCCACGCGAAACAATTTGCAACCAAACTGTCCGCAGCGTGATTTGAACTCAGAATGTCGGGGTTAATAGAACGAGTCACTAACCCTTAGGCCACAGACGCCACCTTAGGAAAGAGAGCAGAACATAAACCAATAGAGTTGGAGGTTAGTATTATCAATATAAAAGGAAAGACTGCAGTAAAACTATGTAGAAATGGTGAAGCGCATAAAAGAAAGTACTGTAGTTTTACAAAATACAAAAACAATAACAATAGACAGCAATGTTTCAACCGAAAGGCCCTTATCAAGCAAGGGATACAAAAGAAGTGACGAATTTTACTTCTTTCAGATCATACTACATATAAAAGTAAGTAAAGGAACCCTTTCATACCTCGTGGTATATAGGGCAATACAGTGTTAAGGCCTGTATTTTTCATTGACCGTCGGCACACGATGGGTGATGTGGTCAGCATCACGCCGTCCGCCTTTACTTTCCCAGAGCATGTCTGGTACCCAGTTGAGGCTGGGTCGACCTGAGAACCGTCACGGTCGGGAAAAATTCCACGCGCACTGCGGGAGTTGAACCCAGACCACCAGCCTTGAGAAGCGAGTTCACTAACAACTACGCTACTGCGGCTCTCATACTACATATAGACTACGACAATAACATCATAACAGCCCTACAATGAGACGACTGAGGTAGGGGCATAGGGAAGCTATCCTAGTTGGAGGTTGCATAGAGAAAGTGTGGATGGATTGGAGTCAACTCCACAACTCCTGAAACAGTTCAGAAAAATGATGTGGAGAAAAACAAGCAGAGGATACAACACTGAGCATGAAACATAAATACATGAAACAGAAAAGCGCAGACTATATTCTTCAGACCTAGAACTGTACACTGTGGTCTCAGAGTACACCTCCATAGAATGGGTCTCAGGGACAAAGCTGTCTTCAAAGCACATCTTGCAAGACTGCTCCAGCTGAGCAGCGTGAGAATGCAAATCTGGCCAACAGGAACAACCCTTCAGAACAAATTATGGGGGACCAGTGTGGACCTCTAGCGCACCTGCCTGTTTATAACAGACACCGGTGTAGTCGCTTAGCAGAAGTTGATCGCAGAAGAAAATAAACCCCACAACATATCTAGACATACTCTTGATTGGAAGACCCAGGAATACCTGGTCAAGAGCAGTAGAAGATTAGATCACAGAGCTAAAGAAAATGGTAGAAAAAAGAATTAGGTTGAGGCAAACACTTGCAGTCTCAATGTCCCATTAGGAACAAGTTTTACCAGTATGTTGCCGGGGTTTGCAAGGGGAGCAAAGAATAGTACCACTGTGATCTACAAGGCATATCGTATGAGGTGACTGAGGTAGGGACCTAGGGAAGCTACAATACTAAATAATATCTGATGTGAATAATAACCCTACTTATAGACGCATAACTGGCACAATATACAATCGTTCTTATTCTCAGACCACATACAGACAGATCACAAAGAGTGATTTAATAAGTGGTCGATATGGAGCATTTTTTTCCGATCCAGAAGCACTTGAGCTTTTCAGCTCTTCTGGCTCGGTGCCATGGACATCGTAACCCTTCGGTTCGGTGCCATGAACACCGTAAATCTGGGGAATCTGGCTTTTCTGCCATCCCGCGGAATTGAACCCGCACACACAAGGGATAGTCACCCGTAGTCCAACGCGCTACGAACACGCTGGGCAGACAGGCATATGGAGCATTTAAAGAAGAAGTCCAAGGTTTAGTAGAGCATGGAGAAGTAAAATATTAGCTGGTACTAAGTTTTTCAATTACTTTCACAGGAAAACCCTTGACATGGCTACTGTTGCCCTTCCTGATGTTTCCCCTGATTCTGCGGCTACTTCTGTCCATGGTCATCAGCAAGAGTAGTAACAACAGCAATAACAACCACCACAACAACCACAGCAGTGAGAACACTGGCAACTTCAACAGCAGTAATGCTGATACAAGACAGAAAAAGTGATAGATTTGCTGATTTGTTTTCTCAGCATATTTAGTATTGTTTTGTTTCATATTTTATAAGATTATAATTTTCTAGTCTTTTTGTACAAACATTATCAATGAAGCTTCTCACAATTTGTTCTGCAAATCTGTGATTTTAACCGAATAGTAGAAAGAAAGGTTACAGAAGAGTGAAACATAAATTGTCACCAAAACCATGCAGATCATATACAAAATGGGGTCGCAGATGATGAATTTGATAACATGCAGCACTAGTGATAACGTGCCGTAGAATTACAGAGTTGCAGACCAGCTTGGATCAAAAATTGTTATTGTGCAATAGTACGATGTTTGACTACAGAAAATCCGGATCTTGTACTTGGGGGATATAAATTACAAGTACCTCTGAAATGGAGGAGAGACTCACCCGAATGGCAAGGGACGCTAGTATTTAAGAAAGCAAGCCATAGAAATTTTTTTCCCGATCCAGAAGCACTTGAGCTTTCAGCTCTTGGCTTGTGCCAAGGACATCGTAACCCTTCGGTTTAGTGCCACGAAAACTGTAAATCTGGAGAACCTGTGACTTTTCAGCCAGCCCGCGGAATTGAACCCACACTCACAGAGGGCTTAGTAAGCTTCGTTCATGAGACGTTGCGCTACGAACACGCTGGGCAGGCGGCAAGCCGTAGAAATAAAATCGGTCAGTGGCGCCATATCATGTGCCATAATTACTCCTGAATTCCTAGAGCGGAAGAGCAGGAAAATATCACCCAAAAACTTCTGAAATCAGAGAAGGCTCCTTGAATGGCGAGGACACTGATAAGGAAAACAAACCCTTCACGCAAAAATCAGTCAGAAGCGGCGTACTAGTAGTCCTGACTGCACCTGGTGAACAAGAAGAAGAAGAAGAAGATCACATAAAATGATAAATAGATAAATAATTCTCAAGATATATTGTCCCCTCCCAGATTATAAAATTAGGTTACAAAATATAAACATGTAATGATACTATTTAGTGTTCATCTGATACTTACAAAAGTGGGCATTTTTGTAATGGAAGCAACAACTTTCAGGTCAGCTCAGCTTCAATTAGGTACCAGAGAAGCACTGGAAAGTAAAGTGATGTTTGTTACATCACTCATTGTGCGCCATTTAGTCAAACAAAAATACATCCAATGTACCGCATGGTATGAAAATGTGTACTTTCAATGGGAGTAATAGTAGCACAGGAACCAGTATACTTACTACCTAGACACAGTTTGATTCCCAGTTAGAGTTGGATCTTTCCTCCTGCTAACAGCTCTCAGTTTGATACAGGCTCAATTAGGTACCAGGTAAACACTAGAAAGTTAATTCCCCCATCTTGTGTCAATAGTAAACAAAAAAACACAAATCTAACACTGTATTCTTCAGTGTATATATGTATATAGATATATATTCCTCTTGTACTGTTATTCTTTACGTAGGGTCTGCAAGTAATTTATCCATACCGCTCTGTCCAGGGCAACTCATTCAATCTTTTCCATGGAATTGAGTTACGTACCTCTCTCTGCAAAGTTTGTTTCAGGATTTCAAGGGTGTCCTCAATATGCCACATTGCATTGATCTTTTTTCTTCCAACCATGGTTGCAAGTTTTTACTCTTGAGTAGAAATTTCTAAATTGTAGAAACTACACATTTTTCTGTAGTTGTGGAAGGCTATCAGTAAGGTATTATGAACAGATGGGTAGATATATCCAAACTCTCAACCTTCCATACAACTTGTCTGCAAAAGATTTTATGAATGCTCTGGCCAAATATTATCTCTAACCAGAAGCAAAGACTCTCCTGAAACAATCCAGGAAAATGATGTGGAGAAAAACAAATGGAGGATACAATCCAGAGCACAACAGTATAAATACACTAAACAGAAAAGCACTGGCCACAGTCTTCAGACTTCGACGGACACTGCAGTCTCAGAGCACACCTCCACAGAATGGATCTCAGCGACTCGGCAGCCTGCACCTGTGGGCAATCTAAGCAGTCCCCAGAGCACATCCTGCAAGACTGCCCCAGTCTGAGTAGTGTGAGAATGGAAATCTGGCCAACAGAAACAACCCTACAAGACAAACTATGGGGAACCAGTGAAGACCTCAAGCACACCGTCCTGTTTATGACACATACTGGAGTAGTCGCATAGCAGAAGTTGATTGCAGAAGAAGACTATCTCTAACCAAGAGCTGCTTGCACAGTTTCAACAAGAGAATATGATCACCATCATCCAAAAGAGATGCTGGAGATGGATCTGACATATGATATACATGGAGACTAACTGTCACGAAAACTGCACTTAGATGGACACTAGAGGGTAAACAAAAATGGGAAGCTACAAAACGATCTGGAGGAGAATGCTAGAACAAGAACTGAAAGAAATGAATCACAGTTGGAACACAATACAGAGAATAGAACAAAGAAGAAAGGTATGCATTTGTTGCTGCTCTACTCGCTAGGAGCATCACATGCTAGAGAGAATAACGGATGGGCATGGTTGGAGGAGTTATTGCCTAGCTTTCTGCATGTTGCCCAAAACTTTAAAACAGGGCATGCAGTACTGTCTACCACATGCAATGCAAATATTTAATTTAAAAAAAAAAATAACTTTTGGAATGACTGCTTTCTTGCACCACATCAAGTTTATTATCACTAAGAAATACTTCCAAACATAAGAACGTCAACAAATAGTATTTTTTCTGTTTTTGTTTGAGAAAACAACGACTTTATAATTACAGCCAGAATATATGAAATTAAAATCGTTGCATATCTTTTACAGGACATTGCCATCAACAACAGTAAATGGGTCATCGATTTTCTAGGCACCACTTATACATTCAGTAGTTTTTCCATTGCTTTCAGAACGGTGAAGTCTATTTTTGACTGTCCGTAAAATCACGGGAATGAATTTGCTTTCAGACTGACTGCCGCTGAGTTTGAACCAGGTACTTTTGGGTTGTGATCGAGTTCACTACCGCTGAGCCACAGAATATATACAGAAAACAAAACATCGCAGAAAACATGATTCAGTGACAAAATATACACATGATTTTAAACTATTTTGTGTTATTTTGTATTATTCATTATTATTTTATATTATACGCTGCTGTTTTATATTATTTTATGTTATGCCAAATGTAGCAGCATAAATAGGGCAGTGACCATATTTAACTTTAAGATATACATTTAAAAAAATGTCCCTAAAGTCTAAAAAAAAAGTCTTGATTGTCCGAAACTGTGCCCCCCATATTGAGCTCTTCTATGCCAGAGCAACTGTGGTGGAACAACACTGTTGGAATATTCTGTGATAGATTATTTTTTTTTTCCTCACAGCATTAAAATCTTTGATTGTGCTAGACTTTTTGGCTTGTCACCGGAACAAAGTTCATTGTTAGTCTAGTTTGAGAGAAGAGTCTCGTAGTCTTTCAAAGTAAAGGACTTCTCAGTTGTAGTTAGTAGTAGTAGTAACACGCTAATGGTAGATCTGGTTTTATTCATATTCTTATATTTGTGTGTGTCCTTATATATTCTGCTTTCTTCTCTGTAAATGTTTCACTTAGTATTCCATGGATCAGATACGCATGTAGACTAATTTTATCATGAAAACTGCACTGAGATGGACACCAGAGGGTAAACAAAAACGTGAAGGACCCAATACGACATAGAGGAGATCATTAGAACAAAAACTTGACAAAATGAATCACAGCTGAAACAAAATACAGAGGATGGTCAAGAACAGATCAGAATGGTGTGAATTTGTTGCCGTCCTAAGTGACCATGGCACCACAGTTTAGAGAGAGAGGGAGAATTCATGTGTGAAGCTCGTTTCTACTATCCGCCACCTGTTGGCACACCTGGTTGACTAATCAACTTCTCATGGGCACGGTGAGCAAGTGGACTTTGGGATGGCTGCTGCAGCGGAGGAAGGAGCAAGGGAATACAGCATGACGTCGATCGTCATGACATCGATCGCCATGACGTCGATCGCATAACATAACACCTGGTTGAGGTCTCCTCAACTTCTAAAAGAAAAAATCCAAGAATCCTTGTATCCAAATCTTGCAATAAAACACATACTATTTATAAGTAAAAAAATATAAGAATATAAACATATGCTTGAAACAGGGCCAAAATTAACTTAGTCCGTACTAACTGCCACAATGTGCGCTAACATCGTCTATGACATAACCCAGCTGCTGCACACTGCATCAAGTATTGTTTCATGTAAAATTAGCGCTAAATTTACATCAACACATTCTGATCAAATTTCCGATATTTATGAGCAACAAAGATATCTATATTTACCTCATGGTCCGATCAGGACTTTTAAAAAAAAAATTTATTAATTAGATCAAATTAATATATTTTTCCAACGGGAAAATGTCAACAATTAAACCGACCGCATCCTATTTTTCAATTGGGTAGTGAATGTGTTAACAAGGGCAGTAATAATAACTGAAAACAGCAAATACTGTGATAAGTGAAAACAGATGAAATAAGACCATGTGATAAACCACAATTTTTGAATGCTTTCATGTACACATTTGAGTAAATTGTTATGAAATGTTGAAGAAACTGTTTGAAATGAAATCCTTATCAGAATTATTTTATCTTCCCACTTTTAAAATTTAAATTTTTATTAATTGATTGCGACTCAACTGCTGTGTTAAATAATTTTATTAAAAACTAAATTAAAAATGTTAGGTTGGCATTTTTCTCAGGATTATATCCACACCCCAGCAAGAAAATGAGCGACTAAGGAAGTATGAAAAATACGAATGAATGAATCATAAAAGTTCAGATCGATGATTGCTAGAAAATAAATATAAATCTATATATTTATGAGAAATGTGATTATTTTAACGAAAATATAGAATTCTATATTTTTTGACAAATGCCATCGCTGAAATGAAAATATTTAAAACTATATTTGGTGACAAATGTCACTGTCGAAATAAAAATATTGAAAACTATATTTTGTGACAAATGTCACTGTCGAAATAAAAATATTGAAAACTATATTTTGGGACAAATGTCACTGTTGAGATGAAACTATTGGTCTATATTTTGTGACAAATGTCACTGTTGAAATGAAAATATTTAAATCCATATTTCGTGACAAATGTCACCGTTGAAATTTCTTCTTCTTCTGCCTTCTCACTAGATTGGGATTTCAGATTCTCTAATAAAGGCAGCCGTCTGCCTCAGATTATCAGCCACGCCAACTGTTGAAATGAAACTATTGGTCTGTATTTTGTGACAAATGTCACTGTTGAAATGAAACTATTGATGAATATATATTTTTATGACAAATGTCATTATTAAAATGACAAAATACTCACCCAAATTGTGACTGATCTATGCAATATTATAATATGGGGAAAAGCCGTTATCTCGTCAAACAAGGAATCGGAAGCCTGCATTAATCAGCATTATGTGTTGCTTTGATGATAGGCTGTCTGGTGATCTAACATGACCACAGAGCTGAATATCTAACATGACCACATATCTAGCATCCAGATGTAGATTGCTGACCACAGACTTGAGATCTGTGACCCAGACTAAGATCTAGTATGACCACAGACTTGTAGATCTAGTATGACCGACAAGATCTAGTAAGACCACACTTAGATCTATGACACACTTAAAGATCTAGTATGAACTCACAAGACTTGATCTAGCATGACCCCTTAGATCTGCATGACCCAGACTTTAGATCTTGTAGATCTAGCATGACACAGACTTAGACAGATAATTAGATCTAGCATGCCCGACTTTAGTTATGACCACAATTTAGATCTAGCATGACCACAACTTGTAGATCTAGTATGACCACAGACTTGTAGATCTAGCATGACCATACTTAAGATCTAGTATGACCACAGACTTAGATCTAGTGACCACAGACTTATTAGATACACAGACTTCAGATCTAGAAGGACACAGACTTTTGTGACTGGTTTCACCACAGATAAAAATAAAAAACCATTTTCCTTTCTCTTCCATGATACAACATTGCTTGGGTTTTTACCCTTGGACCCTATGTCATGTATTGATATTTGTATGTGTTTGTAAATTATTACTTTGTTCTTGACAATGTGTATCATTTATCTGGCTTTGGAGGAAGAAGAATCCTCTTGACATCATCCAGAACTGGGCACTCAAAGAGGGTGTGGTCAACAGTTCTATTGCACTCAAAGAGGTTATGGTCACAGTTTCATTGCATCAAGAGTTGTGGTCAACAGTTCTGTTACACCTATAGAGGTGGTGGTCAATAGTTCCACTGCACCCAAAGAGGTGGTGGTCAACAATTCTGTTGCACCCAAAGAGGTGGTGGTCAACAGTGTTCTGTTGCACCCAAGTAGGTTGTTGTCAAAAGTTCTGTTGCACCCAAAGAGGTTGTGGTCAAGAGCTCTGTGATGATGTGTGCACAGTTGGTACTTTAGAGTGTCTTGTGAATTGACCCTGTTCATAGTAGCTGCATGTTTTGGGTTCGGAGCCAAATAATGGTGATCTGACCGCATCATTATCTTCATACGATACTGTATGTTATCTCAACATCTTCATATGATACTGCTTGTTATCTCAACATCTTCATACGATACTGTATGTTATCTCAACATCTTCATATGATACTGTATGTTATCTCAACATCTTCATATGATACTGTATGTTATCTCAACATCTTCATATGATACTGCTTGTTGTCTCAACATCTTCATATGATACTGCTTGTTGTCTCACCATCTTCATATGATACTGCTTGTTGTCTCAACATCTTCATATGATACTGCTTGTTGTCTCACCATCTTCATATGATACTGCTTGTTGTCTCAACATCTTCATATGATACTGCTTGTTGTCTCAACATCTTCATATGATACTGCTTGTTGTCTCAACATCTTCATATGATACTGCTTGTTGTCTCAACATCTTCATATGATACTGCTTGTTGTCTCACCATCTTCATATGATACTGCTTGTTGTCTCACCATCTTCATATGATACTGCTTGTTGTCTCAACATCTTCATATGATACTGCTTGTTGTCTCACCATCTTCATATGATACTGCTTGTTGTCTCAACATCTTCATATGATACTGCTTGTTGTCTCAACATCTTCATATGATACTGCTTGTTGTCTCAACATCTTCATATGATACTGCTTGTTATCTCAACATCTTCATATGATACTGCTTGTTGTCTCAACATCTTCATATGATACTGCTTGTTGTCTCAACATCTTCATATGATACTGCTTGTTGTCTCAACATCTTCATATGATACTGCTTGTTATCTCAACATCTTCATATGATACTGCTTGTTGTCTCAACATCTTCATATGATACTGCTTGTTGTCTCAACATCTTCATATGATACTGCTTGTTGTCTCAACATCTTCATATGATACTGCTTGTTGTCTCAACATCTTCATATGATACTGCTTGTTGTCTCAACATCTTCATATGATACTGCTTGTTGTCTCAACATCTTCATATGATACTGCTTGTTGTCTCAACATCTTCATATGATACTGCTTGTTGTCTCACCATCTTCATATGATACTGTATGTTGTCTCACCATTTTCATATGATACTATTTGTTATTTCAACATCTTTAGATGATATATGCATGTTGTCAAGATCTTCGATGATACTGTTTTGTTGTCTCAACATCTTTATATGATACTATTCATTGTCTCAACATCTTCATATGAAACACTATGTTATCTCTAACATCTTCATAAAAACCTGTTTGTTATCTCCAACATCTTTCTACAATATTGTTTAATGTTATCTTCAACATCTTTCTACAATATTGTTTAATGTTATCTTCAACATCTTCCTACAATATTGTTTAATGTTATTTCAGTCATATTTATAATTTTATGCAATACAATCAGTCATATTTTCATGACCTCTGAACTTGCTATTGTAATATAAAAAACTCATGATGTTTAAAATGTTATGTATTCACAGATGTAATTTTTTTTTTTTTTTTGGGTGAGAAAATTCGACAGAATTATTAAGTAATGTAACAGATGGAGTTCTCTAGTTATATTAAAGAAAGAGAGAGGTGAGATGGGGGCTAGGTTCTTGTAAAACAAAGAATATAATAGCCATCCATCTCAAGCGATGATGACAACAGCCTCAGACGTGTGCTGCTGCATCTCTGGTGTGTGCGGAGGTCACTGTAAAGTCCAATCCTAGAACACAATCCCCTACCACAGGTGGGGCATACATGATCAAGGTTAGACATGTGGGTGTTGTGCCTTCCATCATGGTCATGCTCAGGAGTAAAAGACTAAGATGGCTAGGGCATGTGAGAAGAATAGACAATAGCCATATAACCACAACAAGTCTTGTTCTGTGAACTTTCGGAAGGGAAGAAGCTACAAGACAGACCACTGCTCAAATATAAGGATGTCTGCAAGGCCTCAATGAAGAACTTTCTATCGGTCTCAACAAATGGGAAAAGCTAGCTGATGACTGAGTTATGTGGAAAACAACATTACACAACGGTGCATAATCTTTTGAAAAGAGATTTCGGGATGAACTGAAAGACAAGAGCAGCGGAACTCAGAAGTTATCACAGTAAAACACTTGCCAATTGACCGTCTGTAAAGACGAAAAAGGCCATATATAGGCCATATATATCAAACCGAAGATGAATATTTCAACATAATTTCACGATATAAAAATGTTGATACACTGTGAAAGTGCATGCTTAAAACTAATATATTGTTTCATTGTTTCTGTTAGTTTTTCTTTTTCAAAATAGCATTGCTACTTAAAAAATATAACTTGTGGTTTTCTAAAAATATGTAGCATGAGTATTACAAAACAAATAACAAAATAAATATATTTGTAACATAAATATGAAATGTATAACATATGTATGTGATAAAACTAGTCACCTCAAGTGCTTTGTATATTTCTGCCGTTTCTTAACCATATATGTAAACTATTCTGAGCGTAAATATTTTTGTTTCTGAAAGACAGTATTAAAAATTAATAGTTGTGCATGTTGTTAGCGAATAAATTGTTTTATGTCTTGGTTTTCAATGCAATTTCAGTTTTATTATGAATCTTAACACATATATTAGTCATCTTTGTTGTTATAGTGTGTACGCATTGTGCAATAAGTTATCTCACTTTGATTGCAAGTAGTGTGTTCTGTATTTACAATTGAAATAAGTGTATTGCTTGGGGACGCCTGGCGTAATGCGTAATAGTTTGTCTATCGACTTGGAAACAAGCGGGTTGTGGGTTAAATTCCGCACTCGATATTCCACACGTGAAGAAAGGAATAGATTTAAAAATAACACAAGCATAGAAGAACCACATATCAGGCCTCCAAAGAAATAGAAGATTTGTCAGAAGAAGAGTCCACGATAAAACCAAAGAACAGCAGAGGATGAGACCAATGTATGTTATAACTAATGAATAGACAACTAGAGATCCTCTTCAGGTTCAGCCTGGACAGAAAGAAGAAGGTCACTGCAAGGTAAAATTGGCTGAAAAAGGCCACTATCCTTAATACCAATTATGAGGAGAGAAAAAGGGCTAAAAAAGAAGAGCATCATCAATGTGATCATAGCAGAGGCATATCATTGGCCCTAAGTCCATCTGTTGGGGAAATTTATTTTTGACTAAAGTTAATTTTGGAATCTAGAATCAAACCTATAATAGAGACACAGCTGAACATCGCTCAATTTGGGTTCAGAAATGGAAAGAGTTGCACCGATGCACTGTTCACACTAAGGCAACTCAGCGAAACACCATAGAATATGACAAACAGCTCAACTTAGCATTCATAGAATAAGAAAAGGCCTTTGATAGAATAAACAGAAACAAACTATGGACCATACTAAGTGAATATGGAATTCAGGGCCAACTATTAGACAATATTAGAGCGCTATACCAAAATGCTCAAGCGTAGTACGAACAAGCGACGGTCTGACAGACGAATTTGAATTATCATCACGTGTAAGGCAGGGATGTGTGCTTTCGCCTATACTTTTCAATATTTACATAGACAGGATAACGCAAGAAACCAAGACAGATAACAACCTCGATAACAACTACAATTTAATAAACGAACTACTCTTTGCAGATGATCAGAGTATAATTTACAACAACGAACACAACCTTCGACATCACATAAATGCCCTGCAAGCGACATGCGAAAAATATGTAATGAAAATTAACACCTCCAAAACAGAAGTCATGACAATATGTAGGTCAACAGGTCAACTAAATATCAATCAATCAATCAAGTGCCATGCCTGCCGGCGTAGGCGATCATGTCTCTCCACAACTCTCTTTGCTTGGTGCATGCAATCAGTTCTGACGTCGATATTTTGTCGAACCATGATGTCAGGCCATCCACCATCTTCTCACTCTGTCTTCCACGATCTCTCCTTCCCTGAATTTTACCTGTAGTCACCAAATGTTCTAAACCTTCTCTTCGCATTATATGCCCGAAGAACCTTGATTGTCGGATTCTTATTCTTCAACTAAATATACACGTGAATAATGTAAAAATACATCAGACTCCAGGGACCAGCACATCTGGTTTCTGCGATGCTTTTTATTTACTAAGGTAGCTTCCCTAGGTCCTACATCAATTGCCTCTTACGATATGTCTTGTAGTCGCAGTGGTACTATTATTTGCTCCCCTTGCCAGCCCCGACACACCACTCAGGTGGAAGTTTTACTAACAGTGATAATTGTTATTATTATATTTCTCTCGTAACATTATACGTTACATAGAGCCTGCAATTTACCATACTGCTCTATCCAGGATAACTCGATCAATCTCTTCTATGGAATTTAGTCTGATATGTCTTGTTTTTCTCAGTAACTTTCTCCGTTGCGAGGCTGATAATCCATTTTCACATTAGAGACTGCATGTACCCCAGTGATTCAGTTCATCGGAACGTGAACTTGGATTAAGCTTGCCCTGATTCACTTGAAACATCGCTTTTAACACAACAACAGTGGGACAAAGTTGTCGTTAGCCATAACGGCAAAACAGCGTACGCCATTTTGTTAACACCGGAAATGAATCACATGGTAGAGTAGGAAACAAGACCGACTGTATAACGCGGTATATATATATATATAATTTACGAAGGCCGCGGTAGAAAACATGAACAGAGATATCGCTGAAATCACACCCTGTATCAAATGATTAAAAAAAAAAAGTTCAACCACTAAGTGAAAATGAAACCAGATATACTACCATAACGTGTCTATAACAATCGCGTTAAAGACACTCTTAAAGTGTCTCTGAATTGCTTCGATATAGACACCACATGCTGGGAATACCTTGCACAAGATCGCCAAATGTGTCGCTACAACAACAAAAGAGGAACCCGTATATCTGAGAATTATCGTGCCGGTGAGGCACAGAGAAAACGCGCTACGCGAAAAGACAGAACACACAACACACACATGTCTAACCTTGATGATGTATGCCTCACATGTGGTAGAGGATTCTGTTCTAGGATTTTAGGACCTCCGCACACACCAGAGAGGTGCAGCAGCAAACGTCTCAAATTGTTGTCATCAACAGTGGCGATGGACGGCTATATAACAATCGAAAACCAGGTCTCAGGGTAAGAAAAAAAAAAGTCAATGAACCCGATAGAAAAATAACATCTCGGTGATCCTAGATGGACTAACAATTGCAGATGCAACACATGTCTCAGAATAGAAAACTACAACTCCCCACGGTGCTTCACGGCGCATGTGGACATGATAAAATAAAATAAGATGCCACTAATGATAATAGACGTTCGTCGCAAGCGACAATGACAACAGTCTCAGACGTGTGTTGCTGCACCTCTCTGGTGTGTGAGGACGTAACTGTAAAGTCAAATCCTCGAGCACAATCACATACCACAGGTGGGGCACATGATCAAGATTGAAAATGTGGGTGTTGTGTGTTTTGTCTTTTCGCGCAGCTCGTTTGCTCTGTGCCTCAAGAGTACGACTATTCTCAGCTATGCGAGTTTTTCTTGTGTTCTTATAGCGCCACATTTGACGATCATGCGCTAGGATTCTCAGCACGTGGTGTCTATATTGAAACCTTTTAGAGACACGTTAAAAGTGTCTTTAAAGATACTGCTAAGTAACTGGTAAAATGTACTCGTTACTAAGTAACGAATATTTAATGCAAAAGTAACGGAATAGCATAGTTTCTTGAAGCTAACTGAAATTCGCATTGATATTGATTGTGCATTCGCTACAATATAGAGGCCAATATAATATACTCTGGGATTCACAGTTAGTTTTGAACCTTTTCATGGAACCCACAGGAAATCGAAAGGAGGAAAGTCTAGAAATAAACGGAGAGAAGATTTAGAGGCAGAGATTAACGAAATACTGAAGAGCTGGATGGAGATAGCTAGAGACAGGAAGACTTGGTATGAGTTGGTTGATGGCCTATGCTCCAATCGGGGTTACAAATTCACAAGAGAAAGAAAGAAAGAGAAAAAGAGAGAGAGAGGGAGAGAGATGCCAAAGAACAATTTAAATCATGGCGTCCACATACATTTTTCCAGGGGTGGCAAAATGAAAAACTAAAATTTTAGTTGGTAGTTTACTAAGCAAGAGAGAGAGAGAAGGGGGGTGAGAGACAGATAGATAGAAGAAAGAGAGAGAGAGAGAAAGAGAAAAGGAGAGATGCCAAAGAGCAATGTTAATCATGGGCGTCCACATACATTTTTCCAGAGAGTGGCAAAATAAAAAAATAAAATTTTAGTTGGTAGAGAGAGAGAGAGAGAGAGAGAGAGTGAGTGAGAGACAGAGATAGAAAAAAGAGATAGAGAGAATAAAAAAGAGAGAGAGAGAGAGAGAGAGAATGAGATGCCAAACAAAAATATAGATCAGTTCATGGGCGTCTGCAGACATTTTTTCCAGGGGGTAGCAAAATGAAAAACTAAAAGCTCTGTTGATAATTTACAACATGGAAATGAAGAAGACCAGATTCGAAATTAAACTTTTTATCAGAAAGTCACCCACCACCACACATGCCTTAACGCATGGACGCCCATGGATCAGTTGCAAGTCTGTTTGAATCTGAAACCAACTGAACCACGTTATAGTCCTCATCCTGACAATAATGGAGTTTCAGTGTTAACCTGGTATTGGCAATGAAACTGGTAGCAATCGATACACTTAAGACTGATAGCCAGAAGAAAGTCTTAACGATCCAATGGTTTCAAGATGGGCGTCAACTTGACTGAGAAAACCCCCGCGTTGTAGACAGGGATTAGTGGGAGATAACTTATTATAACAGGAGTACCATAAAGAGTGCAACTGTAAGCCGATTATGTTGTCAGATTAACGAGAGTGTTTTGAAACAACATATCTTTGTAACAAGTAATGCGTAACATAGCAACTAGTAAGAGAGAGAGAGAGGTGAGAGAGAGAGATTATGTCTCACAAAATAATTGATTGAGTGATACGACCATCACCATTGCACTTTAGTGAATAAACATGTGTGCTCCGATCTCTTTCCTACACATGAAGATGTAAGCGCACGATTTCCTTAGTAACAATGAGGGTCCCCGATGTAATTTTGAAGATAAAAAATATTTTTGCAAGAATTAAATACAAATTTGTAATTAATTTTACAGTACCTGACTTTGCAGCCTTTTCTTAACGATGCTCATCTGCGTCTGTTTTACGCTCTCAACTTCCGCAGTGACATTTCAAGGGACGCAACCACATAATTTACAAATATAGATTTAAAATTAACAAGAGTTATCGAAAGATAGGTCATTGAAGTGAAAATCGTGGCATATCCCTTACAAAACTTCACCATCAACCATAGTAAACAAGTCGTCAATTTTCTAGGCACTACTTATTCGTACAGTAGTTTGTCATTACTTTCTGAACGGTGATGTCTATTTTTACGGTTCGTAAAAATCCACGCCGAACAAATTTGCTTCCAAATTTCCCGGCGCGGAGTTTGAACAGGTACGCTTGGGTTGTGATCGAAATCATTATATATATATATATTTGTATTTATGTAAATATATGTGTATATATATATGTTATTTATGACGCACACAAATCGTCCGTGTTTAGCCAGGGCTCGCAAGGGAGCAAAGAATAGTAACACTGCGACCTACAAAGCATGTCGTAAGAGGCGACTGAGGTAGGATCCTAGGGAATCTACTCGAGTAAATAGAAAGCGTTGCAGAGATCGGATGCGCTGGCTGACTTGTAGGCGCATAACTGGCACAACGTACAGCCGCTCTTAGGCTCAGATCACATACAAATCAAAAAAGTGGTTTAAAAGTTGATCGATATAAATCGTTCGAAGTAGTAGAAGAAGAAAATACACGTTAATTGAAGTAATACGTTTATAGTACGACGTTCTCAGCTCATGTCAAACAAGAGTTAGGGTACAGTCGAGACTAGATCAAATCCAACAAACCATCACTCTGTGATCTCTGTGGCATAGAGGTTAGGTCACTACTTCTCGTTCCAAAAGTACTAAGTTCGTTCCCTCGCGAATACATCGGGATAATTTTCCCGAGATCCTTGATCTCAGTTTATGTCAGATCGACTTCCTAGTTCTATCGGAGACGGACGATAACATATAGGCCTCGTGTTCAAGCAAGAATATAAAGAATCTATTGTAGTCGGACGATAACATATAGGCCTCGTGTTAAGTTAAGAATATAAAAGAATCTATTGTAGTCGGACATACATATAGGCCTCGAAAGAAGAATATAAAGAACTATTGACAGCTCAAAATCGGAAGAGTGCAGGACAGCCACTTCGACAAATTCAAGAGAAACTAAAAATTAAAATTCCTTGAAAATATTTTCATGATCTTCAAAATTGGAGGAATTATTATTAGTATACCTTTTCCTCTTCTTCTCTCTTCTTCTCTTTCCTCTCTCCCTCCTCTCTTTTCTTCTCTCTTCGTAAAATAATAATAATAATTCCTATGGGAAACCGTTATACGTTACATAGGGTCTGCAAGCAATTTATCCATATCGCTCTATCCTGGGCAACCTGCTCAATCTCATCCATGTAACTGAGACCGATATTCTTGCCTCTCTAGCAAAGTTCATTTCATGGTCTCATTAGGTCGTCCCTCTCTTTCTTAAACCCTTTGCACCCCACTTCAAAGCCTGCTTTGATTTTCTTTGATCATTTCTCTCAGGTGTGCCCAACATATCTCCATCTTCTCTTTCTTATAACAGTTGTCACTAGTGGTTGACTAGACATTTCTGATTTCATCACTTCTCCTGAACTCGTTCCATTTTATATTCATTATTTGTCGCAGTACTTGTCTCTAGTACTTTTGTTACACTTTCTCAACCAAGTTAAGCCAAATATTTCTACTTTTAGCTGTCTCTTGAAACTCTTCGTATATCTTTAATCTCTGCCTCTAAATATCATATCCATGGAGTGACGGGAACTGTAAAAAAGAGAGATATCCATAGTGACGGAACGTAAGAGAGAGAGATATCCATGTAGTGACGGGAACGCAAGAGAGAGAGATATCCATGTAGTGACGGGAACGTAAGAGAGAGAGAGAGAGAGATATCCATGTAGTGACGGGAACGTAAGAGAGAGAGAGAGAGATATCCATGTAGTGACGGGAACGTAAGAGAGAGAGAGAGATATCCATGTAGTTACGGGAACGCAAGAGAGAGAGAGAGAGAGATATCCATGAAGTTACAGGAACAAGAGAGAGAGAGATATCCATGTAGTGACGGGAACGTAAGAGAGAGAGATATCCATGTAGTGACGGGAACGTAAGAGAGAGAGAGAGAGATATCCATGTAGTTACGGGAACGTAAGAGAGAGAGATATCCGTGTAGTTACGGGAACGCAAGAGAGAGAGATATATCCATGTAGTGACGGGAACGCAAGAGAGAGAGAGAGAGATATCCATGTAGTGACGGGAACGCAAGAGAGAGAGAGAGAGAGATATCCATGTAGTGACGGGAACGCAAGAGAGAGAGATATCCATGTAGTGACGGGAACGTAAGAGAGAGAGATATCCGTGTAGTGACGGGAACGTAAGAGAGAGAGATATCCGTGTAGTGACGGGAACGTAAGAGAGAGAGAGAGATATCCATGTAGTGACGGAACGTAAGAGAGAGATATCCATGTAGTGACGGAACGTAAGAGAGATATCCGTGTAGTTACGGGAACGCAAGAGAGAGAGATATATCCATGTAGTGACGGGAACGCAAGAGAGAGAGAGAGATATCCATGTAGTGACGGGAACGTAAGAGAGAGAGAGAGAGATATATCCATGTAGTGACGGGAACGCAAGAGAGAGAGAGAGAGAGATATCCATGTAGTGACGGGAACGTAAGAGAGAGAGAGAGAGATATCCATGTAGTGACGGGAACGCAAGAGAGAGAGATATCCGTGTAGTGACGGGAACGTAAGAGAGAGAGAGATATATATCCATGTAGTGACGGGAACGTAAGAGAGAGAGAGAGATATCCATGTAGTGACGGGAACGTAAGAGAGAGAGAGAGAGAGAGATATCCATGAGTTACGGAACGTAAGAGAGAGATATCCATGTAGTTACGGAACGTAAGGAGAGAGATATCCATGTTACGGGAACAAGAGAGAAGATATCCATGTAGTTACGGGAACGTAAGAGAGAGAGATATCCGTGTAGTTACGGGAACGTAAGAGAGAGAGATATCCATGTAGTTGAGGGAACGTAAGAGAGAGATATCCATGTAGTTACGGGAACGTAAGAGAGAGAGATATCCATGTAGTTGCAGGAACGTAAGAGAGAGAGAGAGATATCCATGTAGTTACGGGAACGTAAGAGAGAGAGATATCCATGTAGTTACGGGAACGTAAGAGAGAGAGATATCCATGTAGTTACGGGAACGTAAGAGAGAGAGATATCCGTGTAGTTACGGGAACGTAAGAGAGAGAGAGAGAGATATCCATGTAGTGACGGGAACGTAAGAGAGAGAAGAGAGAGAGAGATATCCATGTAGTTACGGGAACGTAAGAGAGAGAGAGAGAGATATCCATGTAGTTACGGGAACGTAAGAGAGAGAGAGAGAGATATCCATGTAGTGACGGGAACGTAAGAGAGAGAGAGAGAGATATCCATGTAGTTACGGGAACGTAAGAGAGAGATATCCATGTAGTTACGGGAACGCAAGAGAGAGAGAGATATCCATGTAGTGACGGGAACGCAAGAGAGAGAGATATCCGTGTAGTTTTAACCTTCGCGTAGTATTATATCCATGTAGTTCTTCTGCTTTCCCTGCGGGTTCTAAGAAAGGTTTCTTCTTGTTTTATTCCCCTAGGGTTTTCTTAAGACGTGTCCTATCCAGCGTCAACATTTTCTCCCTATTTGTTCAACGGGATCTGTCTCGTTCTCTCAATAAGCTCCTCACTTGTGACTATCATTAATGTGATTTTCTATAAAAATGTTACAGAAGAGCCTTCCGTATACCATTATACAGAGAAGAGAACAAATATATACATCAAGAAGGAACTCAAATTTAAAGAAAACTGACCTTGCTGATTGTACCAATAAGAACTAGAAATTGGAAGTATTTTGGACACCGACATATTAAAAAAGCCCGTCTGCCCAGCGTGTTCGTAGTGCGTTGGACTACGGGTCACTATCCTCTGTGGTGCGGTTCAATTCACGGGATGGTAGAAAAAGCCACAGATTCCCCAGATTTACGGTGTTCGTGGCACCGAACCGAAGGGTTACGATGTCCATGGTACCGAGCCGAAGAGCTGAAAAGCTCAAGTGCTTCGGATCGGAAAAAAAAAACATAAAAAGAAGGGATGGAAAAGACCCTTATGAAAAAGACATCCTGACAAAGACTTACACAGAATGTTGAAGTATCAAGAAGAGACCAGTTTAGAAACGAAGACATCAGGAAAACAGAGATTACAACATCAGTACTGAACTTCATCAAGAAACACAAATTGAAACGGTAAGATAAGCATATTACCAACAGACAGTTGACCTCAAAGAGAAATGCTACTTCGATACAAGAGATCACTTTACGAAGCGCACTCAAAAGCGCGTCCTCTAAATCTATTCCTATCCTCACGATGCAGAGCCGGATTAGCATAGTAGCAAGTAGCAAATGCTACGGGCCCCGCGCTTTGGGGGCGCGCTCTGGAGCTCAAGTTGTCACTAGTCATAAACAAGGAACCAAGTTTGGGAGGTGGGTAATTTCCCCTTTTATTTTTTTATTGAGGTTAGGACCAAGGTCATGTTTACTCAATTTCGGACTTAATTAGGCGGTCACACTGAGCTCATTAACAACGTAACAGTTTTTTACTTTTTTGTATAGGAGTGTCTCTTGTGTACACACGCTTCTAATAAACGAAAACTTGAAAGCTTGAACAAAAGAACAATTAAATTTGACTCATAACCCAGTTCAAGTCTCTGTTCGTTCAGTAGTTTTTGCGCGAAACTTAGTTTAAAATAAATGCAAGTGGGCGTATGAAATATTGTTCTAAGACATGAGCAGATCTGGGCACTCCTAAATAAATTTCATGTCATTCACGTTTTTTGTGAGAAACTGTTTTGCACTTGACTAGATGTCCCAGAAAATAATGCGAGGGAGGGCCAAATGATTAAACAGAAAACTTGGACACACTTGAAGAGCACAACAAGAAGCCGCAACACAGAGCTGCATAATTTTACAGAGAAGCACACAAACGGACACAGAGAGTAATTTTTATTTGTTCTGCTAACTTTGAATGTATTTAAATCCTCCCATCTTGTTATTTTATTATTATTTTATTTACATAGCTAATTTTATGTTTCAGTGAGAAATTAATTTTTAAAAATAGTTTCTATCATTTTCGTTTTCAATGAATTCAAATGTTTTAAATCAGAGTTATAGTCATGTTAAGTGGTTAAATTACGAAGCACCCTGTATATAATATATCATCTTGAGTAAATTGTTATATCATAAAACGCTGTCCAAACTTTCACATTTATATGTTATATTAGTAGAAAGTAGAAGAATTACATTTATTTGTAAATTCATTTTCTCTTCCCAGATTGAGATAGACATCATGAGCAGCAGAGCCAGAGATACGGGTCGACATTACGCTTCTGGAAGTGCAAAGCGTAAAGCACAAGATGAAAAGGAAAAATATAACCAAGTTCTTGTATCAAAAAACACGCAAGCTGTCTGAATTTTTTAATGTCGTATGTAATGGTGCTGAATCCAAAGAAATCGAAGCAGAAAATATAGAAGTCGCGTCTCACAGTATAGTAGATGAAGATAGTGATATAGAACAATCATCATTACCAATATTAAGATCAGCAACTCTTCACGATTTAGCCACATTTTCCACAAGACAAACTGAAGTCGAATGTACAGCAAGTCCTTCCAATTTAGCCATATCATTTTCAAGCCAAGAGAGAGCAGAAAGCACAGCACATGCTTCCAATGTAGCAACATCTTCTACAAGCCAAAGCACAACGAAAATAAAATGTACTCCAACGATATTAGTGAATGGCCAATCAACTTCAATCGAGATTATTGGATTGCGAAAGGAAGCAGCGAAGTGCAACATATGAACAGTGATTTCTTGTCTTCCCCAAAAAAACATACGATAAAGAAAACAATCCACGAATTTGTCGAAAATCCTTTTCACATATACACATAAACCAACAAACAAACTCATTGAGAGATTGCGTGTTATTCAGAAACTAAAGGACAACTTTTCTGTTTTGTTTGCAAAGTTACTGATTCAGACTGTTCGTCACGGTTTACGAAAGAAGGATTTGACGATTGGAAAAACGCAAATAATTTGTTGAAAAGACATGAAGAAAGCACCTCCTATAGACAAGCGATAATTTCTCTGTTAGTTTGCAAAGAAAGATGCTCGTGTCGATTCTCAACTTGTAAGCCAAATTGAGACCGAACAAACATACTGGCGGACACTTTTGGAACGAATTACTTCAGTAATCCAATTTTTAGCAGAACGAGGTCTTGCATTTCGAGGTAGGGATGAAATTATTGGTTCACCTAATAATGGAAATTATTTAGGTTTGTTGGAATTAATAGCCAAATTTGACATTTTCTGGCTCAGCATATAAATACTTATGCAAATAAAGAAAAAGGACATACATCATACTTATCAAAAACAACATGTGAGGAATTTATCCATCTAATTGCATCAAACTTACTGGATCATATTATTTGCGAAATTAAGAAATGCAAGTACTATTCCGTATCACTGGACTCTACTCCAGACATTTCGCATGTGGACCAACTCACTCTAATAGTGCGCTATGTGTTACCATCTGGACCAGTGGAAAGGTTTGTGAAGTTCTTGGATATGGAAGGTCATACTGCTGAACAACTCGCCCAAAGTTTACTTGATTTTTTAAGGAAAAAATGGCATTGATATCAAAGACTGTCGCTGTCAAAGCTATGACAATGCCAGCAACATGAGTGGGAAATACAACGGCTACAAGCACGCATTAAGGAGATAAATAAGTACGCAGAATACATTCCCTGCTTTGCACATTCACTGAATTTGGTTGCGAAATGTGCTGCAGAATGTTGTATAGAAGCATCCATTTTTTTCGATTTTGTTGAAAGCCTCTATACATTCTTTTCCGCTTCTACCTATCGATGGGCATTCTTACAAAAGCACTGGAAGATACAGGTTCAAAACTCCTGACTTTGAAGAGACTGTCGGACACCAGGTGGTCTTCCTGAGCTGATGCGACAAAAGCACTTTATGTGGTTTTACCATTATCAAACAAGTTTTGGATGACATCTCAAATAACATGGATCAAAGGTAGAGTGTCGTAATCAAGGTATGGGCTAGTTTGGAGATGAGTAAGTTGGAAACGGAATAGTTAGCATTTTATGGAACGGAATTTAGAACGCTTGGGCAAGCGTCTAGCGCTTCATTACAGTCACCTGATCAAGACCTTAACACTGGATATGCTCTTTATGAATCGTTACACGGGTACGTTCAAGCAATGCGGTCTACATTTTCAGATATTGAGGCCAAAGCCAAAATCCTGACTCACTGTCAAGAATATCAGCAACAAACTTCACGACGACGCAAGCGAAATACTAAGTACGACGATTGTAGTGGCTCTACTACGCTCGATGAAGTTGTAGAAAATCAAACACCCAAACAAAAATTTGAAAGTCAGGTGTTTATTGTCATAATTGATAATGTACTCTCTGCCTTAGCTAAACGCATGGAAGCGTACCATAGAGTGACTGATGTATTTGGAACATTTCGCAGTTAAAATCTCTTACAGCAGAAGAGATCTTGAAAAGAACTCCAAATATTGTCAGCTCTTACCAAGAGGATTTGGAAGAAAGCCTAGGCGACGAACTGTGCAGTTCGCTGAACTTAAAACTAATGTAGCTGCTGCTATTAGTAAGAAAAGAATGAGGCCCTTGAACTGCAATTTTATAAACTTATAATGGAAAATTCATTAGAGTCGTGTTTCCCAAATGTAGAAATAGTCTTACGAATTTACTTGTCTTTAATGATTACTAACTGCAAGCGGAGAACGTTCTTTTCAACATTAAAGTGTATAAAAAGTGAGTTAAGAAACATGATGGGACAAGATCGTCTAAATAACCACACCTTAATGAACATTGAATGTAATTTACTTAGAGAAATTGATTTGTCTAGTATTATCTCTAAATTTGCTCACATTAAATCGAGACAAGTTTGTTTGTAAAATTTATGTTTTATTATTTATTATTATACAAAACCTAGGGCCCGCTAAAATTTGCTAGGGCCCCGCGCTGGTCTAATCCGGCTCTGTCACGATGGGAGACAAACATAAATTAAAGAAACGAAGAAGAAGAAGTAGCATGCCAACAAAGTGGAGAGGAGAACACCACGCAGAAGATGAATTCGGATGTGACTGACCATTTCTTCTTCTTCTTCCACGTTTCATATCGATCACTATTAACCACTCAATTTATGTGATCTGAGCTTAAGAGCGATTGTACGTTGTGCCAATTATGAGACTACAAGTAGGCCAGAACATCGGATCTCTGCGACGCTTTTTATTTACTAGAGTAGATTCCCTAGGCTCCTACCTCAGTCGCCTCTTACGACATGCTTTGTAGTGCAGTGTTACTTATTCTTTGCTCCCTTGCGAGCTCCGGCAACGCACAAGCGGACTGATCATTTGAGCATGATGACAGCAGAGGCTGGACACATGTCATTTGAGAGAGAGAGAGGGAAAGAGAGAGAAATTCCTAAGTACGTTTATGCGGCGGAAAAGCTCTGCTCATTACAAGCTATTGAAGGATTATAACGCTATTCTGAGATGTTGTAAAATAGCAATCAAAACAAAAAAAGGGTTTAAAAAAACCTTCACAGCTTCTTCTTCTTCTTCTAGTTCTGTGCACACTTAGAGATGCGAACTTGAATAGGCTCAAAAACATCATTTGTCAGTCTGAGAACACGTAGCGTTTCTAAAGAGATTTCGAAATAATTGTTTTAGTGAAGTCCAATTAATTTTCTCTTTTTTTTCTTGTAACTTTTTAAACAAATGTTCAGTAGTAATTTTATCTGAGCACAGTGAGATCGGAAGATTTGATTTTTTTGAGTGTTGAATAAATGACATTTCAGTCTGTTGTGACTTGTGCACAGTCTGAAGCTTTTGTTATATTTTTCCCCAAGATTATCTTACAGGGAACAGTCGAGGGTGGCAGAAGGACAGGAGGGCAGAGAAAATCCTGGTTTGACAAGATCAAGAGCTGGTCAGGGCAGAGTTTCTCCACACTTGCTCGAAGAGTTGAAGACAGAGACTCATGGCATGTTTTTTGTGCTGATGTCTCCACATTGACATCCCTACGACCCTAACGGGTTATGGGCTTTATTATTATTATATTTTTATTATTTATATTTTGTTATATTGATTCGGAAACATGCATTATATTTCTGATAACAATGCGATGTTTCCTACCTGTTCCTGTTTTCCTGACAATACCTCACGAAATCCTCACCAAATCCTCACCTAATCCTCACCTGGAAATCCTCACCTGGAAACCTCAAATCCTCACCTGGAAATGTGTTACTAACAGGATCGCGTTTGATATTAGCGATGAGGTTGAAGTTGATATTGAAGTTGATAACACTATGCTCGTGAATCACGTACCTTTGAGATTTCTGGATTTGAGATTTACTCACGCAGTAATGAGAGGCGTCAGATTAGACGCCATGACTTTGACTGAATTCATCGCCCGTGTGTTGCGGGGATTACAAAGGAACAGGAATAGTACCAATGCGACATACAAGGCATGTCGTAAGAGGCGACAGTTGTAGGTAGCTAGGGATGCTACTCTAGTAAATAAAAAGCGTTGCAGAAATCGGATGTGCTGGCCTACTTGTAGGCACATAACTGGTACAGCGTACAATCGCTCTTAGGCTCAGATCACATACAGATCACACAGATGAGTTAACAAGTGGTAGATATGGAGCGTTGGAAGAAGAAGAAGAAGATTAATGTCATAAAAGAAGCAAGTCCTACAGAGGATTGTGAAAATATTTATGAATCTGCATCCTTACTTCCAGTGAAGGAGATTGGTGGAGGGAAATAGGAACTGACAAACACAAAGACTTTGTTATAGGCACTAGACATTTGATTAATCAACACTGAACGGGTGTGTTTAGTTGTTATATGCTGGTAAGAAAGTAGGGTCTACCACATAGAGCAACACTGAAAAAGTATAACGAGTACAGTGCAAGAAGAAGACCACGCAAAAGATGGAGCGACGGCATCAAGAACAGCCTTAAGAAAATGAATAACAGCTTACAAAGTGCTTTAGAAAAAGCGCACACAAGATCACTACATCTCCTCCCTAGCCCGTCTGCCCAGCGTGTTCGTAGCGCGTGACTGCGGTGACTGCCCTCTGTGAGTGCGGGTTCAATTCCGCGGACTGGCAGAAAAGCCACAGGTTCCTAAGATTCACGGTGTTCGTGGCATCGAACTGAAGGGTTACGATGTCCATGGCACCGAGCCGAAGAGTTGAAAGCTCAAGTGCTTCTGGATCGGAAAAGGAAAAAACAAAACAAAAACATATCCTCCCCACTCCCTTCCCCAAACACTTCTATAAAGAAGTAAATGGAGAAAGATAAATGGTGGTGGGTGGGAAATCACAGAACCTATGGACCTGTCCGGAGTGGTGTGATGTTGATTCTCACTTTCTTTTGTCCTTCTCTTCTTTTGTGCCGTTAGGCGTCGCATGTTTAACTGATGATCTGTTTCTGAGATAGTTCACACTCTGTAGTTCACGCTTGATATCTTGTGATATTGTGAAGTAACAAGAAGAGACTAGTTTAGAAATGAAGAGACCAGGAAAAAGTGGATACAACATCAGCACTAACTTCATCAAGAAACAACAAATTAAATAGTGCGATCACATAAGCAGATTACCAACAAACACTGCACGTCAAACAGCAATACTAATCCGATAAAGTGGATACAAAGCAAAAGGCTGGCCACGTAAAAGATGGATCTCAGAAATAACAGAGGCGATGAAAAACATTGTTTACGACGCTAACACAAAAGCCCGTTCTTATCCTGACACTGTGAGGCAAAACAGAATTGGATTAATGAAAAAGGAAGAAGAGAATTGTGCAGTTTATGAGATGCTCTTTAGACTTACATCCAATTCTAAACACATTTGTTCTAAGTTTGTTCCTTCATCACTAATCTCTAAGTTTGTCCCTTCTCACTAATCTCTAAGTTTGTCACCTTCTCACTAATCTCTCTAAGTTTGCCCTTCTCACTAATCTCTAAGTTTGTCCCTTCTCACTAATCACATAAACAAAACTGCACTAAATACGCAATTTAAATGTCAAGTTAGTTTTTATACGTGGTCCGGAGACATGAAGAATCACAATAACAATGAATGCCAAAACAATGAATGCCAAAAAAATATTTACCGGCTTTTATTCATTGCTGATTGTACAGAATAAAAAGCCTGAAATGGCATGACAAGGTTAATAGTGATGAACTGATGGGGGGAACAACCTCCAAAATAAATAACAGTGGAACGAGAGCTTAAGAAAATATTCTGGAAATGAATGAGAAATACGTTAAAAACAGACAAGCTAATAGAATAGCTAGGTCGAACTTGTTCTAGATTCCACAGGGAAAGTGAAAATAATAGAAGGCCATATAGAAATAACACGCTGCGATGTGAGATGGATATAGATGTAGGAGTGAATGGAAGGCTATAGAAATGAGAATACAGTAAGAGAATGGCGTATGTTTGTATGACCTGTGCTCGGAGGAGCTAAAAGGTCATATTTAGAGCACAAAATACAGGAGGGAAAAACATGTCTAGAAGAAACATGGGGATAATATTTCCTAGAAGTGAACAGATAAAAATATTTCCTAGAAGTAAAGAGATAAAAATATTTCCTAGAAGTGAACAGATAAAAATATTTCCTAGAAATGAACAGATAAACATATTTCTTAGAAGTGAACAGATAAACATATTTCTTAGAAGTGAACACATAAGAATATTTCCTAGAAGTGAACAGATAAAAATATTTCCTAGAAATGAACAGATAAAAATATTTCCTAGAAATGAACAGATAAAAATATTTCCTAGAAATGAACAGATAAAAATATTTCCTAGAAGTGAACAGATAAAATATTTCTTAGAAGTGAACAGATAAAAATATTTCCTAGAAGTGAACGGATAAAAATATTTCCTAGAAGTGAACAGATACAAATATTTCCTAGAAATGAACAGATAAAAATATTTCCTAGAAGTGAACAGATACAAATATTTCCTAGAAATGAAGAGATAAGAAAAGTTCCTAGAAGTGAACATATAAGATAAGAAAATTTCCTAGAAAGGAACAGATAAGATAAGGTTATTTCCTAGAAGTGAACAGATAAGATAAGAATATTTCCTAGAAGTGAACAGATAAGATAAGAATAGCATCCCACAGCTCATTAGAAGAGCTGGATAAGGTGTAGAACAAGACGCTTAGTGTTATCACAAGAATAAGGACATGCAAATCTATAACAGAGATGGAATGGTTTGGGTGTGTGTGTGGAGGTGAGGGTTATACAAGCACTGAAAGACACAGTGTCACTGGGTGTGTGTGTATAGGTGAGGGTTATACAAACACTGAAAGACACAAGAGTCACTGTGTGTGTGGAGGTGAGGGTGATATAACACTGAAAGACACAGAGTCACTGGCTGTGTGTGTGAGGTGAGGTTATACAAACACACAAACACTGAGAGACACAGAGTCACTGGGTGTGTGTGTGTGGAGGTGAAGATTATACAAACACTGAAAGACACAGAGTCACTGACTGTGTGTGTGAGTGAGTTACAAACACTGAAAGACACAGAGTCACTGGCTGTGTGTGTGAGGTGAGGTTATACAAACACTGAAAGACACAGAGTCACTGAGCGTGTGTGTGTGGTGGTGAGGGTTATACAAACACTGAAAGACACAGAGTCACCAAATGAGATAGCACAAGCTGAAAGTTTCTCTGTATGCCATATCATGCAATGAAAGGTAGATCTGAAGCTCTAAAGACATAAGAATTGAATTCATTGTACCAGATTTCCCCCATATTGCTCAGCTCATCTCCGCATGAATGACACGCCACCTAATTCTTTCTGCCTTACTAGCTTTTCTAGAAATTTTTATATCTGTTTTCTTTCAATGAACTACAACATATTCTTCTGCTTATCGATATTTTAAAGGCGTTACTTCTGCCTTCCAAATGCTATATCAGAGGATAGGATTCATTGCACCAGGGTTGTCAGTACACTTGAACGCTGCTGTAGGGAATGGGCCTCTGCCGTCGTCAATGCGGAAATTCTTGCACATGTGGATCAGCACTCCCATCCAGGTGATATCATTAATTACACAGATGGCTCTGTCCAACGCGGAACCAGATCATCGTGGACTTATTCAGCAAACAAACAAAACAGTAGCATACTTCATGAGGACCACGGTGCTTTCGAGACAACAACATCGAGCATGACTATGGAGAGCACCGCTGCCTCCAGGGCTCTGTCATGGGTGACTGAGCAACAGGTAACACATACGATTGTCATATCAAACTCGATTAATATACTTCAAATGATTGAATCTGGAAGTATGCGTGTGGAATGGGTGGACGTCATTTGGAGATCACATCTCAAGAAAATGACTTGACTGTACACACCTGAACATGCTGGAGTACAAGGTAACGAACGTGCTGACTTTTTTGCAAACAAAGCCCCGTTTCAAGCTGACAGAAGTATGGACAGAGTCGATGTTATAAATGCGGCACGCTCTCAATAATGTGATATTGATGAGTCTCGAGACATTCGAACGAGTCCGAGAATCGGGAGTTAAGTTTGGAGATGACAGTGTCGTCTTCGTGGTAAAGAGAGAAAATAAACTAATCAACTTCTCATGGTTACGATGAGCAAGTGGACTTTAGGATGGCTGCTGCAGCGGAGGACAGAACAAGCGTGGGAATGCCCAATGTGCCATGACGTCGATCGCATAACATAAAATAACATTTCAAATGCTTGTTCATTGCCCGCAAAAGTCACGACAGAGATGAAATGTCTACGCAGAATGCTGGGGTAACAAGAAGAGACCGGTTTAGAAATGAAGACATCAGGAAAAAAGTGGGTACACCATCAGCACTAAACTTCATCAAGAAACAACAAATTAACTGGTTCGGTCACATAAGCAGATTACCAACATACCTCAAAGAGCGATGTTGCTCCGATACAATGGATATAAAATAAAAGGCCGGCCCAGCAAAAGATGGACCTCAGAGATAACAGTGGCGACGAAAGACACTATCTACGAAGCGCTCACAATGGCTCGTTCTAGAAATTTCTTCTTACCCTGACACTGTAAAGACAAAACAGGATTTTTAAAAAAGTTCATTTCTATGTTTCCGGACCACAAAAATAAAAAAATCTAAAAAAATCAAACTTGATAATCCTGATATTGTGTCTATAAACACCAATCTTGACACATATTATGTAGTATATTTGATAGATGTAATATCAGCATTCCAAACATTTCAATCCATAAAATTATCAGGTATACAGACCCAACTGTCTGAACTGCGTAATCATCTCAAGAATGTCACGCGTTGAATACAATACTCTCTGTGGAATATAAGGAAGCGAGACAGCAGACTGGCAGTCCAAGAAAGATGCTGCAGGACAGGAACCGGACGTATTATTTACATATAATCGAAAGAAAGGCATGATTAAATCAATATAAACCCACTAATAGAATCACGGATTCGTGTAATACATAGGTGTTTGCCTATCGACTCGGACGTAAAAAGGGGTGGGGTTCAATACCGTACTCGACATTCCATAAGTGGCGAAAGGAATTGGTCCTCCTATCTCATGTAGAGGTCTCTGTGGCGTAGAGGTTAGGTGCTCGTCTTTCGAGTCAAAGGTACCAGGTTCGCTCCATCATGGAGCCATTTTAATATTGTTACAGAGATCCCTGATCTCAGAGTAGATTTTTATTAAGTAGCTAAACCACTTCATTCTTTGTTTCTCAATGTAATTCATGTAAGGTTCTGTGCCAACTTTCTTTCTTATACTGGTGTTGGTGACTTTGTTTCTCAATGTAATTCAAGCAAGGTTCTGTGCCAACTTTCTTTCTTATACTGGTGTTTCTTTCTTTCTAGGATCGAGTTCCTAGTCCTATCGGAGACGGACGATAAAACGTAGGTACCGTGTTCAATTTGAGCACGTAAAAGAACTCTTGGCAGTTCAAAATCGAGAAGAACAGGCTGGAAAGTCGCTGCCTTGGCAATATTCATTAGGAAAGATTCAAATAAAATGCCTACACAAATACCTACATCATCTTCGTAATTATATCGGGGGCTCTCAACGGTGCTGCGGAGTTCGTGCACTGCAGCTGAGATCTTCATATGTAAGAAAGAGATCAGAGTGTAACAGTTTCACTGTTATCCTAATTAGGGTATAGTCAGGTCAACCCAAACCACCCCCCCTTATTGCACTGGGTGTCCTTGAGTCTGTATGTAAACACCTTGTTTACTAATTCTTGGTTGCTGTCCAGCAGTTTACAAACTCGGGACATTGGTTTAGTCCATGGTATTCGAGGACTCCCTAAAACTCGGTAATCTCGAGACCAGGACAGGGGCCAGCTGGGATTTGGGAGGACTTAAGTTAGTAGGGATATATTCAGTTGAACTTTAGATTTTACAGGAGAGACGACACAAACTACTGAGGAGATATAGTTATAGACAGGAAGAGAAAAGGACTTAAGTTAGTAGGGATATATTCAGTTGAACTTTAGATTTTACAGGAGAGACGGCACAAACTACTGAGGAGATATAGTTATAGACAGGAAGAGAAAAGGACTTAAGTTAGTAGGGATATATTCAGTTGAACTTTAGATTTTACAGGAGAGACGGCACAAACTACTGAGGAGATATAGTTATAGACAGGAAGAGAAAAGGACTTAAGTTAGTAGGGATATATTCAGTTGAACTTTAGATTTTACAGGAGAGACGGCACAAACTACTGAGGAGATATAGTTATAGACAGGAAGAGAAAAGGACTTAAGTTAGTAGGGATATATTCAGTTGAACTTTAGATTTTACAGGAGAGACGGCACAAACTACTGAGGAGATATAGTTATAGACAGGAAGAGAAAAGGACTTAAGTTAGTAGGGATATATTCAGTTGAACTTTAGATTTTACAGGAGAGACGGCACAAACTACTGAGGAGATATAGTTATAGACAGGAAGAGAAAGGTACTTAGTTAGTAGGGATATATTCAGTTGAACTTTAGATTTTACAGGAGAGACGGCACAAACTACTGAGGAGATATAGTTATAGACAGGAAGAGAAAAGGACTTAAGTTAGTAGGGATATATTCAGTTGAACTTTAGATTTTACAGGAGAGACGGCACAAACTACTGAGGAGATATAGTTATAGACAGGAAGAGAAAAGGACTTAAGTTAGTAGGGATATATTCAGTTGAACTTTAGATTTTACAGGAGAGACGGCACAAACTACTGAGGAGATATAGTTATAGACAGGAAGAGAAAAGGACTTAAGTTAGTAGGGATATATTCAGTTGAACTTTAGATTTTACAGGAGAGACGGCACAAACTACTGAGGAGATATAGTTATAGACAGGAAGAGAAAAGGACTCAAAGAGGAACACTAAGCTTTGAACAGTGAGGGAGATAGTCAGAAGTTAACTAGCGAAGTGAATAAGAGAATATTGTTTTCATATACGGAGGGACATATAACCTTCCAATCATCTGATGAATATTGGTGTTGTTGTGAACAAACACCCAGAGACCAGAGACCTTGATGACCAGAGAATATTGTTTTCTTATACGGAGGGACATATAACCTTCCAATCATCTGATGAATATTGGTGTTGTTGTGAACAAACACCCAGAGACCAGAGACCTTGATGACCAGAGAATATTGTTTTTCTTATACGGAGGGACATACAACCTTCCAATCATCTGATGAATATTGGTGTTGTTGTGAACAAACACCCAGAGACCAGAGACCTTGATGACCAGAGAATATTGTTTTCATATACGGAGAGACCTATAACCTTCCAATCATCTGATGAATATTGGTGTTGTTGTGAACAAACACCCAGAGACCCTGCTGACCAGAGACAAGACGACCAGAGACCAGAGACCCTGATGACAAGAGACAAGACGACCAGAGACCAGACGACCCAGTTCTAAGAGACCACTTCTACGACATAGGCCGAGACGACGTCCGAACTTTTAGTATGAGGATTCAAAAACAAACATTAACACTGGTAAAATTAACTGTATTCGAGGAACTAGAAAACCCTGTTCAACGAACTTTTCAGTGACGGAGAGAGTTCAGAGAGCAGCCACTTTTAGACCACTGTATTTCTGAACAGAGTGTGCAACCACTAGCATACACAGAATTGCTGGCGATGACCATGTCAAATCCTTAGGCTGATGGGAGTTAACGCTAAGGTAAAGAAGAATTTCTGAACTAAGATATATTGTTTAATTATAAAATGAACTAATTGCGGTGAACTTATAGAGATAGACGGTTTCCAATTAGAGTATAGAAGGAATTAGGTTGACGTGAGTTGATGCCGAGGATTGATTTATTAAGATATACATTACAGGTGTCCAAAGTGACGTTGAGTTAGGAGAGTTACCTGTGAATCAATATTTTTTTTTGATATTAAAATTTATTGTTTTGAAGACCTAAGTGGCTACTTATGTGTGTTCCTTGCTCTTCATGAGAGAGTATTATTCTATTAAATTAACACTACTACCTCTTTTAACTGGGACCTTGTACCAGCTAGTCTGTTACAAGAGCACATATGGTTACTCACCGACGCGCAATGATGATGGTCCTATAAATAAATAAATAAATAAATCAATTGAGCAATCAATCAATCAAACAATCAATCAACCAATCAATCAATCAACCAATCAATCAATCAACCAATCAATCAATCGATCAATCAATCAATCAATCAATCAATCCTCTCCTGCACATTAGGAAACATAAATGTAAAGTGGCAATAATTTCTTACCCTAAGGTCTGAAAAGGTTAAGCGACATTCTAATTAATGAAACTTATACACACAGGACATTTTTATACCTACTTTGTGTTACCAGAGCCAAACATGGACAAAGAGCAAAGCGCAGTCACAAAAATAACTACATGTGAAATGCGTTGCCTGAGAAAAGTTACCAACAACATCATTAAATACAGATTCACCAACATCAGCATAAGAAAGAAAGTTGACACAGAACCTTGCTTAAATTACATTGAGAAACAAAGAATGAAGTGGTTTAGCCACTTAATAAAAATGCATCCAAACTCCACAGTATACAGAGTCTTCTACAACAGAACATCAGGAGAGAAGGCAAGAGGGAGGCAACCCATCTCCTGGTTTCGACGAGTATACTCTCTCTCTCTCTCTCGCGATCGTTCTTAGGCCGCTTTTATCATTCTATTGTGATATCTCTCTTTAGCCTGTTACGCCCTTGGCGTTTAGGGCAGCAACAAACGTACACCATTCTTCCTGTTCATGGCCTTCCTCTGTATTGTGTTCCAGCTATGATTCATTTCCTTCAGCTCTTGCTCTATCGTTCTCCTCCAGGTCGTCTTGGGTCTTCCACGCTTTCGCCTACCCTCTGGAGTCCATCTCAGTGCAGTTTTCGTGTCGGAGCCAGTCTCCATGCGCATCACATGTCAATCCATCTCCAGCGTCGTCTTCGGATGATAGTGCCCATATTCTCTTGTTGGCATCGTGCAAGCAATTCTTGATTCGAGATAGTAGTCGGCCAGTACACGCGTAAGATTTTTCGCAGACAAGTTGTATGTAAGGCGGAGAGTCTTGACATATCCTGTTCTGTCATTCTCCAGCATTCCGATCCGTACAGCAATGTTGACAGCACACAGCTGTTATAGATACTAGTCTTGGTTCTGATGCTGTATTGGGCCGATTTCCAGGCGGTCTGAAGGGTCATGAATGCACTTCGTGCCTTACTCAGTCTGTTTTAATGTCAGATCCAGCGCCTCCTTCATTGCTAATAACACTTCCAAGGTATGTGAAAGCGGTTGTATCTCGGAGGTTTTACCTTCTAGTTTAACTGGTGCTGATATTGTGATATATAAACAGCCAAACATCAAGAACGGATGTACGTGCACAGCCTTCAGTACCTATTGGAACTCAGATGCTTAGCCTTCGGTCGTGTGTTCGATTTCAACCAGCGTTTACTGGATTAACTCTCCGTTAGCCTTTTGCTGTCCCCAGCCAAAAATCCACAAGGCAGCAGGTTGCTATTTTCTTTTAGGGCAGCGACCAATTAGACGGTCTGCCCTTCCGGGCTTATGAGCGCCATCTGTCCAGCAAAACCGGTTGTTTCGTGGACACCTTGGACACATCCGTCCAGTTATGTGTACGGTTTGCTCCGCTAGACTTTGATTGTCCCCAATCAAACTACAAGGCAGCAGTAGAGACGAGTATACGAAACCGAACGCAAAGAAAAAGAAGAAGAAGAAACAAGCTGAAGAAACTAATGGTTCCTTGAGATATAAAGAAATTAGAGCGTTCATGACCAACAATGACAAAAATGATGGATATTACCAACTGTCCAGAAGAGACCAGACAGCCATACTTTGCCTCCGGACAGGTCACAACAGAATGATGGATATTACCAACTGTCCAGAAGGGACCAGACAGTCATACTTTGCCTCCGGACAGGTCACAACAGAATGATGGATATTACCAACTGTCCAGAAGAGACCAAACAGCCATACTTTGCCTCCGGACGGGTCACAACAGAATGATGGATATTACCAACTGTCAGAAGAGACCAGACTGCCATACTTTGCCTCCGGACAGGTCACAACAGAATGATGGATATTACCAACTGTCCAGAAGAGACCAGACAGCCATACTTTGCTCCGGACGGTCACAACAGAATGATGGATATTACCAACTGTCCAGAAGAGACCAGACAGCCATACTTTGCCTCCGGACGGGTCACAACAGAATGATGGATATTACCAACTGTCCAGAAGGGACCAGACAGCCATACTTTGCCTCCGGACAGGTCACAACAGAATGATGGATATTACCAACTGTCCAGAAGGGACCAGACAGCCATACTTTGCCTCCGGACGGGTCACAACAGAATGATGGATATTACCAACTGTCCAGAAGGGACCAGACAGCCATACTTTGCCTCCGGACAGGTCACAACAGAATGATGGATATTACCAACTGTCCAGAAGGGGACCAGACTGCCATACTTTGCCTCCGGACAGGTCACAACAGAATGATGGATATTACCAACTGTCCAGAAGGGACCAGACAGCCATACTTTGCCTCCGGACGGGTCACAACAGAATGATGGATATTACCAACTGTCCAGAAGGGACCAGACAGCCATACTTCGCCTCCGGACGGGTCACAACAGAATGATGGATATTACCAACTGTCCGAAGGGACAGACAGCCATACTTCGAATCCGGACGGGTCACAACAGAATGATGGATATTACCAACTGTCCAGAAGGGACCAGACAGCCATACTTCGCCTCCGGACGGGTCACAACAGAATGAGACACCACCTGTACACTAAATTCAAAATAGGCACCAACGACATGTGGCCCCTGTAGCTTGGCGAGTATGACAACAGAACATATCCTACAGAGCTGCCCCAGTATGCAGACTTGAGAAGAAAGAGGTGGTCCACTTACACCAGCGTCAAATACAAACTGTATGCGTGGCTGATAATCTGAGGCAGATGGCTGCCTTTATTAGAGAATCCGAAATCCCAATCTAGTAAGAATGCAGAAGAAGAAAAAGATAAAGAAATTGTAGTTAATCTAACTGCTGAATCATAATCAAGCATGTACAATCAAATGTTCAAAGATGTGTTCACAATCTTCGATTTTCAGTAGCGAATATCACGTGATGAGAGCATGAAATAATTAAAAGTTTCTGAAAAAGGTATATTGCAGTAAATTTATCATTAATATTAATATAATTATTGTTATTATTGCTAGAATAACAGATGTAGAGTATGTACAAACAAGAATGTACGTGTTTCTAGTTTGAGCACGTGATCGATACAGTCCAGTAACACTCACAGACGAAAGAGCTCGACCCCAGCTTACACTGGAAATCTTCGAATAGAGTAGTCATCCCCATGTGCCTGTCATGTTTCTGTTTCAGTCTTCCGGCACTTTCCATCATTCCAAGTCTGTCCCTCAAGAGTGATCCTGCCTCTCGCTCACACATTCTCTCTCACTCACATATTCTCTCTTGCTCGCGCCTCGATGCAGAAAGAAATCAGAACTGTGGGAGAGGTGTTCACGGGAACAGTCGATTGGTTTCCGAAGATGTATTTAGTCTTGTCTCAACTTAGAGAAACACCGGACATGTCTTCTCGTCATAGGCGTCACATCTATAGGGTCGATATGATGCAGTTAGTGAGAACGACTTGACGTGTTGTCTTTATCTTGCTCACCTATTCATGAACTGTTTATTCATCTTCAGTGACTTCCTCATACATGGATTAGTCATGTTTTCCTATGTTTGTGGCTGGTACGTAAGGTAAGTCGCGACATCGTCGCCTGTCAGTCTTGTAGCAAATGTTTCACTGTCTGCTTGTTTTAAGTTTTGAAAAAATAATTCATATGCGTATGTGTGTGTGTGTGTGTTTGTATGTATGCTTCTAATCATGAATGTATACGTGTGTGCGTGTATGTGTGTGTGTGTGTGTGAATGTATGTGTGCGTGTATGAAGGTATGTGTGTTCGTGTGTGCGTGTGTTTATGTGTATGTGAGTGTGTGTATGTATATGTATGTTTGTGTGTATGTATGTACGTATGTGTGTATGTATGTATGTATGTATGTATGTATGTATGTATGTATGTATGTATGTATGTATGTATGTATGTATGTATGTATGTATGTATGTATGTATGTATATGTATGTATGTATATGTATGTATGTATATGTATGTATGTATGTATGTATGTATGTATGTATGTATGTATGTATGTATGTATGTATGTATGTATGTATGTATGTTGATGTATGTATGTATGTATGATGTGCATGCATGCATGATGCATGCATGCATGCATATGCATGCAGTGTATGTATGTATGTATGTATGTATGTATGTATGTATGTATGTATGTATGTATGTATGTATGTATGTATGTGTGTATGTATGTGTGTGTGTATGTATGTAACCAGCCTGGATTGCATGAAGTTATTCATTGAGTTACAACCCACCTGTGTGTTGCAGAAACTCGCAAGGGAGCAAAGAATAGTAACACTGCGACCTACAAGGCATGCCGTAAGAGGTGACTAGGGTAGGACCTAGGAAGCTACCTAGCAAATATAAAGCATCACAGAAATCGGATATGCTGGTCTACCTGTAGGCACATAACTGGCACACCGTTCTACAATCGCTCTTAGGCTCATATCCCATACAAATCACAAAGAGTGGTTAACAAGTGCTCGATATGAAGCGTCCGGAAGAAGAAGAAGAAGAAGAAGAAGAAGAAGAAGAAAAGAAGGAGAAGAAGAAGAAGAAGAAGAAGAAGAAAAGAAGAAGAAGAAGAAGAAGAAGGAGAAGAAGAAGAAGAAGAAGAAGAAAAAGAAGAAAAAGAAGAAGGAGAAGAAGAAGAGCTACAACCAATTCATAACCATGGTTACCGCTTTGTTTTTCATTACAAATATTTATAATCGTGTTTACTCTTTTACTAGTGCGGTCGAACTAAACACAAAAAGGCTGGAGGTTCATGCCCTGCACCCGAATCTCATAAAGTAAGGACATGAGTTAATCCTAGTATCTTATTTGAAAAATACAGAGAATATAATGTGGATCTCCATACATGTTTTATAGATTACACCACGGACTTGGGCAATGTACAACATCTGATATTGTTTAGCAACACGAAAGATTTTGGTTTCCTTTCCAACTAGATCCATCTAATACAGCGTTTCTCAAAGTTTGCGGTAATGCCCCAGTGGGCGCTGAAGCGTTCTAGGGGGCGATAATGGGTTCAGAAAAACTTGGGGAGGGTGTTCAAGCGATAAGGGTCGGTGACTCCTTAAAGAAGAAATTAATAAAAAATATTTGAAAATAAATAATTTTCGTGATTTTGCGATTGAATATTCATTTACAATTTGAATTCTGCATTTTAATTCATCTTATGCCTGTCTTACACGATCCATTTTTCATCAATTTTCTATGTCATGCATATAATCATTTGAAAATTGACCATGTATGACAGATATATATATCAATTTTCTATGTCCAAGAGAAAACAGAGCATGTATATATATGTGGGGGAAGGGGGTGAGTTGGCAAACTGGTATAATGTGGAGGGGTGTTACAAAGTTTATGTTGTGCAAAGTGGGCGGTGGGCCGAAAAAGTTTGGGAATCTGTGATCTAATAGAAACACTTAAGAAAAAAACTGTCCTGGAAAATCAAGTGTTTCGTTCACTTTAAACTACACTTTAGTTTGTTCTTCTTCAAGTTATTATCTATATCAGTGTTATCGTATAACACTAGTTATAACACTATCTAGTTGTAATAACACAAACGAGTTATCTGCTATGTTAAGTGTTGTTTCTTCTTCTTCTTCTTCTTCTTCTTCTTCTTCCTCTTCTCTCTTCTTCTTCTCTTCTTCTTCCTTTCTTCTTCTTCCTCTTTTTCCCTTCTTCTTCTTCTTCTTCTTCTTCTTCTTCTTCTTCTTTCTTCTTCTTCTCCTTCTTCTTCTTTTTCTTCTTCTTCTTCTTTTCTTCTTCTTCTCCTTCTTCTTCTTTTCTTCTTCTTCTTCTTCTTCTTCTTCTTCTTCTTCTTCTTCTTAGAACGCTCCATATCGACAACTTGTTAACAACTCTTTGTGATTTGTATGCGATCCGAGCCTAAGATTGGTTGTACGTTGTGCCAGTTATGCGCCTACAAGTAGACCAGCACATCTGATTTCTGCGACGCCTTTTTTTGACTAGAGTAGCTTTCCTAGAGGAATATAACAAGAAGGGTCCTTGCCTGGAACCCACAGGGACAGCGAAAGAAAGGGAGGCCGAGAAATACATGGAGACGAGATTTGGAGGCGGAGATCAACAATATAAAAGAAGAGCTGGAGGGAGCTGCAGGAGATAGCTAGAGATAGGAAGACTTGGCATGAGTTGGTTGATGGCCTATGCCCCAACCCGTGGTAAAAAGGCAACGAGAGAGAGAGAGAGAGAGAGCTTTCCTAGGTCACTCCCTCAGTTGTCTCTTACAACATGCCTTGTATGTCGCAGTGTTACTATTCTTTGCTCCCCTTGAAATCCACGGAAACATACGGGCGACAGGTGGTTTGGAGAGACCAGTAATGGAAGACATGGTTCCTGGTGGTAGACGCAGAGAAAGACCAAGACAAAGGTGGAAAGAAGGACATCAAAGAAACATTGAACATGACGTTAGAAGAGGTGGTAGAGTGTGCTAGAGACAGAGAATTTCTCAGTCAGACTGTGATGAAAGCTGCGTTCTGTAAGTGACATGCTGCTTGATAATGATGATGAGTACATCCTGCATACTTGGATCCAGTGGCGGCTCGTAATCCTTTGTGTTGGTGGGGCTAGACTCAAATTTTCGGGGGAAAACATGGTTTTGAATAAGGTTATATTTTAATTTATTAACTAATAAATATACGTTACACATTATTTTTGGTGGGGCCGGCCCCACTGACCCTTAATGACGAGCCGCCACTGCTTGGATCTATAAAAGTGAAGCAATATTTACTTCATACCCTACGGTACAAAAATGTTGTAGAATATTTTCTTCTTGTACTTACTAATGGTTACTTATTTATTAGATCTTCTTCTGTTATTGTTCTTCTTTGCTTTCGATTGCTATGAATTCAGATATAATCGATATAGCACTTCTGACAGATTTTTGCGTGAATGCCTACTTTTCTTTATAGCAGTGCGCCCACCCTTTCCTCTCTCGTCGTACAGGCTTGCCTTCTCCGATATCAGATGTAATTTATGAAATGTGAATTAGCAAATAAGAAAGAGAAAATTGAGATATTTTGGACATATAAAAAGACATGAAGCGCTGGAGAAGACCATCATGGAAGGAGGCATACCGGCAAAGAGAAGATGAGGAAGACCATGGAGAAGATGGATTCAGGATGTAACTGATGGTTAGAACATGACGGCTGCAGAGGCGGGACGGGACATCTGGCCTATGAGAGAGAAATTCCGGAGGACTGTCGGTGTGGCAACGTTCTGCTCAGGACAAGCTTTTCTATAATGATGATGAATTAGAAAAACGAATTGAACGCATTACAGGGACATGTAAATACAAACACTTTAGTACTGGAAATAAAAATATGATGAACGGAAAGTAAGGTATTGAGATAAATCAATAATAGGAAAATCAAACATTTATGAGTAGCTAAAAATCGAATGTTTGTGGCAGAAAAACGTAGATAAATATCAGCTGAACGGTGAACCGCATGTTGATGTTATTTCGGTTAATGGTTATAGTTAGAAAGAAAAATATATGAAGTTTGGTTGCACCATAGCAACGGTTCTCAAACTTTGTATAACAGCGGTCCCCTTTTAAATACATTTTGCTGATGCGAACCCCCAAAAGTTTCTATATATGAAAATGGATAGGAATGAATTATACGTGTGTTACAATAGTAAACAATGTCTGCAATTTAACATTTTAATAGACAGGGAGAGGTTTCTATTTGCCTTTAACAAGACGCGCTATCATTAGCATCATCAGTACATTTGCGTTTCAATTTCAACCAGCGATCCATCCTGAAGCTCAGTCAAAATGTATTGTAGCAAAATCCAATACACGCCAACGTTATTTATCATATCTTTCCCAAGATCGTTTCAGCCAATTACTTACTTAAATTTCATTCATCTAGCTATGGAGTTATTATTACACCACACCAACAATCAAAATGGCTCCAACTTCTCAGACAGTTGGGAACTTCAAATGATCTTTCATTTTGTCCTGTCAGGCGTTTAGACTCCGGGTTGTTCCGGTTCCTTTGATTTTATCAGCAGAACTTGATGTTGCCTTATACATCCAAAAACTGTATCACTGTTTTTAAAATATTTCATTTCCATATGTATGGAAATGAGAAGGTTCAGTTATGACGTAGTATAGGTCAAGTTTGTGTGATGGTGTGTAATTGTAGTGCGGGAAGGGGCGATGAACAAACGTGACGTAGGACAAGCTAGTCAGAACCGGTTTAAATAGTAAATATACGAGATGCAATGCGTACCTGGCAAATTTATATTTATCACTGGGGCTGCTTTTAAGTTGAACACCCTGTATAAGGGTTCTAATGTATAATAAACCTGGCTATCCCATTGTCAGAATCAGTTCAAACATGCACTATACGATTGCAAAACTGACCTATTTTATTTGGGTGTGGTTATTACACAATTTTTGTATTCTCAAACTCTCGATACTCTAACGAAATATGATAAATCGTAATCTTGTTCAATCTGTTTAAGTTTGGAATTATTTCCCATGTTTACTTCCTAAATATAGTTTGTGCGTGAACCATGTGGAGACAAATGGACATTTATTTCTTTGAACACTTGTTCCGTACCAGTTCAACAAAGATATATGATGTAACTTTGTTTGATGCTTACTAAAGGTGATGCAACTTAGTTTGATTTATATTAAGGGTGATGGTAATTTTTGGGAATTTATATTAAGGGGGATAAAACTTTGTTTGGTTTATATTAAGGGTGATATAGCTTCGTTTGGTTCATATTAAGGATGTCGTAATTTTGTTTGGTTTATATTAAAGGTGATAAAACTTTGTTTGGTTTTATTAAGGGGGATATAGCTTTGTTTGGTTTATATTAAGGATGTCGTAATTTTGTTTGGTTTACATGAAGGATGATGCAATTTTGTTTGGTTTATATAAAGGGTGATATAATTTTGTTTGGTTTATATTAAGGGTGATATAATTTTGTTTGGTTTATATTAAGGATGTCGTAATTTTGTCCGACATTAACTATTAAAAAGAGGGCACAATTTTCAGCATCTAGATTTTCATTTTGTAAACAAGCAGCGCAAAAGGAGAAAGACCTAGACAAATATTGAGACAAGAAGTGACTAACAGTCTTGAAAATGACAGCAACAGATGCAAGGTATTAAAAGAAATTAAAGACGTAAGCCTTAGGGTAAAAAGCTAGTCAAATGCAACCTGGTGCAATGAAGTCACTTCTTTAAACTCTTCAAAATAAAAATGAATTTAAAAAAAAATATATTTAATAAATATAAAAAGATATAATCCTCTGGTGAATACAACTATTCTTCTCTTTTTCCTAATCATTGACGTTCCCAACTGAGTATTCTTCTTCTTTCTGCTTTTTCGTCGTACGCTCCATATCGACCACTTGTTATATCACTCTTTGTGATCTGAATGTGATCTGAGCCTAACAGCGATTGTAGGTTGTGCTAGTTATGCGCCTAAAGTAGGCCAGCACATCCGATTTCTGCTACGTTTTTTATTTACTAGGAATAGCTTCCCTAGGTACCTACCTCTGTCGCCTCTTACGACATGCCTTGTAGGTCACAGTGTTACTATTCTTTGCTCCCCTTGCAAGCCCCGACAATACACGAGCCCATGGAATATAATCTACAACACCAACATTTATATTAGTATTTCGTTTCAGTATTACTTGAGAGTCTATAGCTCAAGCGGTAGTGAGCTCGATCACAAACCAAGCGTACCTGGTTCAAATCCAAAATGTAAAAATTGACCTCACCGTTCAGAAACTACTGAACGTATAAGTGGTGCCTAGAAAAAATCAACGACTCGTTTAATGTGGTTGATGGCTACCGTCCTGTAAAGGATATGCCACGATTTTCGATTTTCGATTACTACTAATAGCGGAAACGAATAATCCTGTACTATATTGAACCAATATTTATTTACGTCAGCGAATCATGAACAATGGACAAACAATCAATGAGATCATTGGAAGCCACAGAGATGTGGTAATACGGAAGAATGCTGAAAATTCCATGGACAGTGAAGAAAACAAATGATGAGGTTTTAAATCATTCACACACATAAACCTTATCAAAAGAATAAGAATCAGACAGTCAAGGTTCTTCAGGCATATAATGCGAAGAGAAGGTTCAGAACATTTGGTGACAACAGGTAATATTTAGGGAAGGAGAGATCGTGGAAGACCGAGGAAGAAAATGTTGGATGGCCTGACATCGTTACTCGACAAAAGATCGACGTCAGAACTGAATAACTGCACCAAGGAGCGAGTGTTGTGGAGAGCCATGATCGCCTACGCCGGTAGGCATCTTGATTGATTACTAATAGACTTGATTGATTACTAATAGAACATAGTTCTAGATATAGTTCTAACATTATGTCATTTTTTCATTGCAGTTTCTATAACAAAGCTATTTGTATACATGTGAGACATAACGCTAAATAAACCAATATACCACTGTAATACAAAAAGATAGTTTTGGTTATTGGTTACTAAACTGATGACATTGCACTCCTGGCAGACCCATAGGTGTTCAGTCTCCCTCAATAGATATCGAAGAGTATGCAAATTGATGGTTCCCGTGGCTCGCTGATCAAACACACTTCTCACTCTGCCTCTCAGGCATCCAGTTCGACTTGTACAACGGGTAACTCCAAACTGCCTAAATCGCTTGATCGATTCAACATCGATTTTAGTGTCACAATCCAACAGACAGTCGCGAAGAGACCGAAGAATATCCCCTTATCCATCTTCAATTCCCCAACAATCGATGCTGTTGATGCAAGCCTGTCCGCCTCTCATTACCGTAAACACCCGCATGCCCAGGACAGTATATCGACGTAAGCCTCTGGAGGTTAGAAACTTCTACAGACGACATCCACTCATACCGACACCTGCCCTTCTGGATCTTGTGAAGCATCGACTGAGAGTCAGATACAACAACGGCCACAGTAAATGAATCCCAGAGATCCAATGGAGGGCAACAGTAACGGCCTCAACCTCCATCCTCATACTAGAAGTAGAAGTAATCTAAAAAAGATAAAAATTACAGAGACGCTCTGCTATTTATGTAGCAATTTTGAATGCACTGCAAATGTTAAAAAAATAAATTATGCGACGAATTGTCAAAGCAACATCAGCTTTTAAAAGTCTAAATAAAATATTGAACAGCAAATTGTATAGTATTAAAACTAAATTACCAATTTTCAATTCCAATGTTGTATCGATCCTAACATATGCTAGCGAGATTTGGAAAAGGACAAAAGATATAGAAAATAAGTTAAATGAATTTGAAAATAAATGTCTGCAACAACAAAAAAAATGAACAGAAAATGGAACCAATTTAGAAGTGATGTCATAGAAATGTCTGGCCAACCACTAGTAACAACTGTTATAAGAAGGAGAAGATAGAGATATGAGGCTGCATACCTGAGACAGAAATGTCTGGTCAACCACTAGTAACAACTGTTATAAGAAGGAGAAGATAGAGATATGTTTGGCAGACCTGGAGAAGAAATGTCTGGTCAACCACTAGTAACAACTGTTATAAGAAGGAGAAGATAGATATATGTTAGGCATACCTTGAGACGAAATGTCTGGTCAACCACTAGTAACAACTGTTATAAGAAGGAGAAAATAGAGATATGTTAGGCATACCTTGAGACGAAATGTCTGGTCAACCACTAGTAACAACTGTTATAAGAAGGAGAAAATAGAGATATGTTAGGCATACCTTGAGACGAAATGTCTGGTCAACCACTAGTAACAACTGTTATAAGAAGGAGAAGATAGAGATATGTTTGGCAGACCTGGAGAAGAAATGTCTGGTCAACCACTAGTAACAACTGTTATAAGAAGGAGAAGATAGAGATATGTTAGGCATACCTTGAGAAGAAATGTCTGGTCAACCACTAGTAACAACTGTTATAAGAAGGAGAAGATAGAGATATGTTAGGCATACCTTGAGAAGAAATGTCTGGTCAACCACTAGTAACAACTGTTATAAGAAGGAGAAGATAGAGATATGTTAGGCATACATTGAGAAGAAAGGATCAAAGAATACCAAGGCAGGTATTAAAGTGGGAAACATATATTTGGTAGGACGTTGAAATATGTATTGCAAATTTACGTGATCCTATAAGTTCGGATGCGAGTCATGAACAATAAACAAACAGATTGAAAAATCTCTGGAGGCCACAGAGATGTAGTTTTACAGAAGAATGATGAGAATCCAATGGACTACTAAAATGTTGAGGTGTTGAATGAGGTCAAGACACAGAGAAAATGTATTATCAACATGAGAAAGATGTTGTCATCATTTTCGGGCACGTTATGAGGAGGTGGGGGGGGGCTTAGAACAACTGGTAAAATTGAGGGTAGACGAGATAGAGGAAGACAGAGGAGAAAATTTGGATAGCCTGACCTCATGGTACGGTAGAGCGTCAACATCTGAGTTGATAGCAAACACCAAAGATAGAGATTTGTGGAGATCCACGATCTGCTACGCCAGCCGGCATGGCACCTGATGATGATGATGAGTTTGTTATTTATTTATGAAAAGCGCTAATATTAAATTTAATTTCGCCCGAGTGGTTACCGGGGCCCAAATTTGGGGTGTAAAGAATAGAACCACTGTTACCTGTCACGCATGTCGTAAGAGGCAGCTAAGGATGTTTGGCTGAAATCGGATGCACGCGTCCTAAACGTGTAGAAGTCTATGCGTTTAGGGCCCTACCAAACCAATGTGCAACGTATACACGTTCTTGGTAAAGATCAAACATATCACAAAGAGTGATTAAAATTGGTCGTGGAGAACGAACGCAAAGAAGAAGAGAGAAAATGTAATTTGTGACCTAATTTAGCCTTGTTTTAGCTTACCCTGATGTTTAAAAATTAATTTCTCTTAATCTAACCCTGCGAAAAATAATGAATATAAAATGGAACGAATTTAGGAGTAGTGATGAAATCAGAGACATGTCTTGTCAACCACTAGTGACAACTGTTATAAGAAAGAGAAGATGGAGATATGTTGGACACACCTTGAGGAGAAATGATCAACGAATATCAAAGCAGGCATTGAAGTGGGATGCAAAGGGTTCAAGAAAGAGAGGTCGACCTAAAGAGACCCTGAAACGAACTTTGCTGAGAGAGGCGGAAATATCGGTCTCAGTTCCATGGAAGATATTGAGCGAGTTTCCCAGGATAGAGCGGTATGGAGAAGTTACTTGCAGGCCCTATGTAACGTATAACGGTACGAGAGGAATTATTATATTATTATTATTATTATTATTATTATTATTATTATTATTATTATTATTATTATTATTATCTCATCATCATATCATCATTATTATTATTATTATTATTAATTTTATTATCATCATCATCATCATCATTACTTATTATTAATTTTTTAAAAAAAATCTGAAATTTAAAGATCCCATAACATGAGAAGAATTATTGCCGGGAATATCCGCTTCATTTATTCGGCTTTATACTACATGGGAATATGAATAAAATATTGATAATGGGAAGAGGCAGGAAGTTTTGCAGATTCATTAAACAGATATACAAATTAAAGAATTCGTTTATATATCATGATGTATATTGATTAACTCTTAGTCTGCGCTCACTAAGGTTGCAACACAGTTTATAGTGTTCTATCAAACTTATACAATTTCCGATTTCACTGCTGAGCTATCGCCCGAGTGGTTACGGGGCCCAAATTTGGAGTGTAAAGAATAGAACCACTGTTACCTACCACGCATGTCGTAAGAGACGACTAAGGAGGTCTGGCTGAAATCGGATGCACATGTCCTAAATGTGTAGAAGTCTATGCGTGTAGGGGCCTACCAAACCAATGTGCAACGTATACACATTCTTGGCCCTTTGCCTTGCAAATCGAAGGTTCGAGTCCGGACCGCGCCGTTCTCTTCACGAGTGCAGTTTTTCCAGAGACCCCTAGGATTGTTGCCGGAGCTACGGAGTTCGTGTCTTGTGTAATACTGGTAGGTGGCGTGCCATTTCTGCTGAGAGGGCCGAGCCATAGGGTAAAACCCGGTGCAATGAAGTCAATCCTTCGGCTTTAAAACACTTTTTTTTGGCAAAGATCAAACATCACAAAGAGTGATTAAAATTGGTCGTAAAGAACGAACACAAAGAAGAAGAAGACTGCTGAGCTAGACGGTCTTATATTATGGAGGTCTTGTACAGAGACAAGAACATAGTTGTTAACCATAATTGACAATGCTTATCGGCATGGCTCATGATAATGACGAAATTACTTGTTATCTCATCTATTTCTTACCGTATTAAAAGGTTTTAAAACCAAAGTATTGACTTTATTTCACAGAGTTTTACCCCATATGACTCGGTCCCTCTCCGCAGAAATGGTAAGCCACCTACCGAGAGTATTGCACAAAGCACGAATTCTGTAGCTAGGGCAACAATCCTAGGGTCTCTGGAAAAAATGCACTCGTGAACAGAACGCTCGGTCTGGATTCGAACCCAAGCCCTTCGACTGCAAGGCAAGGGCGTACCCACTTAGTCACAAGAACCCCTCTGTTACTATTACTATATTTTCTCAGCGTATATTATTTACCAGTGTTATGTTTTTCTCTCGATTGAAATGGATGAGATGCGATCACTTCTGTGTTAGAAAACACACTGTACAAGACTTTATTTCGCCTTCCTGCATTATACACATGGTAACAGACCAGCCTGCATAACAAAGCAATGATCGATTTGGTCTCAGTGGTTGCGAAACCATACGAAGATCTATGCCAGACATGTAGAGCTGAATCAACAATTAATCATTAACACATTTCTTCTTCTTCTTCTTCTTCTTCTCTTCCACCATTTACTTCTTTATAGTGCCTGTCTGTTGCCAGGGTTCACAAAGGAGCAAAGAATAGTAACACTGCGACCTACAAGGCATGTCGTAAGAGTCGACTGAGATAGGAGTCTAGGAAGCGGAGCAGAAATCGGATGTGCTGGCATACTTGTAGGTGCATAACTGGCACAACGTACTTCCGCTCTTAGGCTCAGATCACATACAAGTCACAAAGAGTTGTTAACAAGTAACACAAGATGTGGAGCGTTGGTGGTGGAGGGAGGGGAGGAGGAAATGTAATGATCTTATGTATGCTTGTTCTAAGACACTTTGCAAGCTGATATTCATTTTCTTAAGACTGTTCTTGATGTCTTCACTCCTCTTTGCTTGGTCTTTCTCTTGCTCTGTACTCGTTATACTTTATCAGTGTCGCTCTCTGTGGTAGTCGATACCAATGCACTCTTGTCAGGTGTTCCAACCACTTAATCTGTTGTTCTTTAATGAATTGCATGACTCTGTTCACATCCATCTTCTTCTGATTTCTTAATTTCTAATTTTATCCCGTATTGTCACACCTGTAGCTCTTCTAGGGCACTTCATCTCCGTTGTTACAATTTTCCGCGTATTAGCTGCTGTTATTGTCCATGTTTGGCAGTGATAACATAGTGTTGGCCAGAAAATCGTTCTTATAAGTAACACACTTACGATGTTATAAAAGAGAATATATCAGAAGCTATGGCTGTTACATGGAATGCTTTTTGCTGTGTCAACCGTGCGTTTGTTTTGTGTATTCAGAAAATGGTGGACAGCGGTTATGACGAACACGCTCAATCTGCCGTATGCAGTTATATTGCGAGTGCAGAAAGCTGGATTTTGTCATGATTGATGTTCCCTTCGACAAGAATTGCAATTCAAGTGATGAACAGTTTTGTGTTGCTACATTAGCAACGGCCATATGCATTTTATGCGGTGCAGGTTGCTTTTTGTGGTGGTATTCGGTTGTTTCATTCTGGAATTAGTTTAAGGAAACATTTCACAGTTGTTAGCATTTCGTGTGATTTTCATTGGCACAGGAACGGAGCAATTATGGGGTGACCGTTGCAGTGAAGTTGGAACCGTACTTATGAACTTATGAACTTATATCAGAACGTGATATGAATTAGTGTTATGTATAAACTATCGACTATCCACTCGGACACAAGAAGGCTGTGGGTTCAATCCCTCACTCGACGTTTCACATGTGAAGAAAGGAACTGGCCCTTCTACCTCCTGTACACTTGGAACTAGAAATGTTAAGTGAAGTGTTTTCATACCCTAAGGTCTGAAAAGACTACGGGAAGTTTTATTTTATAATTTATCAGAATACTAGTTGGAGTAAAGTTTGTTTTCTCGACCACAAGGGTTTCTCATATCAACTCAGTCTCATTTGGGTACAAGAAACACTGGGAAGAATGGGAATACGAAGTTTAAAGAATCCCCAGGGAAAGCATCGAAGCCAATAAGTATGGCAAATAAATAAACAATAACAAGAAAATAAAAGGCTTCTGGAAAAAAGAAAACAATTTATGAAACACAGGATTCGAACCACAACCTTACTTCGCACAACCCCAATTGTATAGCCATGAAAACGAGCGTTTTTCACAAGACAATTGTCAAGCTCTTCAAAAACAGCGTTGATTACATCACACAGACTAATCAGGTTAGATTTGATAGAACAGTGCGTGTACAAACACAAGCGATAAGCTTTTAGTGTTTGTATTGATGAGACGAAACGACAACACTTATACACACAAGTTTCAGTTTCAGTTTGGAATATATTCATTGCACTCCGGGCATGTCCATATGTGCTCCGATCTCCTTCGCAATATCTCCAACAGCGTTCAGCGACTGACCGTACCTGTACGATTTTGATTGATGAGCCTACTCGTATACCTGTCGTGCTGTTCTTTTCTTGCCACACATTCTTCAAACCCAGCTCCCGGAATCTAGTAGTTGACGAGGAATGGTTTAGATCATCGTTTCCCAAAGTGGGCGGTGGCATCCAAGGGGGCGCTGAAGGGGAAGCGATGGGGTTGGTTCAGAAGAATGTGGGGGTGTTCAGGCGATTAGGGGTCGGTGGCTCTTAAAGAAGAAATTAATAATAAATATTTTAAAATAAATTATTTTCGTGATTTTGAAATTGAATAATCATTTAAAATTTGAATTCTGCATTTTAATTCATCTTATGTCCGTCCTACACGATCCATCTTTTCATCACTTTTCTATTTCATGCATATATTTATTTGAAAATTGACCAAGTATTACAGAAATATATATCAATTTTCTGTCAAAGAGAAAATAGAGCATGTATATATGTGGGAGGGGGGCGTTGGACTACTATTATAATGTGGAGGGGTGGGGCGTTACAAAGTTTATGTTGTTCAAAGTGGGCTGAAAAAGTTTGGTAATCTATGGATTAGATGAAAATCTTCTCTGCACACAAATCACACACGTATACACATATAACATACATGCACACATCATTCTAGTAGCTTCAGCATACTTGACTGTCTTGTCTATCCACATGCATCATGAAGCGGCGTGGGGACTTTCACTTTTCTATCCTGTGCAAGGTGTGTTTTGTAACAAGTGAATAGGAGATTTTTTTTTAAAGAGCTCCAGGAGGAGCACCGGAGCCACCGAAGATTGTAAATAAATATACAATAAACAAATATTACTTTGTGCAAGCATGTTCCATCGAATCTGACTTAATCTTTCTGTGTTCTCTAGTCGACGCTGTTTGAAAAAGACACAACTAAGCGAAGCTCTTTCTTTTTAGAGCTAGCTGGTCGTGCTCTTACTGCATTGCTAGACAATGGGTGCTGTAAGAAGTAAGGTTTAGGTTCGAAACCTGTGTTCGGTAAATTTAATTTCTTCGGGAAGTAATAGTGGAAGTCATGATACTGATTGCACCACCCTTCGATTCACGTCGGTAACAAAAAATATCGATCTAACACTCCATTCTCCAATGTGCCACAAGGTATGAAAATGGGTTCTTTCCTTACATCTTCTCTATTACTTCACCTAAGTACATTTCAGTACAAATGACTGACCAGCTGATAATGATATTATCTCATCTAACACATTGAAAGAAGAAGACATCTATTATTTAAAGCAGAGTTTCAGAAATCTAACCTGAGCAATTAGTTCTCAGAAGTAGACACAAGTAGAGTAGAATGACAAGTTCACTGTCCTTGTACGGGTACACTGAGTGCATACTTTACTGTGTTACACAGTGACACAAGAGAGCATACTACACTGTGTTACATAGTGACACAACAGTGCATACTTTACTGTCTTACTCATAGATACAAGAGTGCATACTTTACTGAGTTACACAGAGATACAAGAGTGCATACTTTACTGTGTTACACAGTGACACAAGAGTGCATACTTTACTGCGTTACACAGTGATACAAGAGTGCATACTTTACTGTGTTACACAGTGATACAAGAGTGCATACTTTACTGTGTTACACAGTGACACAAGAGTGCATACTTTACTGTGTTACACAGTGATACAAGAGTGCATACTTTACTGTGTTACACAGTGACACAAGAGTGCATACTTTACTGTGTTACACAGTTATACAAGAGTGCATACTTTACTGTGTTACACAGTGACACAAGAGTGTCAACTTTACTGTGTTACACAGTGCACAAGAGAGCATACTTTACTGTGTTACACAGAGATACAAGAGAGCATGCTACACTGTTTTACATAATGCCACAAGAGAGCACACTTTACTGTGTTACACAGTGACACAAGAGAGCATACTACACTGTGTTACATAGTGACACAAGAGTGCATACTTCTGTGTTAACATTGAACAAGAGTGTGAACTTCACTGTGCTACACATTGAACAAGAGTGTGAACTTCACTGTGCTACACAATGAACAAGAGTGTGAACTTCACTGTGCTACACATTGAATAAGAATGTTAACTTCACTGTGCTACAATGAACAGAGGTGAACTTACTGTGCTACACATTGAATAAGAATGTTAACTTCACTGTGTTAAACAGGGAACAATGGCGTCAACTTCACTAGGGAAAAAAGTATAACCACGACTACCTTACAAACAGAACAATAATTTAAACTTGTATTCCATTGGATATCAAAGCAGTAGTTGTTCCCATCAAGTCTATGACATTTGAAGTGTTCACAAAATATTTTTAAATAACACAATTTTGTCTTTATCTTTTCAAAAAACACACAAAACACACAAAGCAACAAAAAACCCCCAAAAACTTTTATTCGATAGCGTAATTCCACTTAGTGGATTGCTAAAGGTCTTCTTATCTTGATGATTAATAATCGCTTGCCCTAACTGTCGTCACGTTGTCTGAGTTTTAAAACATATTTTATCGCTGAAGGAAAATAAAGCTGACGTTGTCGAGGTTTGTACCCGCGCTCTCATGACTATAGCCCTATGCCCTAACCACTGAGTTATCAGGTGGATTATGAGTATTTTCAAACACAAATAAATACTGTTTCTTTCTTTTCTTCGAACACTCCACAACGACTATCTATTACCCACTCTGTGTGATTTGTATGTGATCTAAGCCTAAGAGCGATTGTACGTTGTACCAGTTATACCCCTACAAGTAGGCCAACACATCCGATTTCTGCGACGCTTTTGATTTACTAGGGTAGCTTTCCTAGGTCCTACATCAGTCGCCTCTTACGACATGCATTGTAGGGAGCAGTGGTGCTATTCTTTGCTTCACTTGCGGGCCCCGCCACCACTTAGGCGAAATACTGTTTTAAAACTCGTTTGCATGTAAAACAAATTGGGGAGGACATTTTTAGTTTGCCATTAAACATCAGCTTATATAGTGTGTTCAAGATAAAATTAGCCTCATTGACAAATCAAACGTTGCCAGGCACGCATTGCATTTTGTTTATTTACTATTTAAACTGGTTCTTACTAGCTTGTCATTTCGTCACATTTGTTCATCGCTCCTTTCCGCACCATAATTACAGACCATCACAAAAAGATTCGCCCATTTGACCTAGACAACTGCTCAGATATAAAGATGTCTGCAAAACCTCAATGAAAAACTTTTCTATAGATCCCAGCACATGGGAGGGACTAGCTGATGACAGAGTTGTGTGGAAAGCCAAATTACGGAAGGGCAGAGTCTTTGAGAAGAGACAGTACGAGCTGAACGACAAGAGAGAAAAGCGAAAACTCAGAAGTTGTCACAATAAAACACTTGCCTATTGACCGTCTGTAAAGATGAAAAGGGCCATATATATGTCATAATTGAACTTTCTCATTTTCATAAACATTTGCCAGATTGGCTCCTTTACGGGCTGCTGTTATCTTGAACACCGTAATCCTTCCCCACTCCCACCCCACGGACACCTTACTAAAGTGTATACACGTAAATTCTCCACAACTTCAACATGTGCAGTGTTGATATCTCCACCGAAGTTGTTTCATAAACCAATCAATCAAGTGCCATGCCTGCCGGCGTAGGCGATCATGTCTCTCCACAACTCTCTTTGATTGGTGCATGTAATCAGTTCTGACGTCGATATTTTGTCGAACCATGATGTCAGGCCATCCAACATCTTCTCCTCTGTCTTCCACGATCTCTCCTTCCTGAATTTTACCTGTAGTCACCAAATGTTCTAAACCTTCTTCGCATTATATGCCCGAAGAACCTTGATTGTCGGATTCTTATTCTTTGATAAGGTTTCTTTGTGTGCAGACCTGATTTAAAACCTCCACGTTTGTTTTCTTTGCTGTCCATGGAATTCTCAACATTCTTCTGTAAAACCACATCTCTGTGGCTTCCAATGATCGTATTGTTTGTTTGTTCAGTGTCCATGATTCGCTGCCATACAAAAGAATTGGTTCAATATAGCATTGGAGTACTCGTTTTCCAGTGTCATTGGTAGTGAGTTCACGCATAGTGTGTTCTTCATTTTCATAAAAGCTGCTTTCGTTTGAGCTATTCTACTCCTAATCTCTGTTGTACATCTTCCATCTGGTGTTAAGAATGTTCATAAACCAAGTAACATGTAAAGAATGTATAAATCTAACTCATCCATGCAAAGAAAAGACATCAGAAATTTCATTGAAATGACAACGTAAGTGTCGAAAGATATAAAACCTTCATGTGCTTGACGAAGATATTTTTATCGAAATGTTAGTTTTGTGTCTCCTGCTGATTAAAGCAAAATTCAATGGGTTTTTGGGTCAAAAAGTAATTTCTTTGTTATTTATAGTTGTGTTTAGAATAGTTTGTATTCACATTAATATATCTACCTGATTCTCACCTGTATTTCGTTACCTAATTCTTACCTGTATCTTTCTACTGCATTTTAACCTACATTTCTTTACGTAATCTCTATACCTCTCTACTTCGTTATAATTATACCTTTCTACTTTATACTCACCTGTACCTGACTATCTCATTCGCACCTGCACCTCTCTACCTCAATATCACATATATCTCTCTTCCTTCTCATCTGTATCTCTTTACCAATTCTCACTTGTATTTTTCTACTTCACTTTCACCTGTATCCCCTTACCTTCTTCTCACCTATATCTCATTACCTCATTCTCACCTGTATCTCATTACCTCATTCTCACCTGTATCTCATTACCTCATTCTCACACGTATCTCATTACCTCATTCTCACACGTATCTCATTACCTCATTCTCACCTATATCTCATTACCTCATTCTCACCTGTATCTCATTATCTCATTATCACACGTATCTCATTACCTCATTCTCACCTATATATCATTACCTCATTCTCACCCGTGTCTCATTACCTCATTATCACCTATATCTCCTTACTTCCTTCTCACCTATATCTCATTACCTCATTCTCACCTGTATCTCATTACCTCCTTCTCACATGTGCCTCATTATCTCATTCTCGCCTGTGTCTCATTACCTCCTTCTCACACGTATCTCATTACCTCATTCTCACTCGTATCTCTAATTTTATCAAATTCTTCAGACTTTATTTTCTATCGACTGCATCACTTATGTATGTTAATGGCTTATAAACACCATCATATATGTCTATTTCTATTCTCTATTGAACATCTCCTCTATTCTCTATTGATTGCAACATCTCCTCTAAGTGGAGCGCCGAATGAATGGATTAGATCGTGGCTGCCATGCGGAGACCTGGTTCATTCCCGATACGGTCAATGCGTTTTTTTCTGTCAGGAGTATAAAGAAAAAATCCGAATCTGAACATTTTCACAGCGACTACACTAGCCATGTAGTCATTACATTTCACAAGCACATGTCTCCCCTGTAGTCTTCTTCTTCTTCTTCTTCTTCTTCTTCTTCTTATTCTTTCTTCTTCTTCTTCTTCTTCTTCTCTTCCACCATTTACTTCTTTATGGAACTACACCGCCACAAACGTGGTATTACAGACAGTAAATATATATGTTTTCTTGCAACATCTCCCTCAACTCTCTGTTGATTGCAACATCTCCCTCTATTCTTTGTTGTTTGCAACATCTCCCTCTATTCTTTGTTGCTTGCAACATCTCCCTCTATTCTTTGTTGCTTGCAACATCTCCATCTATTCTTTGTTGCTTGCAACATCTCCCTCTATTCTTTATTGTTTGCAACATCTCCCTCTATTCTTTGTTGCTTGCAACATCTCCCTCTATTCTTTGTTGATTGCAACATCTCCCTCTATTCTTTGTTGATTGCAACATCTCCCTCTATTCTTTGTTGCTTGCAACATCTCCATCTATTTTCTGTTGCTTGCAACATCTCTCTCTATTATTCTCTTTTAACTGCTACATTTCTGTCACTCTCTCTCTCTCTCTCTCTCTAGCTCTCTCTCACTTGCGATCACCGCACAGACGACGTACCAGATCTCCCCATAAATTCTATTCATGTGGAAATCTGATTTATGCAGCCTTAGCATTGGTGTGTTTTACGTCACATCTTCAGCACCATTTGGAGAGCTGGTGCTTATCCTTCAGCGATGTGTCCGGTTTCAGCCAGCGTTTACTCGGTTCGCTCTCCGTTCTGTGGCCATCTAGTGTTTGTTACGGTGTGGGGTAGCTAGCCCCACGCCCAACTTACTTAGCCGCCTCTTACGACATGGTGGCAGGTAACAGTGGTTCTATTTTTTACACTCCAATTTGGGCCTCGGTAACCACTCTGATGACTGCTACATTTTAGGAGACTCCTACTCAGGTAGGGACTGCTACATTTTAGGAGACTACTACTCAGGTAGAGACTGCTACATTTTAGGAGACTACTACTCAGGTAGAGACTGCTACATTTTAGGAGACTACTACTCAGGTAGAGACTGCTACATTTTAGGAGACTACTACTCAGGTAGAGACTGCTACATTTTAGGAGACTACTACTCAGGTAGAGACTGCTACATTTTAGACCATAGGTTCCTAACCTTTTTTGATTCAGTGCCCCATTTTTCAGTGAATAATTCGCTTCTGCCCCCTTTGGGTAAACTATATTGTACATACTATAAATTGAAAAACAAGGACACATTTTTCAGTTATTGGTTATTGGTTACTAAACTGACAGACCCATAGGTGCTCAGTCTCCCAACAGATATCGAAGAGTATGCATACTGATGGTTCCTGTGGCTCGCTGATTAAACACACCTCTCACTCTGCCTCTCAGGCATCCAGTTCGACTTGAACAACGGGTAACTCCAAACTGCTTAAATCGCTTGATCGATTCAACATCGATTTTAGTGTCCTCATCCAATAGACCGAAGAGACCGAAAATATCCCCTTATCCATCTTCAACAATCGATGCTGTTGATGCAAGCCTGTCCGCTCTCTCATTACCGTAAACACCCGCATGCCCAGGACAATATATCCACGTAAGCCGCTGGAGGCTAGAAACTTCTATAGACGACATCCACTCATACCGAAACCTGCCTAAGTTATTTTATTAGAAGATAATACCAATATTACTGTTTTGCTCACAGTATCATTGACACAATTTATGTTATAATGTATTTATTGGAGCTGATCTTGATATGATGAAACTAATTTGTCGATGTTTGGTGATATTTTTGTCATCAATAATTTTAAATCTTCGCATTTCTCTATTGACAATCTGTTTCGTTTCTTTGTAAATAGTCTGGTGACCATGCTAACTCCTCTTTCAGCTAAATATGATGATATGAATACAATAAACAACTTCTTACTGCAGCCCATTAGGGTTGATATAATATTGTAATTTAACTTTGTAGACACAATTCTTGACATCCATTATTCAATTTTCCATTTCAGCTCTTCATTTTTTGACAATTCTATCAACTCTTCCTCCTGAAATAATTCTGTTATTTGTACATTTTCTGTTTCTTCTTCCTCTGCTTGCTCACTAGACTGGGATTTTGGATTCTCTAATAAAGGCATCTATCAGCCACGCCATACAGTTTTCTTGGATGCTGGTGTAAGTGGGTCACCTCTTTCTTCTCAGGTCTGCATACTGGGGGCAGTTCTGTAGGATGTGCTCTATCGTCATATTCGTCAAACCACAGGGGCATAGGTCGTTTGTGCCTATCTTGAATCTAGTTCTATTCTCATTCTGTTGTGACTCGTCCGGAGGCGAACTATGATAATATGGTCTCTTATGGGCAGTTCGTAATATCCATCATGCTTGTTGTGTTTTGTGTGTTATTTTCCCCACTTTGTTGTGTAGTTCCCTCTGGCGATGGTTTTGCTTCTTCCTAGCTGATCAGGTTGTCATCTTGTGGCATCCCTGCCCCCTCTTTAGCCAGTCTGTCAGCATCTTCATTCCCTTGATCTTGCAGTGTGAGGGTATCCACTGGATTACTACACTCTCCGAATCATGGACCTACTGGGCTACGGTTGACCTGAGATCACTTAGTTCCGTGTTCCTTTCAGATTTCCCTGCTGAGATAGTAGACCAAAGCACAATTTTTCCATGTATTTGTTTCATATGTTGTAGTGTCATTTTTGCAGCTGCATTGAGGGCATCCAGCTCTGGGAACCTGTATGAGCAGGGAAGAGAGGTACTGGCTGGTCGTATGTGTCTTGGCTGAGCCAGTACTAATATTGGTCTGCGTGGGCAAGCTCTTTGGAGTTTGCCATGAAGCTAATCCTTTTCAATCTGCCCATACCGTAGCTGTTATTTGGGGTGCATTGGATGGTTCATCAGTCTCTTACATTTTTCCTCGTTGAATACTTTCATGTTCCGCCTGTCCTCCATTAGTTGGTCCTATGGTCGTTTCCAGTATTTCTATGGGAGTAGACTTATGATTTCAGTGATGATCCGTACCTGACTTAACACTCGGCTTAGCTTTATGAAGTGTGTCTTGGAGATTGTTACCCAGACTGATATACCATACTGAACGTACTGGTCAAACTCTCCCAGAGTAAATCCTTTTCAGAATGCTACAACCCGCACCCCTGTTGGTGCTTGCTAATTTGTTCACGATCCCCAATCTCTTCTTTGCTTTTTCTCTAGATTTGCCTACCTGTATTTTCCACTTCCGCCTACTGTCCGTGATGATTCCTATATAGTATGGACATTCGTCCATTGAGAGTAGGTGGTCATTGAACTTGAGTTTGAGCATTTGTTTCTTCTTGAATAGGCTGAAGAATTTTCATTTATAAAGGGCAGTCAAGATCTGGTATATTTTTCTAGCTTTTAAATTACATCTTGCATCCTTGAGGTGGCTACTGCTATTGATTCTTCTCGTGTCCATAGTGCCAGTTCATCGGCGGAGATTGCACCATGCACTCTGTTGGGGATGTCTTTCATAATCATTTATAAAAACTAGAATTAGCTTTGGAGACAGGATCCCTCCTTGGGGAACAACATGTTCGATGATTGCCTTAATGCTAAGTTTTCCTGGTCCTATACTTCGGCTGTTCTATTTACCAGACATATCCAGATATACATGCGCCTTTTGATTCCAAGTTTGAGCAGTTTTGATTTTCAGTTCCCTCTCCAGACCCTGTCAAGCATTCCTCCGTTCTTGATGCTTGGCTGCTTATATATCTCAATAGAATGATACAAGCGGACTAAGAACGAACGAGAGAGAGAGAGAGAGAGAGAGAGAGAGAGAGAGAGGAGAAAGCCTTCCCATGTCAACCCAAACCGTTAGTGTATGTTTCTTTTCTTGAAATCCACTTCTGATCTCCTGTGCAATGTAAGTTGCTTGGTCTTCTGTTGATCCATGCTGACTGAATCTACTCTGCTGTAGTAGTATTAATTGTTTTTGCTCCAGTTGCCACTTGAGTCTTCTATTGAGAAGCCTATCCATCACCTATCCATCACTTTTCCAATACATCTAAAGAGACTAATTGGTCTACGATTGCTTGGATCGAATCTGTGTTTTCCTTGTTTTAGATTGGGCACTGTGATAGCTTCTTTCCATTCACTAGATATTTCTGCGACTTTCCAGCTCGCTCTCAAAACTTTAGCAGGTTTTCTTGACTTTCTTGCCTAGGTTGATGAGCATCTCATTTGTGATGCCATACTTTCCTGGTGACTTCTTAAGGTTAAGACTCTGGAGTCCTTCTTCAACTCCCATCTGTCCATGTTGAGACGTCGTGTCTCTTCATCTCTGCCTTGTGGTTTTCTTAACTGCTCTCCTATATTTAGCCGAGGTTACCTTGAGAGCTATGTTGCGTCTATGCTCTGCTCAGTTTCTACTCTTTCTCTGGCCTGACTCACTTCCTCTTCAACATTTTGGACCTCTTCTGACCAATAAGATTTGTAGTCTCTTCTTGCACCTCTAGGAATTGATTCTTTTGCTGCCCTCAAAATGAATATGTTAAATAGGTATGTCATGTTCCTTATCTTTTTTTTGGTGTGTATTTACGGGGTCACAGTAGATGTCTCTGAACCTCAAACTGTGCCTGTCAACTCTTTTGTAGTTCCACTGGGTCATTATTTTTGGACTTGGGTGAAATATCTAATCTTCAAGGAAAGCTTGACAGGTTTGTGGTCACTGTCTCCCAGCTGTTCCAAGAAGATTAGATCCAAGTTGTGGGCTATGTTGGTGGCAAAGACGAGGTCTGTGGGATATATTTTTCTGTATTCTTGAGTAGAAAGTTGGTGGGTCATCGAGTCCATTCCTGAGCTGCAGGTTGTTATCTATTTCCCACTGATCTACACTCCCCCCTTCTACATTGGTGTCTTGGTATCCCCACCTTTTTGAGTGACTGTTAAAATCTCACACTACTAGAAATTAGTATTGGTCAGTGTCATGGTTTCCAGCATAAGGGCTCTGTTAGTTTAAATCTGTTAGTTATCTACAAAGATATAAATTCCTATGATTTCTGCTCCCCCATTTGTGTTAACTTCTATCTCTTTCATGTTAACTTCTATCTCTTTCATGTAACTTCTATCTCTTTCATTACTTCTATCTCTTTCATGTTAACTTCTATCTCTTTCATGGTGTATTGTTGCTCACGCGTTGAGCCCCCTCCCCCCCATCTCCTCCGTCTGGTCTTACCTGTCTAACTGATAACCTCGGACAGAAAATATGTGGGGTGGGGGGGGAAGATTGGGGAGGAGGGTGTTTGATGTGTGATTCTGAATACATGCAAAGTCTATTTTCACTGCTAGGCCTGCTTTTTGGTGTAAATGTCATCAGGCGTTCCAGCGATTATGTTGAATCTCCTGAGTCTGGTGGATTTTGATCTGAGATTTTCTGCCGTTCATTTGCACGGCGCACGGCGACTACATTTGGGACAGTTTTTTCAAATATTAAATCAACTGGATGTAGCGTCCAACCATTGCCAGAGCACTATCGGCAGCAGACAAGATATTATTCAGCGGAATTCTTTTTCTTAAAATGTATTCCAATACGTCAAATATAGATTTTCTTTATTGTCCATTTCTAATGTTCTTGCAAATAATAGTTCTTGAAAAAAATTCCATCTTTTATGAAGCGAACGTGCGCCAGAGGTAAAGACTCATTTGTTGGGGAAGAAGACACATTAAGTTATTAAAGAAAACTTAAAAAGTATCTTAAAAACTTAAAAACTCAAAATATCATTTCGACGATTCATCTCTACACTGTGTTATTTCTCAATGAGACTTAAAAATAATTTCAGACCGCGGCGTATGCAGTACAGAACACAGAACCTCACTCACCGCTGACAGTATCAATTCTTCGCCAATAGTGTGAGGTGTTTCATATTTAACAATAAGTAAGGAAATGTTGCATGAAGAGGTAACCCATCATTTTCTTGTTTTGCTGCCGCCGAAACCATACCAGCCAAAGTTGGACATCTCGAATGTTGACCTCTAAGATTGAACATAAGATATATTTTCATCTTTTCTGCCAGGATGTAATTTGCTCACAAGTTCTTCTAATCGCGAAGGTTTCATAGCTTTATGTGAAAAGATCTTGTGGCAATTCAGACACATTGGTAATGTCTTGCTTGTGGGGGATTGAATGAAACCTATTTCAAATCATCGACATCATAGTGTCTGGATTTCTTCTTTGATTCCGACAAAACCTGGTCAATATGTATAGATTATGTCTATTGCACTATTAATCGTTGCGTGTAGACAGGACTTGCGTGACTTTAATTTTTTCAGCGGGGTGGGGTGGGGGTGGTCGGGGGGGGATGGTCCTCAACACCCCCAAAATTTATTTTCCAGCCCAGCGCCCCCTTCCAACTTCTCAGCGCCCCCGGTGGCGGTAGCCCCCGTTGGGAGCTTATGTTTTAGACCCTACTTGATTAGGAGTCTCCGCAGTACTAAGCATAGCACTACATGCCTAGAGCTGTTGGCGGCATCTGGGTCTGAAAGACAGCCGGGGTACTCCCCTCCCCCAACTTAAACATAGAAAAAATGATGAAAACTCATAATTCCTGTGGGTTCAAAGAAGAAGAAGAACTGCAACATGTTCTATTCTTTATGATCCATATATCCCTCTCAATTCATAATGTGAAACTCATAATTCCTATTTCTAGTAAGAAGAACCCTTCAACATTCCTATTCTCTATTGAATACCATTATATCCCTCTATTCTCTATCGATTGCAACATCTCTCTCTCTCTCTCTCTCTCTACTCCCTATCGACTGTTACATCATCTCAGTTTTGCTAAACTATCAAAGGCCAGGTTGATGTCAGTTATATAGAATTCACAAGTGCATTAATGACATTATTAACTAATGCCAATGGATCGATAGAAAAATGGCGACAGAGAAAGTGGGCTTTTCTAATCCCATAGAAGAAGATGATATCGATTTATTTAGTTGGCAATTTTGAAGAAATAAAAACCATGGCCGCCTGTTTGTCTACACGTGAGGATGTTTGAATCTGTTGTATGCATGGCGGTTGTCTTTCTTTTAATATTAACAGTCTGTATGTATTCCCAGCATCTTCAACTGGTGTCTGTCAATGTCTGTCAACTGGTTGTCTGTCTAACTTTGTCTGTTTGACTAGTTGTGTCTAACTGTTCTGTTTGACTATTGTCTCTAACTGGTTCTGTCTATGGTTGTCTGTAAATGTTGGTATATTTGCTGGTTGTCTGTCAATGTTGTCTGTCAATGGTTGCCTTCTATGGTTGTCCGTCTAACTGGATGTCTGTCTAACTGGTTGTCCGTCTAACTGGATGTCTGTCTAACTGGTTGCCGTCTAACTGATTGCCGTCTACTGTTGTCCGTTAACTGGTTGACCGTAACTGGTTGTCTGTCTAACTGGTTGTCTGTTTAACTGGTTGTCTGTCTAACTGTTTGTCTGTCTAATTCGTTGTCTGTCTAATGTGTTGTCTGTCTAACTGGTTGTCTGTTTAACTAGATGTCTTTTTTACTGGTTGTCTGTCTAACCGATGAGATGACTGTTTTTATTTTAGAATGTGACATGCTTATTTCTGTTGCAAGCATCACAGTCTGTCTGACTTGCTATTTATCTATCTAAATATATTTATCTCTGCTTGACTTGCTGTTTGATTTTCTAAATGTTTGTATGTCTGCCTGACTTCCTGTCTGTCTATCTAAATGTCTATATATATGTGCGTCTAGAAAAAAACTAGCAGAATTCTTTAGAAAGCATAGTTGGCTGTCTGATTGTCTAGTAGTGAGCTTGTTTTATTCTAGTTGTCATCAATATGTTTGTCTGTCTAGGTTTCAACTTGTTTCTTGATGTTGTATATCTATCTATCTGTCTGTCTGTCTATCTATATAAATGTCTGTATGCCTGCCTGTCTAGAAGTTAACTACCTTTATTTAGCCGTAAACATTTCTGTCTTTCCGTCTGTCTGTCTAGACGAGAACACATTTTATTCAGCTTTAACTCTTAGTGGGCCAGGACAAAAGCCATTATAGAGTAAAAACGCCACGTAATGTGGCTCCTGGTCCACAAGGAGTTAAACTTATTTTATGTTTGTCTCTGTCTATCTGGAAATAAACTCCTTTCATTTTGCTATGAGTATGACATTTCGGTGTTTATAGCTATACTGTTGGTATGTAGATTGAACCGTTATGAAAACATGAAATAGCACATTATTTGGAGCCTATTGTTCGTGATTGTTCGGATTCTTGTTGGATAGTTACTCATATTGTAAAGACTCGTATGCAGTTTCCTTTGTAGTTATTGTAAAATAATAAGTAATTCAAGTAGACCAGTGGTTCTCAAAAGTTTTGAAGTTGTGGCACACTAGAAGTCCTACAAAAAATCATAGGCGCACTAAACACAAAAACGTAATAGATAAGATGCAAATGAAAAGATATACAGAAATAATTGGAAAATGCTACGTGCCTTTATTCATTATTTAATTTCTGCCTATTAGAAGAATGGGCCTGATGTGCAGAGCCGTGCGGTATATTTTCTCAGTAGGATGCAAGTCTTCGGAATGTCGCCTCTTAAATGTTTTTTTTATTTAAAATAACCTTCAATTGTGATTTCGTTTTCGCAGTTTATGCCGTCCCCATTATGGTGTCGCCTGATGGGGCCGCTTCTCTGTATCATAGCACGGCCCTGCTGGTGTCTTGGCAATCTTTACCTTGGTGCCCGCTGGCACCGCGATGTCGATTCCAAATCTGGGATTTTCTAGGGCGCAGCTAGGAATGTCACCGGACACACTAGTGCGACTGGGCACACCTTTGAGAACCACTGGAGTAGACTATTTAGTATTGTATACCAACAGCAGAAATAAAAACAAAATGAATTAAATTATTATATACCTTCATTTCATTTGTTACAGATTTCTGTGATACATTTTGCAAGCTTTCTCTTATGTTTTTTTCTGGTGACTTATTTTGTGACATTTTCTGTGATTTATTTTGTGACTTATTTTTGTGACTATTGACTGTGATTTTTATTTTTTGTGATTTATTTTGTGACTTATTTTCTGTGACATTAACTGTTTATTTTTATTTTGTTGATTTATTTTGTGAGCTTATTTTGTGACTTATTTCTGCGACTTTATTTTCTGTGTTTACTTGATTTTTTGTGACTATTTTTCTGACTATGTTTTTTCGTGACTTATTTCTCACTTTTCGTGATTTATTTGTCTTTGACTTAACTTGTGTGACTTCTTTTCTGGACATATTTTTGTAAAATAGTTTCACATAATTTTCTATAGTAATATAAAACTTTATGCTCCGAAAGGCCCATAGGGGCTCAGTCATCTCCAGCAGATGGTATATAAAATGCATGCTGATCTCTCTTGTTGAACGCTTTCACTTTTTGAATCTGGTACAAGAGGTTATAGGGTTAGTTCTCACACGCGATGTTTCATATATGGGGAAAGGACTTGGGCCTTTTACCTCTTGCACACTTGGGTATATAGAAATTAAAAGTAGGAAACATTAAATACTCTAAAGTTTGAAACTTCGAAAATATGTTTACGTTTCTCAGATCAACCAAACCTTGTTTTAGGTAAGCAGAGAAACACTAGGCAGTAAAGGTGACCGCCGTCATGTTGACCACATCCCTCTACTGTGTCTTTTTAATCCCCAAATGAAGCATTGACCCTCAGCCAACTCATGCCAAGTCTTCCAATCTTTAACTATGTCTTGCAGCTCTTTCCAACTCTTCTAACTTAAATCGTTAATATTTTCTATGCTTTCTATTTTTTCTTTAGTTTCTATGTGGGTTCCAGTAAAGAGCATTTTTTGTTATATTTACCTTGTGTTTTCTCAAAGTGTGTCCTATGGAATGATAGTCTTTTCTTTACCTATCGTGTATATTGCTCAAAGGCCTTTAACCGTTTTCCCACTATACCTCCAGGTATGAAAATGGTATCTTTACTAAAATATAATATACATATATGTCTTCTCTCTCTCTCTCTTCATATATATCTTCTCTCTCTCTCTCTCTCTCTCTCTCTCTCTCTCTCAGAGCCTCGGTAGTGTAGTTGTTAGTGAACACGCTTCTTAGGATAATGGTCTACGTTCAATTCCACAAGCAGACGTGGAGTTGTTCCGGCCAAACCGGCTCTCAGGTCGACACAGTCGCAACTGGGTACCAGAAAAGGTACTGGGAAGTAAAGCTGTCGGCGTAATGATGATCACATCACCCATCGTGTGCCGACGGTCAATGAAAAATACGGGCATGACTCGTATTAGCCTATATACCATATGGTATAAATAGAGTCCTTTACATTTTGTTCGCTCGCTCGCACTCTCTCTCTCTCTCTCTCTCTATTGTTCTCACACATACACACCCATACTCACTCTGTCTCTCTCTGGATAAAAATAGAAATATAACTGACAATTTGACCGAGTAAAGGATATGGCAAAATTGACAAAACGGAACGAATCGATCGCTCTTTATTTTCTACTTGTTCTGTTTCTGATTGGAGACAGATGAAGCAATTAGCAACTATTATATATTGTATTGCGTCTTTCAGAACAGCATCGAACTCTCTTGAAGTAGCCCAATCAGTAATCATCCTTTATTAGGACTGTGAGTCAGCACTGACATTACCCTCTATCAGTGGCGGCTCGTCATTAGGGGACAGTGGGACCGAGCCCCACCAAAAATAAGGTGTAACGTGTATTTATTATTTTATACATTAAAATATATCCTAACCGAAACCATGATTTTCCCAAAATTTGGATGCTGGGAAATTTGGACGTGCTGGGCGGAAACTGGAGGTGCTGGAAACTTGAGGTGCTGGGCGGAAACTTGGAGGTGCTGGATGGAAACTTGAAGTGCTGGACCGAAACTTGGATGTTTGGGCCAAACTTGGATGTGCTGGGCCGAAACTTGGATGTGCTGGTCTAACTTGGATGGTGCTGGATGGAAACTTGGAAGTGCTGGACCGAAACTTGGATGTGTTGGGCAACTGAAAACGATGTGGCAAATTGAGTGCTGAGGAACACTGGGCCAAAACTTGGATGTGCTGGGTCTAAACTTGGATGTGCTGGGCAAATGAGCTACAAACTTGGAAATGGTGCTGGCGAACTGACGGAAACTTGGATGTGTAGAACCGAACGGTGCAAATATAGCAGCTGTTTGTAAAACGCTGGAAGCTAACAACACAACGTTTCCCCCTGTTCTCATCCAAAAGCCACATATAGACCACAAAGAAATGGTCAACAAGTAATGACAAGAACGACCACAGAAGAAGAAAAAGAACAAGTGTAGAAAGTCGTAACCTGACCAGCTCTTGATGTTGTAAATCTCCCATAATCTCTGACCTACCCTTCTCCTTACCCTATCAACTATTCCCTGTAAAATAATCTTAGAAAGTGAGTCGTTACCACATTTTTTTTATGTCCGAGCTCTGTAAGCTTATATCTCTTTCCTACATCTACATATGTCTTATGTCTGCTTGCCAGCATATTTAGTTGTCTTTACATATATAATCTGGCATGAGTCTGCCTCTGAAAGTCTTTATATGACAATTCAGATCTGATATCATGCTACTTTATAACATCAGATGTGGTACTTCAAAATGGGGTTCTTTCTATTTGTATAAATTTTATAGTTATTTGTTAGAACAAATGTGTGTCTTGATAGATAAAATGCATAAACTTTAGCCGAAATAAAGATTTCTTCTTCTTCTTCTCTTCCACCATTTACTTCTTTATAGAAGTTTTGAGAGGTAGGGAAACGTAGTGATCTTGTGTGTGCTTGTTCTACGAGACTTTGTAAGCTGCTATTCACTTTCTTAAGGCTGTTCTTGATATCATCGTGACAAGCATGCATGCATTGATGAATTGGTGACAAGCACCCCATATCCCAATATGTGAAAAAACTATGTTGCTTACTCAACCCTGTAGAATTTACTCATGTACTAGTGTATCAGGATCAGGTACCAGGATAAGGTAGGACCGTTCCCCAAACCCAAGGTAGTAGCTAACAGACTAGACAGGTAGTTTAGATAAGTTTGTAGAAAGTAGATAGGTAGAGAACATAGTGTTTGCACACCAAAGCTGCCCACTACGAGCAGATAGCAACACTAGAACGAGACATTGACGTAGTGAAACTAGTTGACGTAGATTTGTTAGTACTGCTTAGCGACGTAGTGATAACAAAGGGAGACGAACATAAACAGTGGACAGAGGCAGACATGTTTTGTCTAAATATGTAGAAACATCAATAAAACTTATATGAAACATACAAGAACGTCTTCATATTTATAATTTGTGCTAAGTAACATCGCATAGTACTACTACTACGGAACCACTATAATCCTGAGCAGCAACAACAAACATCAGTCCTACAACACTCAAAAGTCTGAATCTTTCTTTCGAGAATGTGATCAGAAATAATCAACGATTCATATGAAAAAGTAATACTTAAAAAAAGCATACATTTATATGATTTAATGGAAGCTTGATTATAAGAATGAAGTGGTTTGGTCACTTAATAAGAATACAACCATACTGCACTGTATACGCAGTCTTCTACAACAAAACATTAGGACTGCACTGTATACGCAGTCTTCTACAACAAAACATTAGGACTGCACTGTATACGCAGTCTTCTACAACAAAACATTAGGACTGCACTGTATACGCAGTCTTCTACAACAAAATATTAGGACTGCACTGTATACGCAGTCTTCTACAACAAAACATTAGGACTGCACTGTATACGCAGTCTTCTACAAGAAAACATTAGGACTGCACTGTATACGCAGTCTTCTACAACAAAACATTAGGACTGCACTGTATACGCAGTCTTCTACAACAAAACATTAGGACTGCACTGTATACGCAGTCTTCTAAAAAACATGTAGGACTGCACTTGTATAAGAATGAAGTCTTCTAAAGAAAAACATATACTGCACTGTATACGCAGTCTTCTACAACAAAACATTAGGACTGCACTGTATACGCAGTCTTCTACAACAAAACATTAGGAAAGAAGGCGGAGAGGAAGACCACGAAAAAGATGAATGGCGAATTCTGTGAAATAAGCAAAAATAACTATCACTCAAGCCACTTTAGCAGCACAAGATCATCATCATCAGGTGCCGTCTCCACATCGAAGGTTGGCTGCAATGGATCTCCAGCATCTCTGTCTTTCGCCTTAGTGTTGCACACTGCCAGACTGTAACCTGTCCATTTCTTAAAGTTTCCCTCCCACTTATCTCTCGATCTTTCTCTTGCTCTTCCCCCTCAACTTTCCCCTCTAGTAAATATTTTATCATGGTGTCATGTCTTTTATTTTATTTGTAAATTTAATATTACTTACCAAAATACTTTACTTGTCTGAATTTTATTTCTCTTAATAATTGTTTCTTCAAGCGCAAGATAAAAACAGAAAAACACGACACTGGACAACAACCTGGTAACAGTATGACAACAAAATAAATAATACATCATTTTCTGGTTCTATAAAAGAAATAAAACATGTATAAATTAATATATATATATTTTTTTTATCTAGTTTGTATTTTTTGGTGAAAAACAAAATTAGGGGGAGAATATCGTATAACATTCCTCAACGTGATGTAATCTTCCTTAGCTATTTACATGAGGTAGGGAGCTCGATAAATCAATATACACACAAATACAAGGATCTAAGCTTTTGAAAGACTCTATCTATTGTTACATTGTTGATGATGTGAGCTGAAACTTTGTGTAGATATCTGTAGTGTTGAGATACGATACTGGACTCTCTCTTATAGCTAAACACGTAAAAACAAAGTACTATAGTTTTACAAAATACAGAAACAGTGACGATAAACAGCAACGTTTCGACCAAAAGGCCTTTATCAAGCAAACAATACAACAAGAATGACGAATTTCGAGGAATACTACAAATGAACGATTACATGTAGAAACATTCAAACCTATCTCTCTCTTAAAAGGATACTTGGTGACTCTCAATGATGAAGTGGTTAAGACTTTTGCCTGTCGTTCTGAAGGTTGTGAGGTCGTATCCGGACCTTCTTCTTCTTTGATCACTCCACATAAAACACTTGTTAAGATATGATAAACTCAAACAGCATTTTAAGAAGAAGTTTGAAATTAGATATTAGAGTACGAATAGGATTTAGAAATTGAAGAATATCTTTGTCTTCTTCGAGCGTTCCATATCGACCACTTGTTAAATCACTCTTTGGGATTTGTATGTGATCTGAGCTTAAGAGTGATTGTACGTTGTGTTAGTTACGTCCCTATGTAGGCCAGTAAGTACATCTGATTTCGGCAACGCTTTTTGCTTACTAGGGTAGCCTCCCTAGGCCCATACATCTGTCGCTTCTTATGACATGCCTTGTGGGTCGCAGTGTTACTACTCGTCGCTACCCTTGTGCGCCACAGCAACACATGGGCGGAGAATCCGGACCGAGTTATATATGTAATTTTTTCCATGAGATCTCTAGAATTGTTTACTGAGTTCGTGCTTTGTGCAACATTCTCGGAATATCTGCCGATAGGGACGGAGTCATATGAGGACAAAACCGGGGCAGTGAAGTGAATCATTCACCTATAGGCCTTATCTGTTAAAGGTACTTGGTTCGTATTCCGCTTTGAGTTTTGAGCAGGTTTCGGTATGAGTAGATGTCGTCTTTTTTTCCGATCCAGAAGCACTTGAGCTTTTTCAGCTCTTCGGCTCGGTGCCATGGACATCGTAACCCTTCGGTTCGGTGCCACGAACACCGTAAATCTGGGGAATCTGTGGTTTTTTCTGTTATCCCGCGGAATTGAACACGCACACACAGAGGAATAGTCACCCGTAGTCCAACGCGCTACGAACACGCTGGAAAGACGGGCAGATGTCGTCTACAGAAGTTTCTAACCTCCAGCGGCTTACGTGAATATACTGTCCTGAGCATGCGCGTATTTACGGTAATGAGAGAGCGGGCAGGCTTGCGTCAGCATCATCGATTGTTGGGGAGTTAAAGATGGATAAGGGGATATTCTTCGGTCTCTTCGCGACTGTCTGTTGGATGAGGACACTAAAATCGATGTTGAATCGATCAAGCGATTTAGGCAGTTTGGAGTTACCCGTTGTTCAAGTCGAACTGGATGCCTGAGAGGCAGAGTAAGAGGTGTGTTTAATCAGCGAGCCACGGGAACCATCAGTATGCATACTCTTCGATATCTTGGGGGAGACTGAGCACCTATGTTCTGCCCGGGGTGCAATGACGTCAGTTTAGTAACCAATAACCGCTTTGAGCGAATAGATTGTTTTTCCATCTATCACTGATCTCAGTGTAGGTGAGCTCCAGTCTCTAGTCCTAACTGACAATAATGCATAGATTCGTATTGAAGTTGAGAACGTAATATAACCCTTAGCAGTGTAAAATCAATAAAAGTAGGCTGGAAAGTCACAGCCTGTGAAAAACAATAGTTATTAAGAGATTCAAGACTCCAACACATGTTTATAATCCTCAAAATGGTATCGAGACCATGAGCAGTGCTGTAGAATTCATATACTGTTCCGTCCGAGTGGTTACCAGGGCCAAAATTTGGGGTGCAAAGAATATAACCATTGTTACATGCCACGCATGTCGTAAGAGGCGACTAAGGAGGTTTGGGTGAAATCGAATGCAAGTGTCCGCTAGGGAATGCTCTCTCTCTTTAGCCTGTTACGCCTTGGCGTTTAGGGCAGCAACAAACGTACACCATTCTTCCTGTTCATGGCCTTCCTCTGTATTGTGTTCCAGCTATGATTCATTTCCTTTAGCTCTTGCTCTATCGTTCTCCTCCAGGTCATCTTGGGTCTTCCACGCTTTCGCCTACCCTCTGGAGTCCATCTCAGTGCAGTTTTCGTGTCGGAGCCAGGCTCCATGCTCATCATGTCAATCCATCTCCAGCGTCGTCTTCGGATGATAGTGCCCATATTCTCTTGTTGGCATCGTGCAAGCAATTCTTGATTCGAGATAGTAGTCGGCCACTAGGGAATGCTAACCCGATACAAATGCTTGCAGAAAACGGATGCACTAGGCCGTAAGGCGCATAACATAGTGCGGCGACCCCTCACAATGAGGAATGGCATAACGGATTCTACGGTCGCCAATCTGCCTCGGAGATTTAGCCACGCATTAAGAATGTCAGACCTACCATCACGAGGGTGGCTAAAACTTACTGCGGGAAGAGGTTGGTACAAACGGGGAAGCAGAAATCTTAGGAATTATATCCTACAGAACTGCCCCCAGTATACAGACGAGAAGAAAGAGGTGGCCCACTTACACTAGTGTCCAAGACAAACTGTATGGCGTGGCTGATAATCTGAGGCAGAAAGCTGTCTTTATTAGAGAATCCGGCCCGTCTGACCAGAGTGTTCGTAGCGCGTTGGACTACGGGTGACTATCCCTCTGTGTGTGCGGGTTCAATTCCGCTGGATGGCAGAAAAGCCACATATTCCCCAGATTTACGATGTTCGTGGCACCGAACCGAACGGTTACAATGTCCATGGCACCGAGCCGAAGAGCTGAAAAGCCCAAGTACTTCTGAATCGGGAAAAAAATTAAAAATTAGAGAATCCGAAATCCCAATCTAGTGAGAACGCAGAAGAAAGAAGAGATACTGTTCCTGAGATCTTTCTGGGCAATAAAAAGATCGAAGCATACATGGTTATTCACTGAAGTGCAATGTTAATGGTCCTGTCAATGAAACAATAAACAAATGCATAGATAAATCAAAGAAAATTTAGAGAAGCGAAGCTGTGTGCTCCTCGAAGACGTAGACTTAAACGGTATAAAGCCGAAGGATTGACTTCACTGCACCGGGTTTTACACTATATGGCAGGACCCCTCTCCGCAAAAATGGCATTCACTTGCAGAGAGTATTGCACAAAACACGAACTCCGTAGCTCCAAGAATAATCCTAGGGGCCAATGGAAAAATGCACCACATATTGTGAATAGAGCGGCAAGTTCCGGATTTGAGCTACGACCTTCGGAACGGAAGACAAGCTATTAACGACTTAGCCACAGAAACGTAGACTAGACAAGAACAAATTTGTGGACTTTGGTTACAAGATGAGCTTGTTATAGCATGATCAATGGCCGAACACAGAAAAGAAAGAAATAACAGAAATAAAACATCAAATACAGTCAGGAAATCAAGAACGGGTGTGTAACAACTTGAAAAGACAAACACTATTGTTTGTGGTTTGTTATATAGTTGATTATAGCCTTTGAAAACCGTGACACGACTCTTTCAACCTAAGATCGAGTCTTGTTTGTTGATTATATCAGAACGTGTAAGTAAACACAATAATATACAAAAGAACAAAGTACAGTAAGATTACAAACAAGGAACTCAAAGAAATAACTAAATAGATACCAGTGGAGATAAAGTTAAGGAAGAGACGTTGATGATTGATAAAACACACACTGAGAAGACGAAGATATCATATTCTGGATGTAAACTGTAAAAGAATAAAGAACATTTTCAAATTGAACGAAGTGGTCTATAATAAGCGTCCTCCTCCTGACTCTACATCCAGCAGCGTTGGGATTTGCTAGTTTGTCTTAGAAAGGCGGGCAAAGTGAAAATTAGTAGCTTGCTGATGACCCGTAGAATACACACACCAACTCAACCGTCCAGTGGTGTAGACTAGGAAACTTTGACCACGAGACCCAAGACTAATGGGTCTCTGGATCGTCTAGTGGAATGGACTCATTTTGGTCAGTTTTCGTTGCTTGCAGCTTTGGAAGTTAAAAATAAGTTAATTGCATATCCTTTACAGGACTTTGCAAATCAACCCCAGTTTTGTAACGCTGTTTGTGATTTTTCTAGGCATTATTACGTTCAGTAGTGTGCCATTGCTTTCTGAACCGGTGCCGCCTTCGTTCTTTTGTTAAAATCCACGCGAAATAATTTGCAAATAAATTGCAAATAAATTGTCCGCAGCGTGATTCGAACTCAGAACGTCGAGGTTAACAGACCGAGTCACTAACCCCTAGGCCACCGACGCCACATCTTTGGCAGGCGAACCCGAATAAAGAAATGTGGAAACAGAATGTTGTGACCTACGGGTCTGTAGGCGTATAATTGGCACAACGAATTTAAGGTACAATTCACATAAAGACCACAAAGAGTTGTTTAACAAGTGGTTGACGTAGAGCAGCGCTGTACAACTCAGCACCTGTGGGCACCATAGGCGCCTGCATCACTCATTCATGACGCCTTTATTTTGCTCTGATCAGATTTCAAGAAAGCATTAGTTTTATGGTATTTTCAAATCATTCCCAGAAACACGATCTTCCCGTATTAGTAATCTTTTATATTGTAACTACTCTACCTACTTCCCTCTAACACCAAACTTTTTTTTCCACAGTTAGAAGAGTCGACATCTTTACTATATTAACATTATTATTATTATTATTATCAGTTGTTATATTGATATTATCACATGGCACCCGATCCGCCAAAACCATCAGTCAGGTACGCCCCAATATATAAAAACGTTGAACAGTACTGATGTAGGGCAAACGAAGAATCAAAGGGTAGTAGAAGAAAAGAGAAGAATAAAAAAGGAGGAAGATTAAATAAGAAGAAGAAGAATAAAGAAAAGAAGAGAAGAGAGATAAGAATAAAAAAGAAAGAAGAAGAAGAAGGAAGAATAAAGAAGAAGAAGAAGAAGAGGAAGAAAAAGAAGAAGAAGAAGAAGATGAATAAAAACAAGAAGAAAAAAGAAGAAGAAGAAGAAGAGGAAGAATAAAAAAGAAGAAGAAGAAGAAGAAGAAAAAGAAGAAGAAGAAGAAGATGAAGAATAAAAACAAGAAGAAAAAGAAGAAGAAGAAGAAGAGGAAGAATAAAAAAGAAGAAGAAGAAGAAGAGGAAGAAAAAGAAGAAGAAGAAGAAGATGAATAAAAACAAGAAGAAAAAGAAGAAGAAGAAGAAGAAGAAAAAGAAGAATAAAAAAGAAGAAGAAGAAGAAGAAGAAAAAGAAGAAGAAGAAGAGAAGAATAAAAACAAGAAGAAAAGAAGAAGAAAAAGAAGAGAAGAAGAATAAAAAAGAAGAAAGAAGAAAGAGGAAGAATAAGAAAAGAAGAAGAAGAAAGAAGAAAAGAAGAGGAAGAAAAAAAAGAAGAAAAAGAAGAAGAAGAGAAGAAGAGGAAGAATAAAAAAGAAGAAGAGAAGAGAAGAGGAAGAAAAAAACAAGAAGAAAAAAAAGAAGAAGAAGAAGAATAAAAAGAAGAAGAAAAAGAAGAAGAAGAAGAAGAGGAAGAATAAAAAAGAAGAAGAAGAAGAGGAAGAATAAAAACAAGAAGAAAAAGAAGAAGAAGAAGAAGAGGAAGAATAAAAACAAGAAGAAAAAGAAGAAGAAGAAGAGGAAGAATAAGAAAGAAAAAGAAGAAGATGAAGAATAAAAAAACAGAAGGAGAAAACGAATGAGAAAGAAGGAGAAGACGATTGAGAAAGAAAAAAGAAGTAAAGATAACAGAACAACTTTAGCCAAATGTCAGTCATAATTACAAAATATGAAAAACCATTATACAAATAAGACCAGGGGATAAGTGTTACGAAACCATCAAGTAATCGATATTTCAAAGATCTCTCTATTTCATGGTTTCTGACTGGGCTGTCAATTATTTCCAGTAATGAGTCCCTCACATCAAAATCCACTCTGTGTTGTCAAGTTTCTCAATGGTCTCAACATGTCCATAAAAATGTATAATTGTTTTCCTTTTGCGATCCGTTTTTGGTAAGGCGGTTAAGTTCGGGCATCAATAACATCCGTTTTTCTCCTGTCTGTTGTTTTAGAAGTCACCGGAAACACCCGGATACGTGGCTCTGACGTTCTTCGTTGAAATCTTTCTTTGTGAATTGGTAAATTAAGCATCTATTAGGCCAGGACACGCTACTTTCAACCATATATGTGCATTTTCTTGGTTGTATTAGAGCGTATTGGCTTTTTTGCTGTGGTGTGGTCATGTGGTTTTAGATGTGGTTTTACAGAAGAAGGATGAGAATCCCATTGACTGCTGAATTGACTAATGTGGAGGTGTTGAATGAGGTCAAGGCACAGAGAAAGCTTATCATCAATATAAGAAAGAGGCAGTCAACATTTTTCGAGCATGTGATGAGAAAGGGAAGTTTAGAACACATTGTGACAACCGGTAAAATCGAGGGTAAACGAGATAGAGGAAGTCTAATAGAGAAAATTTTGGATAGCCTGACTTCATTGTACGGAAGAGCGTCAACATCTGAGATGATAGCAAACACCAGAGACAGAGATTTGTGGAAATCCATGATCATCCTTGAGAGCCGCGGAAGCGTAGTTGTTAGTGAACTTGCTTCTCAAGGCTGGTGATCCGGGTTCAACTCCCGCAGTGGGCGTGGAATTTTCCCGACCGCGACGGCTCTCAGGTCGACCAAGCCTAAATTGGGTACCAGACATGCTCTGTTAAAGTAAAGGCGGCTGGCGTGATGCCTACCACATCACATATCGTGTGCAGACGGTCAATGAACGATACAGAACTAACACTGTATTGACCTATGTACCACGAAGTATGAAAGGGTTCCTTTACTTTACTTTTATGATCACCTACGCCAGCCGGCACGGCACCTGATGATGATGTTATCATGTGGTCTGGGACGTCCTTAAAAGGACTGTTTGTGTATTTCGTTTGTCCCGTTCTGGTCTGTAATTTAGTCGTGAGAAGAACGTTATGTTTATCTGAGTTAAGCCCTGAAGCGACTCTGTGTTGATCTGTTGCACAGTCAAGCTGTCTATATATATATATATATATATATATATATATATATATATATATATATATATATATATACTGCTCATTTATGTGATATGGACGAGTCTCAGACACTAAACCGATTACGAGAATAGGAGTTCAGTTTGGACATGCCAGACAGTGTCGTCTTCGTGGTAGACAGAGCGTCGCAGAAATTGGATGTGCTGGCCTACTTGTACGCTAATAACTGGCACAATTTACAATCGTTCTTAGGCTTGGATCACATCTAAATCACCAAGAGTGGTTTAACAAGTGATCGATATTGAGCGTTTGAAGTTGAAGAAGACTGTTTATGTTACAGTCCATGCCTCACATCCATGTGTTGTTACAGAAAACAATCATGTCCTCAGAAGTTTTGCTGTTGTTAAGGAATCTAAAGACGAACGACATGCTTCATTGCACTGGGTTTTACTCCATATGGCTCCTCAGTCCTTCTCCGCGGAAATTTTATGCCACCTACCAAGAGCATTGCATAAACTACGAGTTCTGTAGCTCCAACAATTCTAGGAATCTCTGAAAAAATTCACCCGTGAACAGAATGACGAAGTTCACCCGTGAACAGAATGACGAAGTTCACCCGTGAACAGAATGACGAAGTTCACCCGTGAACAGAATGACGAAGTTCACCCGTGAACAGAATGACGAAGTTCACCCGTGAACAGAATGACGAAGTTCACCCGTGAACAGAATGACGAAGTTTACCCGTGAACAGAATGACGAAGTTCACCCGTGAACAGAATGACGAAGTTTACCCGTGAACAGAATGACGAAGTTTACCCGTGAACAGAATGACGAAGTTCACCCGTGAACAGAATGACGAAGTTTACCCGTGATCAGAATGACGAAGTTTACCCGTGAACAGAATGACGAAGTTCACCCGTGAACAGAATGACGAAGTTTACCCGTGAACAGAATGACGAAGTTCACCCGTGAACAGAATGACGAAGTTTACCCGTGAACAGAATGACGAAGTTTACCCGTGAACAGAATGACGAAGTTCACCCGTGAACAGAATGACGAAGTTTACCCGTGAACAGAATGACGAAGTTCACCCGTGAACAGAATGACGAAGTTCACCCGTGAACTGAATGACGAAGTTCACCCGTGAACAGAATGACGAAGTTCAGATTCGAACTCATGATCTTCAGAACGAAAGTAATAGTTTATCCACACAGCCACATAGTTTATCCACACAGCCACATAGTTTATCCACACAGCCACATAGTTTATCCACACAGCCACATAGTTTATCCACACAGCCACATAGTTTATCCACACAGCCACATAGTTTATCCACACAGCCACATAGTTTATCCACACAGCCACAGAGAGCCCCTCCCCCATACTTTTGTTAATATATTGATGCCCTTCAATACCTGCTCGGGAAGACTGAAATCCTATGCGTTTGTCCTGTGGCATACGTTCACAAACCAAAAACAAATGGTTTAAAACGGTTAAAGCTCAAACAGCTAAAATTAACAATTATAATTTATACCTGATTACACCAGAACAAGCAAAGAAAAAGAGAAAGAGAAGATAAAGTTAACATTCTGGAGCTGTTAGCGGGGAACAAATCAATCACAACAAAGTAATGATCCACTTAAGTTTGCTTTCATTAGAAATCCAAGCTTGAACCGAAGACACGAATGTAGTCTATTGTTTAATTTCTGAACGTGTCAGACGGCAATGTCCATAGAAACGAGAAGTGTTGAAACTTACATTTGTGCGATACAAAGTGTGATACAAAGTGTGATACAAAGTGTAATACAAAGTGTAATACAAAGGATAAATTGATGTTGATATTATTTGAGAATATATCTTCATTAAATAGCTAGACGAAGGATACATTTTGGAAGGTTAATGTCACCAGCAGAGGCGGAATGAATTGTTGAATATTTATCTATGGGGTAACGAACAGTCTAGAACAGGGTCTCCCAAAGTGGGCGGTACCGTCCCCCATGTGGGCGCTGATGCCTTCCAGGGTGGCGATGGTGGGTTCGGAAGGATTTGAAGGCAGTTTTTTTCTTGATTTTTCTTATGAATAATCATTAAAAATTTAAATTTTGCATTTTAATTCATCTTATGCCCATCTTACACGATCCATTTTTGCATCAATTTTCTATTCCATGTATATAATCATTTGAAAATTGACCATGTATGACATAAATATATATCAATTTTCTATGTCAAAGTGAAAACAGAGCATGTATATATATATATGGGGAGGGGTGCGTTGGCAAACTGTTATAATAGGGAGGGGTGCGTTGCAAAGTTTATATCGTGAAAAGTGGGCGTTGCAAAGTTTATATCGTGAAAAGTGGGCGGTGTTACAAAGTTTATGTCGTGCAAAGTGGGCGGTGTTACAAAGTTTATATCGTGAAAAGTGGGCGGTGGACTGAACAAGTTTGGGAATCTATGGTCTAGAGTAGAACATACAGAACGATAGGACATCAGGTTTTAATATATGTACGATATCGATCAATTGATTGGTTAATTGATTAATGACAAAGGTACTAGGTTCGCTCCCTCGTGGAACCATCAGGATATTTTTCCAGAGATCACTGATCTCAGTGCAGGTGAGATCGAGTTCCTAGTTTTATCGGAGACGGACAATAAAAACCTCGTGCAAAATCTTAAGGTGATCTCCGAGAAAAAATTCACACACAAACAGATCGACGCGGTCCAGATTTGAACTTATGACTTTCAGAACATAAGACAACCGCTTAATCACTTCGTACTTCTTCTTTTGTCGTCACACTGCTACCGGGTTGTTGCCCAGTGTCGTGATACTTCAGTACAGATACCTTAAGAATTGTAAAAGTGGAAGGAACGAAGCGGTAATATTTATGTATGTATTTCTGACAATATAAGTAAATACATTTGTTTATTAGCAAGGAAAATAATGAACATAAAGTGGGACGATTTCAAGAGAAGTGATGGAATCAGAGAAATGCCTGGTCAACCACTAGTAACATCTGTTATAGAAAAGAGAAGATGGAGATATGTTGAGCATACTCAGAAATAAATAGTCAAAAAAATATCAGAAAGAAAGCATTAGATTGGAAGGGAAAGAGTTCACGAGAGAAAGGACACCCTCGGAAAATTCTGAATCGAACTTTAATGAGATCGTCTAATAATATTGGACTCAATTCCATAGAGCAGATAGAACGAGTTGCCCAGGATAGAGCGGCATCGAGAGATTACCTGCAGGCCCTCTGTAATGTAAAATGGTACGAGAAGAATACAATAGTTAGCAAGGAAGTTTACATCTGAAGTAGGAGAAGGAATGACTGTATGGTGGAAGACAAAAAAGTATAACTCTGAAGGAGAAGGAATGACTGTATGGTGGAAGACAAGAAAGTATAACTCTGAAGGAGAAGGAATGACTGTATGGTGGAAGACAAAAAAGTGTACATCTGAAGGAGAAGGCACGATTGTATGCTGGAAGACAAGAAAGTATAACTCTGAAGGAGAAGGAATAACTGTATGGTGGAAGACAAGAAAGTGTACCTCTGAAGGAGAAGGTGCGACTGTATGGTGGAAGACAAGAAAGTGTACATCTGAAGGAGAAGGCACGATTGTATGGTGGAAGACAAGAAAGTATAACTCTGAAGTAGGAGAAAGCACGGCTATATGGTGGAAGACAAGAAAGTATAACTCTGAAGTAGGAGAAAGCACGGCTATATGGTGGAAGACAAGAAAGTGTACCTTTGAAGCCTGAGAAGGTATGACTGTATGGTGGAAGACAAGAAAGTGTACATTTGATGCCTGAGAAGGTATGCCTGTATGGTGGAAGACAAGAAAGTGTACCTTTGATGCCTGAGAAGGTATGACTGTATGGTGGAAGACAAGAAAGTGTACATCTGAAGTAGGAGAAGGCATGACTGTATGTTGGAAGACAAGAAAGTGTACATCTGAAGCCGGAGAAGGAACGACTGTATGGTGGAAGACAAGAAAGTGTACATCTGAAGTAGGAGAAGGTATGACTGTATGGTGGAAGACAAAAAAATGTACATCTGAAGTCGGAGAAGGTATGACTGTATGGTGGAAGACAGGAAAGTGTACATCTGAAGACGGATAAGGCACGACTGTATGTTGGAAGACACTGACAAAAAAGAAAGCAGGGCTCGCCCATCTCAAAAATCAGTCAGAAGAATCATACTATACACTCTGAATACATATGAATTCATAGCAGACGAACGAAAGAAGACAAAGAAGCAAGGTAGTGGAAAATGCCAACAATAAATATAACAAATAAAAAATCATGTGAAATCAGCAGAATCATGTGAAAGAGCAAAGATAACAATCACACAAGCCACCAGAACAGCGCAAGACAAAAACAGAAAACCACGACACTGGGAAACAACCCGGTAGCAGTGTGACGACAAAAGAAAAAAAAGAAAGAAGAATAAAAAATACAAGAAGAAGAAGAAGAATCTCTGAAACAAATCAACAATTTTCTTTTCTATTTTAGATCTATGGTTACATATGATGGCGGATGTGAGGAAAAAAAAATGAAAAGAGAAGATTAGGAATAGCTAAAAGTAAGTTCAATGACATAAGAAAGATATTTTCAAACAAATAGCATCTGTCAAACGTACTCTACATTAATGTATAGTTAAGAAACATGGACAAAAAAACAAATAAACAAAAGCAAGAATTTGGCAGAAAAAGTTAATGTCTTGAGATAGATATAATATACACTAGAATATGTTGGTAGCGTCTGTGGCTTACGGTATAGTGACTCCGTCTACTAAACCCCGACGTTCTGAGTTCGAATCACGCAGCGGACAGTTTGGTTGCAAATTGTTTCGCGTGGATTTTTACAAAAAGACCATTTGGAGCTCTGGTGCTTATCCTTCGGCGATGTGTCCGGTTTCAGCCAGCGTTTACTCGGTTCGTTCTCCGTTCTGTAGCCATCTATTTTTTAAAGGTGTGGGGTAGCTAGCCCTACGTCCAACCTCCTTAGTTGCATCTTACGACATGCGTGGCAGGTAACAGTGGTTCTATTCTTGACACCCCAATTTGGGCCCAGGTAACCACTCGGGCGCTAGCATGGTATGAAAACTGAATCTATTGCCTTCTGTCTCATTAGTATTTGTACATAATTCTCTTCTAAAAAATAGTTGTATACATTTCGCCTCAAAAATATAATTTATATTGTACACAGCTCTAATCTAAAGCATAAATGTACACTGTACTTCTCTAAGCTAAACATAATTGTACACTGTACTTCTAAGCTAAACATAATTGTACACTGTACTTCTAAGCTAAACATATAAACTGTACTTCTATAAAAAAGTTAATTGCATATCCTTTACAGGACTTTGCGAATCAACCCCAGCTTATAACGCTGTTTGTGATTTTTCGAGGCATTATTACGTTCAGTAGTTTGCCATTGCTTTCTGAACGGGTGGTGCCATCGTCCTTTTGTTAAAATCCACGGGAAACAATTTGCAACCAAACTGTCCGCAGCGTGATTCGAACTCAGAACGTCGGGGCTAATAGATCGAGTCACTAACCCCTACGCCACGTACTTCTCCAAGCTAAACATAAATGTACAATGTACTTCACTAAGCTAAAAATGTACACAATTCTTCCCTAAGCTAAATGTACACAATCCACATACAAGTTAAAAATATACTCAATTCTTCACTAAGCTAAAAATGTACACATTTCTCTTCCAAGCTAAACATGTACACTAAATTTCTCGAAGCTAAAAACATATGCAATTATTCTACGCTAAAAACACACACAATTCTTCTTTAAGTTAAAAATTCACAGTTTTCTAATAAGACAGTAATCTACACAGGTAAATATATGTACTAACTTGTGTGTGTGTGTGTGTGTGTGTGTGTGTGCAGTGTTAATCATCTCCAGTCCTCCCTCCCTTCCCCCAAAAAAAAATAAAAAAATAATACGTTCCCTACACAAACTGTCAAGACTAGCAAGGCTGTAGAAGATTACTTCGATAATTTTTATCTTTCAAACTAGGAAAAAAAAAAGTGGTGTCAGAATTTCTAGTTTCTTTCTGAACATAACGGCAATTTTATGACACATTCTCATTTGAGAAAAAAAAATATTTGAAAGGATAACTTAGCTGAAACTAGAAAATAAAACTAGAAAATAAAAGTGTAAAAATATAATTAGAAATACGTTCAGGTGCCGTAAATTTGCAAGTACTGATTGCTTTTTAAATACCTCGTTGCTAGTCTCGTGTTTTATGTTTTTTGTTATTGTAGCCGTTGCTATCCTAGTGTTATATGTTATTATTAGTGTAGCCTTTGCTATCCTAGTGTTATATGTTATTATTAGTGTAGCCGTTGCTATACTAGTGTTATATGTTATTATTACTGTCTTTTTATATGTTTAAAACCCTTTATATCTTTTTATATGTTTAAAAACTTCAATTTTCTTTTTTTTTGTGTAGTATCAGCTTTCATTGATTCTGAGTTCTTTCTGGATATATCTGTTTTGTCGCCTCTCTGTTCATGCTATACGGAAGACTTCTCTGTAGCAGTTATGTTCTCTCTCTCACTCTCTCTCTCTCTTTGCCTTTTTATTCCGGATTGGGGCATAGGCCTTCAACCAACTCATGCCGAGTCTTCCTATCTCTAGCTATCTCCTGCAGCTCCCTCCAGCTCTTCTTTATATTGTTGATCTCCGCCTCTAAATCTCGTCTCCATGAATTTCTCGGCCTCCCCTTCTTTCGTTGTCCCTGCGGGTTCCAGGCAAGGACTCTTCTTGTTATATTCTCCTCCAGTTTTCACAAAGTGTGTCCTATCCAGCGTCTGTGTTTAATCTGTTCGATCACTGGAATCTGTCTTGTTCTCTCCATAAGTTCCTCATTTGTGACCCTATCATACCATCTTATTCCCTCTATTCTGCGCAGACACCAGTTGATGAATGTTTGCAATTTATGTGTTATTGTTTTAGTTGAGCTCCATGTTTCTGACCCATACAGTAGAACTGCTTTAACATTAGAGTTAAATATCCGAATTTTTCTTCTAGATTTGATTTTTTTAGACTTCCATATGTTTCCCAGTGCAATGAAAGCTCCTCTTGCCTTCTGTATTCAAAAGCCCATAAATGTTTTTCCACTGTCTTGATAAATGTCCATGCTTCACACCCATACCTCATCATATATTATAAAGAATATTAAAGAAAACTGCATATCCCTCTATAGTCCAATTACTGATAATAATACAAATATAAGATCGAAGTAGCTAATAACAGGTCGGAACAAGTAATAGTTTACTGAAATAGAAGATGGCAATAGTGCCTGACAAGCCGTTACTCTCCTGAGCACAGCTGGAAATCTAATGCTATCTCCACTAATGGAAGAAATTTCCGGATATTCAGTAGGCGATGTACAAATCTGAAGTGGTCAGACCAGACCAGATCTGGAGAAAACCGTGGGTAGGCTGCGGTGATACTAAGTAAATTGGCATTTAATGATAAAGACACGTGTATATAGTATGACATCAGTAAGTGAAGTATTGCTACTAACCGAAGTGTAATGATAATGGTCCTATCAATCAATCAATCAATCAATAAATAAATCAATCAATAAATCAATCAATCAATCAATCAATCAAATCTATGTTCATATATGTTTTGTAAGTATCGGACACATAGTGAAGGACTATGCTAACACATGTTTTGAGTATCCTGACCTTTGTTTTAGAATGCCGTACGCCAGTGCGTTTCCGGGCTTTGCAAGGGGGGGCAAAGAATAGCAACACTGTGACCTACAAAGCGTGTCGTAATAGTCGAGTGAGGTTGAGGCCTAGGAATCTACCTAGTAAAAATAAAGCGTTGCAGAAATGTAGTGATGTGCTGTCCTACTTTTAGGCGCATAGCTGGCACAACGTACACTCGTTCTTAGGCTCAGATCACATACACATCCCAAAGAGAGATTTAACAAATGGTGGATATTGAGCTTTCGAAGACGAAGAATAAGAGTGCCGTAAATATTAGATCTGAGAGCCGCTGTAGCGTCATTGTTAGTGAACTCGCTTCGCAAGGCTGGTGGTCTGGGTTCAGCTCCCGCAATGCGCGTGGAATTTTTCCAGACCGCGACGGCTCTCAGGTCGACCTAGCCTCAACTGGGTACCAGACATGCTCTGGGAAAGTAAAGACGGCCGGCGTGATGCTGACCACATCACCCATCGTGTGCCGACGGTCAATGAAAAATACAGGCCTAACACTGTATACCACGAGATATGAAAGAGTTCCTTTACTTTTACCTTTAAATATTAGATCTCCAGATGTTGCGACGCCTACAGTAGGCTTTCCCTAATATACCACAATGTATGAAAATGGGTTCATTGTTTTACCTTTGTTCATATACAGACTAGTTACGCTGTTTCAAGTCTTGCTTTGAGCATGATTGTGTAAATTGCTACCTTAAGAATTTGCGCATATTTTTGTGTGTATTATGGGGTAGGAACATGGGCGTCCATGCGGTTAAATCAAGGAGGGGGAGAAGAATGCCACCCCTGGAAAATGACTTTGTGATAGCATAGTTTTATACGGATCTGGTCTTCTCCATTTTTGCATAGTAAACGAAAAATTAAAATAATTTTGCATAATCCTGGACAAATGTAGGTGGACTCTCACTGGTGTGAGCTTTGTTTACTATTGCGTGAACTATTGTTTACTATTGTGTGAGCTATTGTTTACTATTGTGGGAACTGAGAGCCGCAATAGTGCGGTGGTTAGTGTAATCAATCAGAGCCTGAATGAATAAGTTCAAAGATTGCAGTGGTCAGTTAGTGTAAACGTGAATAAGTTCAAAGACATCGTTAGTCAAGCAGAGTAAGAATGAACAAGTTTAAAGACAGCAGTGGTCAGTCAGAGAAAAACATGAACAAGTTTAAAGATATCATTGGTCAGTCAGAGAAAAAGATGAACAAGTTTAAAGACAGCATTGGTCAGTCAGAGAAAAAGATGAACAAGTTTAAAGACAGCTGTGGTCAGTCAGAGAAAAACACGAACAAGTTTAAAGACAGCAGTGGCCAGACAGTGAAAAACATGAACAAGTTTAAAGACAGCTGTGGTCAGTCAGAGAAAAACATGAACAAGTTTAAAGACAGCAGTGGCCAGACAGTGAAAAACATGAACAAGTTTAAAGACAGCTGTGGTCAGTTAGAGAAAAACATGAACAAGTTCAAAGACAGCAGTGGTCAGTCAGTAAAAACATGAACAAGTTTAAAGACAGCTGTGGTCAGTCAGAGAAAAACACGAACAAGTTTAAAGACAGCAGTGGCCAGACAGTGAAAAACATGAACAAGTTTAAAGACAGCTGTGGTCAGTCAGAGAAAAACATGAACAAGTTTAAAGACAGCTGTGGTCAGTCAGAGAAAAACATGAACAAGTTTAAAGACATCATTGGTCAGTCAGAGAAAAACATGAATACGTTTAAAGACAGCAAGGGTCAGCGTAAACGTGAATAAGTACAAAAAGCATTTGTCAGTCAGTGTAAACAAAAATGAGTTCAAAGACCGCACTGGTCAGTTGGGAGACTTCTAACTTTTCCAAAGAGCGTGTCCAAAATATATTAAAACGAAGCCACATACATTTTTTCTATTTCTGATATCTGGGAAGCTTTGAAATCGATTTCCTGCACGGACATTTTTATACAGCAGAAATGTTTTAACACGGATATGCTCACTCAAGAAGAGAAATTGCATTTGACGTGAACAATTAAAGGCGTATCCGGAGGTTAAATTCTGTTAATATGATCAGGAGAAAGAAAGTTCAAAGATAAAGTGATCATGCGATAGATGTTGATGTGATCATGTGACAAATTTTGATGTGATCATAGGACAAAGTTCAAACGGAGAGGTGTTCGGGGAGTAAAGTTTAAATGGTGGAGTAAGAGATAAAGGATATTTTTTAATACTCTGTGGTAGAGTTGGAGAATACGATGTAAAGGCTGAATTATTTTTTGATCAATGACACTACGCCCGTGTGTTTCCGGGTCTCTCAAGGGGAGCAAAGAATAGTAACACTGCGACCAACAATGCATGTAGTAAGAGGCGACTGAGGTAGGGGTCTAGGGAAGCTACCCTATTAAATAAAAAGCATCGCAGAAATCAGATGTGCAATCAGATGTACTTGTATACGCATAACTGGCACAACGTCCAATCGCCCTTAGGCTCAGGTCACATACAAATCACGCAGAATAGTTTAACAAGTGGTTTATATGGAGCGTTCGACAAAGAAGAAAAAGAAATGAAGAAGTAATCAGAGAGAAAAGTTCAAATGGTGTCATAAGAAGTAAAGTATCACTTATAATACCCTGTGGTATGTCGAGGAATACTTCTTTTTCTGTTATCAACTTATGCAATGCGATTACTCCGGTCGGGGAATACGATGCTAAAGCCTGTATTATTCTGTGATCAATGGCACATGAAAGGGGATGTGGACAGCAATACTGGTGGATTTTTATTTCCCACTTGGTCCATAACAACATTGAGGCTACCTGAGAGGCGTTTGCGATCAGGAAACATTTTCCACACCAGCTTAGGAGGTCATTGTGATAATCACTAATCACCGTGTTTTACTGCTTGTATAATACAGCGGCGTTGGCCAAAGGGTGGGTGGGTGGGTGGTTGAGGCATGTATCTGAGGTATTTAATGCTTGTTGAGGCATGTACCTGAGGTATTTAATGCTTGTATAATCAGCGGCGTTGGCCAGGGGTGGGTGGGTGGTGGAGGCATGGGCCTGAGGTATTTAATGCTTGTATAATACAGCGGCGTTGGCCAGGGGTGGGTGAGAGAGTGGTGGAGGCATGTGGCTGAGGTATTTAATGGTTGTATAATACAGCGGCGTTGGCCAGGGGTGGGTGGGTGGGTGGTGGAGGCATGTGCCTGAGGTTTTTAATTCTTGTATAATACAGCGGCGTTGGCCAGGGGTGGGTGGGTGGTGGAGGCATGTACCTGAGGTATTTAATGGTCACATGCCTAGTACAGTCACTGCGAAACTTTTCACGATATGATTTTTTCTTTATGCCCCAGACAGAAAAAAACATCATTGGCCTTACCTGGGATTAAACCCATGTCTCCCGAATGGGAGCCCGTGCTCTAATTCATTCGGACAGACGTTCCACTGTCAATGTGGATACACACATTCTTTGTTATGTAGGAATTAAAGCTTCTTTAAGCTGAGGCATGCGCCCTCTGCCCAGCGTGTTCGTAGCGCGTTGGACTACGGGTGACTATCCAAACTGTGTGTGCGGGTTCAATTCCGCTGAATGGCAGAAAAAGCCACAGATTCCCCAGATTTACGGTGTTCATGGCACCGAACCGAAGGGTTACGATGTCCATGGCACCGAGCCGAAGAGCTGAAAATCTCAAGTGCTTCTGGATCGGAAAAAAAAGCTGAGGCATGCACTTTCAACCTAAGTACGAACTTTGTGTGGTTATATCAGAGCGTGTAGGCCAACAAACATGACAATTAAGAATGAACTCCAAGCGGAAAATCCAAACGTTAAAATGTACTTCTAACATTATGGTCATCCAAACGTTAAAGTGTACTTCTAACATTATGCTCATCCAAACGGCGATGGGATACCGTTACAAATATTGAAGAGGTAATGTGACAAAGTTTTATTATAGTTATGATCATGTAGAAGAACACTGGGAACGGCTGGCCAAAGATATGCAAGCATGGCGAGCGGTAGTGAGGGACGGCTGGCCAAAGACAGGCAAGCATGGCGAGCGGTAGTGAGGGACGGCTGGCCAAAGACAGGTAAGCATGGAGAGCGGTAGTGAGGGACGGCTGGCCAAAGACAGGCAAGCATGGCGAGCGGTAGTGAGGGACGGCTGGCCAAAGACAGGCAAGCATGGAGAGTGGTAGTGAGGGATGGCTGGCCAAAGACATGCAAGCATGGAGAGCGGTAGTGAGGGACGGCTGGCCAAAGACAGGCAAGCATGGCGAGCGGTAGTAAGGGACGGCTGAAAAAGAAAAGAAGAAAAGCAACATCATATGTGGAGGCAAAAGAGAGGACAGAAAGCAGGGAGAACATCCTATGTATCAGCTCCAGTCTACAGTTTTACCTGCAGCAACTGTGGCAAGGATTGCCACTCTAGAATAGGTCATTACAGTCACAAGAAACGTTGTGATTCAGCGCAGAACATACTACGCGACGTAAGATCTATTGTTTCCTGAGGCAAAGAGGCCAATGATGAGAGGCCACAGAGATATGGTTTTACACTATACTACGCGACGCAAGATCTATTGTTTCCTGAGGCAAAGAGGCCAATGATGAGAGGCCACAGAGATATGGTTTTACACTATACTACGCGACGCAAGATCTATTGCTTCCTGAGGCAAAGAGGCCAATGATGAGAGGCCACAGAGATATGGTTTTACACTATACTACGCGACGCAAGATCTATTGTTTCCTGAGACAAAGAGGTCAATGATGAGAGGCCACAGAGATATGGTTTTACAGAAGAATGATGAGAATCCCATGTATTGCTAGAATAACGAATGTTGAGGTGTTGAATGAGGTCAAGACACAGAGAAAGCTTATTATCAATATAAGAAAGATGCAATCAACATTTTTGGGAAATGTAATGAGGAGGACTGGTTTAGAACACATTATAGCAACTGGTCGCCCGAGTGGTTACCGGGGCCCAAATTTGGAGTGTAAAGAATAGAACCACTGTTACCTGCCACGCATATCGTAAGAGGCGACCAAGGAGGTTTGGCTGAAATCGGATGCATGTGTCCTAAACGTGTAGAAGTCTATGCGTTTAGGGGCCTACCAAACCAATGTGCAACGTATACACGTTCTTGGCAAAGATCAAACATATCACAAATAGTGATTAAAATTGGTTGTAAGGAACGAACGCAAAGAAGAAGAAGAACAACTGGTAAAATCGAGAGGAGACGAGACAGAGGAAAACAGAGACAAAATATTTTGAACAGTCTGACTTCATGGCACGAAAGTGCATCAACATCTGAAATGATAGCATACACAACGGACAAAGATTTCGTTAGATCCATGATCGTCTACGAGAGCCGGCACGGCACCTGATGATGACGATGATCATGTGATTATATGCTTTTGTTAATGTGGTCAAGTGCCCAAATTCTAATATTGATGAGATTATGTGATAGAAGCTTATGTGGTCATTGATCATCTTCTTCTTCTTCGACCTCTCCATATCAACCTCTTGTTAAACACTCTTTGTGATTTCTATGTGATCTGAGCCTAAGAGCGATTTACGTTGTGCCAGTTACGCGCCTACAAGTAGGAAAGTACATCCTATTTCTGAGACGCTTTTTATTTACTAGGTAGCTTCCTTACCCTACCTTAGTTGCCTCTTACGACATGCCTTGTAGGTCGCAGTGTTACTATTTTTGCTCCCCTTGCGAACACCGGTAATACAAGGGCGTAACATTGATCTGATCACGTGGACAATTCGTATTTGATAATGTGAGGAAGTTACAATGTTGATTTGTTCACGTGACAAGGATATTGAATAGTATTATCGATATAAGGGAAGACTACAGTAAAACTATGTAGCAATGGCGATACAAGGGAAGACTGCAGTAAAACTATGTAGCAATGGCGATACAAGGGAAGACTGCAGTAAAACTATATAGCAATGGCGATACAAGGGAAGACTACAGTAAAACTATGTAGCAATGGCGATACAAGGGAGGACTACAGTAAAACTATGTAGCAATGGCGATACAAGGGAAGACTGCAGTAAAACTATATAGCAATGGCGATACAAGGGAAGACTGCAGTAAAACTATATAGCAATGGCGATACAAGGGAAGACTACAGTAAAACTATGTAGCAATGGCGATACAAGGGAAGACTACAGTAAAACTATGTAGCAATGGCGATACAAGGGAAGACTGCAGTAAAACTATATAGCAATGGCGATACAAGGGAAGACTGCAGTAAAACTATATAGCAATGGCGATACAAGGGAAGACTGCAGTAAAACTATGTAGCAATGGCGATACAAGGGAAGACTGCAGTAAAACTATATAGCAATCGCGAAAGACGTAAAAAAACAAAGTACTGTAGTTTTACAAATTTTTTTTCGATCCAGAAGCACTTGCGTTTTCAGCTCTTCGGCTCGGTGTCATGGACATAGTAACCCTTCGGTTCGGTGCCACGAAGACCGTAACTCTGGAGAACCTGTGGCTTTTCTGCCAGCCCGCGGAATTTAACCGCACTTACAGGGTCTTTCACCCGTCTTCCAACGCGCTACGAACACGCTGGGCAGGCGGACAGTTTTTACAAAATACAAAAAACAATAGCAATTCACCGTTGATGTTTTGTTATTGTTGTATTTTGTAAAACTACTGTAGGATATTAAATATTTGTGCTTATCAGTTTTCTTATTCCTCTTCTCATGCAGAGAGATGGATATAATATATATATATAATTTCCCGTAGACTTCTCAGACCTTACGGTATGACGTGTCTGTCACTTCACATTTCTAGTCTCTAGTGAGCTGTGAGAGTCTGTAGTTCAAGCGGTAGTGAGTTCGATCACAAACCCAAGCGTACTTGGTTCAAACCCCACAGTCTGCAATTTTGGAAGCAAATTTGTTTCCGTGGAATTTTTACAAAAGGTAAAAATAGACCTCATGTTTCAGAAAGCAATGGAAAACTTCTGAACGTATAAGTGGTGCCTAGAAAATCAACAACTCGTTTAGTGTGGTTGATGGCTACGTCCTGTAAAGGATATGCCACGATTTTCATGTCAGTGAGCAGGAGGTAAGATGGCCAAGTCCTTTCCTTGCATGTGAAACATCAAGTGTGGGATTTAAACCCACACCTCTCTCGTGTCCGAGTCGATAGGAGAACGCTTACGCATTACGCTAATCCGTCCCACTTAGGATCGGATAAACTTAGATATTGAAAACCTTCTATAACTTACTTATTCTGCATGGGCATGCTAATATGTAGAAATTATATTACCGAGAAAATGTAGAGGACGGGAATAAAAGCAGGAGCCAGACAGAGTGTGTAGAAGTTAGAGAAGGAAAAAAGAGAAAGAGAAATGGACAATAACTATCTTATTCTTCTTACTCGTTCGTTCTCATACTCCCGCTGGTTATACTAGGATGTGAGTCCGGAGAATGCGCTGTGTCGCAGTTTTCAGCGGGAGCTGTAGTATCTGCACCTTACGGTCCGACACGATCCTACTTCAGCATATCATTTTTTGGGTACCGGGTTAGCGTCTCCTTCTTCCATCTCCCCATACTTAGCCAGACTTCTCGTTAGTCGTCTGTTTGCAAGGCCTCCACACCGAGGCGAAGTTGAGTCTTGGTCGGCTTTGTTCTTACACTGACCTAGACGCTTGCAGTCAGTTATGATTACCCACTGCTATACCCCCATGCGGCTTGTGTATGGTTCTCCCTAAAGCAATGATTCTCAACTTATTGATCGCGAGTCCTTTGTGATTCAAACGATTCTTTCATGGGTTGCCTAAGACCATCCCTTTGAGGGTCAAACGACCCTTTCATGCGTGGCCTAAGACCATCAGAAAACACATATTTTTGATGGTCTTATGAACCGGGGCACCGCTATTCTATCCGTCTCCAGGTGGGTCCGCCCACAAGCAGATAAGCCCACACACGAGTACTCATCGTTTGTAATTAATCACTATGCTTTAAGTATGTTCAATTTGTAACAATAAAAATACATCCTGCATATCAGATATTTACATTACGTCTCATAAAAGTAGCAAAACTGCAGTTATAAAGTAGTAACGAAAATAATTTTATGGTTGGGGTCACCACAATATGAGGAACTGTATTAAAGGGTCGTGGCATTAGGAAGGTCGAGAACCATTGCCTTAAAGGAAGAGGAGAGTCAGGCTCCGAAAACAAAATATACATGAGTAGAGTACAGATTTTAAAAGGAGATTGTTCTTGAACTTCCAGAACGACCATGTCCAAATCTGATGGTGTTTGCCTAGCTGCAATGCGCAGTGTTTTATCAAGGTTAATTCATGGTTCGCGTAATCTACAATTAAAAAAATTATACCAAATGAAGTGTATAGTAATGTTTGAATACCATGACAGACGATCAGAATTGTTTGGCGTGCCGCTTTCATCCCGCAAGCCGTAAGTTTTCCATCACTTCTTTAAAGCTTTGACATCATTTTTCTCCTTAGGACACAACATGTGCCCTTAAATGCTCACCTACATCGCATTCAACCAAAGATTGCTCCACAATGTCAACTGTGTGACTATTCAGAAGAAACTGTCACACACCATCTCTTCCAGTGCCCTGCACTCAGTGACCTACGCCACAAGTACCTACCCCCTATATCCAGATGTTGAAAACGCTCTCTATGCTAACATACCACAGCTGAGACAGACCTGCAAATTCACTGCCATGGCCTCAAGTCCAAGGGCAAATGCTGGTTCGGAAAAGTAAAAGTAAAGTAAAGCTTTGAAAAACTGTCGAGGAAATCGTTTTGCTTAGGGACAAATCAATCTATGGGCACTGGTTAACACTGTGCCAAAACAGCCTGTGTATTCTGTTTTATGTTAAGACACGATAAGCACATCTGTTTTACTAGACAGGTTTATATGTCTTACTCTGAGACCAGACAAGTGTCTATGTCTTACTCTGAGACCGGACACGTATCTATGTCTTACTCTGAGACCAGACAAGTATCTATGTCTTACTCTGAGACCAGACAAGTATCTTTGTCTGTCTTTGAGCGAAGCAAACATCTCTGTTTTATATTTATACAAACAATCTTCCATGTTTTACATTTATACAATCTTCCATGTTTTACATTTATACAATCTTCCATGTTTTACATTTATACAATCTTCCATGTTTTACATTTATACAATCTTCCATGTTTTACATTTATACAATCTTCCATGTTTTACATTGATACAATCTTCCATGTTTTACATTTATACAATCTTCCATGTTTTACATTGATACAATCTTCCATGTTTTACATTTATACAATCTTCCATGTTTTACATTGATACAATCTTCCATGTTTTACATTTATACAATCTTCCATGTTTTACATTTATACAATCTTCCATGTTTTACATTTATACAGTCTTCCATGTTTTACATTTATACAATCTTCCATGTTTTACATTGATACAATCTTTCATGTTTTACATTTATACAATCTTCCATGTTTTACATTTATACAATCTTCCATGTTTTACATTTATACAATCTTCCATGTTTTACATTTATACAATCTTCCATGTTTTACATTTATACAATCTTCCATGTTTTACATTTATACAATCTTCCATGTTTTACATTGATACAATCTTCCATGTTTTACATTTATACAATCTTCCATGTTTTACATTGATACAATCTTCCATGTTTTACATTTATTCAATCTTCCATGTTTTACATTTATACAATCTTCCATGTTTTACATTGATACAATCTTCCATGTTTTACATTTATTCAATCTTCCATGTTTTACATTGATACAATCTTCCATGTTTTACATTTATTCAATCTTCCATGTTTTACATTTATTCAATCTTCCATGTTTTACATTTATACAATCTTCCATGTTTTACATTGATACAATCTTCCATGTTTTACATTTATTCAATCTTCCATGTTTTACATTTATACAATCTTCCATGTTTTACATTTATTCAATCTTCCATATTTTACATTTAAATAAACAATCTCCCCACATTTTACGTTAATACAAAATAAATAATCTATTGAAAATAAATTATAGATAAATGTACTGTTCGTGTATTCTGTAACCTCAGACATTTATCAATACTAGCCTTCAGGCAATATCATACATTTTACCACAATATAACATTTGTTCTGCATAACGATGACATTCAAAGTTTTCTCCAGGACAACATGTTCCATTAAGACAACACGATCGTAGACAATATTTCTCAATGACAGCACTTTTCATAATAACGACACTATCATAGATACAGTTTCGCTAGGACAGTATTCTTCAATCCTTTCATCTGAAATGACAAGTCACATGAGAGAGTTCTGAACAAATCACGAACTCTGTAACTCCAGCAACAATCTCCCAGAAACAAATGGATATAAAAATGAGGATGGGTAGATTTGACAGAGAAGCGGACTGAAAAAAATGTCCACTCACACTGGAGAATTTGATCCTGGGAGAACAAGCCTATGAAGAAAGTGCACTAATCACTATGCTATTGCGGCTCTCATATTCTTCTTCTTCAAACGCTTCATATCAACCACTTGTTAACCACTCTTTGTGATTTGTATGTGATCTGAGCCTATGAGCGATTCTATGTTGTGCCAGTTATGCGCCTACAGTAAGCAAGCACATTCAATTTCTGCTACATTTTTTATTTACTAGGGTAGCTTACCTATGTAACCCTACCTTAATCGCTTCTTACGACACGCCTTATAGGTCGCAGTATTTCTATTTTTTGCTTCTCCTATGAGCACTGTCAACACACGTGCGGCGTCTCTCATCTATATATTTGTTTTTTCCCGATCCAGAAGCACTTGAGCTTTTCAGCTCTTCAGTTCGGTGCCACGAACACCGTAAATCTGGGGAATCTGTAGCTTTTTCTGCCATTCCGCGGAATTGAACCCGCACACACAGAGGGATAGTCACCCGTAGTCCAACGCGCTACGAACACGCTGGGCAGACGGGTCTCATCTATATTATAAAGAACGGTAATATATTAAAAAACAAATTAACTTAGTTTAAGAATGTCGATTCTTTTATTTGTATTTCAATCTAGTTTCTCTCTCTATACTTCTTCTTTTCTTTCTAATCTTGATTTGACTAACAGCGTCATTATAAGAAGAGATTCTTCTTTTTCTTCTTTTGTCGTCACACTGCTACCGGGTTGTTGCCCAGTGTCATGGTTTTCTGTTTTTGTCTTGCGCTGTTCTGGTGGCTTGTGTGATTGTTATTTTTGCTCTTTCACAGGATTCTGCTACCATATTTTCCGTTTTTTCAAGCAGAGATTTTTTCAAGAAAAATCTTATAAGAAAATTCTTCATTGCTACATAGATTCATTACTTAAATAGATTCATTACTTAAATAGAGTCATTACTTAAATAGAGTCATTACTTAAATAGAGTCATTACTTAAATAGATTCATTACTTAAATAGATTCATTACTTAAATAGAGTCACTACTTAAATAGATTCATTACTTAAATAGATTCATTACTTAAATAGATTCATTACTTAAATAGAGTCATTACTTAAATAGAGTCATTACTTAAATAGAGTCATTACTTAAATAGAGTCATTACTTAAATAGATTCATTACTTAAATAGAGTCACTACTTAAATAGAGTCATTACTTAAATAGAGTCATTACTTAAATAGATTCATTACTTAAATAGATTCATTACTTAAATAGAGTCATTACTTAAATAGAGTCATTACTTAAATAGAGTCATTACTTAAATAGATTCATTACTTAAATAGATTCATTACTTAAATAGAGTCATTACTTAAATAGAGTCATTACTTAAATAGATTCATTACTTAAATAGAGTCATTACTTAAATAGATTCATTACTTAAATAGATTCATTACTTAAATAGAGTCACTACTTAAATAGAGTCATTACTTAAATAGATTCATTACTTAAATAGAGTCACTACTTAAATAGAGTCATTACTTAAATAGATTCATTACTTAAATAGAGTCACTACTTAAATAGAGTCATTACTTAAATAGATTCATTACTTAAATAGAGTCACTACTTAAATAGAGTCATTACTTAAATAGATTCATTACTTAAATAGAGTCACTACTTAAATAGAGTCATTACTTAAATAGATTCATTACTTAAATAGAGTCACTACTTAAATAGAGTCATTACTTAAATAGATTCATTACTTAAATAGAGTCACTACTTAAATAGAGTCATTACTTAAATAGATTCATTACTTAAATAGAGTCACTACTTAAATAGAGTCATTACTTAAATAGATTCATTACTTAAATAGAGTCACTACTTAAATAGAGTCATTACTTAAATAGATTCATTACTTAAATAGAGTCACTACTTAAATAGAGTCATTACTTAAATAGATTCATTACTTAAATAGAGTCACTACTTAAATAGAGTCATTACTTAAATGAGTCCATTCTTAAATAGAGTCACTACTTAAATAGAGTCACTACTTAAATAGAGTCACTACTTAAATAGAGTCACTACTTAAATAGAGTCACTTCTTAAATAGAGTCACTACTTAAATAGAGTCACTACTTAAATAGAGTCACTATTTAATAGAGTCACTACTTAACTAGAGTCACTACTTAACTAGAGTCACTACTTAACTAGAGTCACTACTTAAATAGAGTCACTACTTAAATAGAGTCACTATTTAAAATAGAGTCACTACTTAACTAGAGTCACTACTTAACTAGAGTCACTACTTAAATAGAGTCACTACTTAAATCTAAGAGTCACTACTTATCTAGAGTCACTACTAACTATAGTCACTACTTAAATGAGTCACTACTTACTGGAGTCACTACTGCTCGTGTAGGAAGAGAGAATGAGAATACCAATCAACTCCATGTACGTGAGCAAATGTACTTTGGATGACTAGCAGACAAACGAATAAATACAATGTCATACTGATGCATAGCATAACATAACATAACATAACATATAGCATAACATATAACATAACATAACATAACATAACATAACATAACATAACATAACAAACGTAAATAATAACATAACATAACATGAAACATAACATAACATAATAACAATAACATAACAAGTGTATAACATAACATAACATAACATAAATAACATAACATAACATAACAGTGTATAACATAACATAACATAACAGTGTATAACATAACATAACATAACATAACATAACATAACATAACATCACATAACATAACATAACATAACATAACATATAACATAACATAACATAACATATAACATAACATAACATAACATATAACATAACATAACATAACATAACATAACTATAACATACATAACATAACAGTGTATAACATAACATAACATAACATAACATAACATAACATAACATAACAGTGATAACATAACATAACATAACATAACATAACATAACATAACATAACATAACATAACATAACATAACATAACATAACATAACATAACATAACAGTGTATAACATAACATAACATAACATAACATAACATAACATAACATAACATAACATAACAGTGTATAACATAACATAACATAACATAACATAACATAACATAACATAACATAACATAACATAACATAACATAACATAACATAACATAACAGTGTATAACATAACATAACATAACATATCATAGCATAGCATAACATAACATAACATAATATAACATAGCTTAACATAACATAACATAAAATAACATAACATTGCATAGCATAACATAACATAACATAGCATAACATAACTTAACATAGCATAACATAACATTGCATAGCATAACATAACATAACATAGCATAACATAGCATAACATAACATAACATTGCATAGCATAACATAACATAACATAACACTACTTAAATATGGGCGTCAGTCAGTTACAATAAATAAAGACAAAATATCTCTAGAGACAACATAGATGTGGTTTTACAGTAGAATTCTACATCTGAAGCCGGCGAAGATCCACCAGCATGGCAAGGGACACCAGTCAAACGGTAAGCAGGCTTTCCGTTCAAGCAAAAATCAGTCGGAAGCGCCGAATCAGGCGTCATGGCTAACGTCCGAATTCACATTGGGAGAACGCAAAAGAAAGACAGAAAAGAAGAATGGGGAGAATCCCATTCATTATCAATATGACTAATACTGATGTAGTTTAACTCATTCGCTCTAATGAGTCCATACACCGGCTAGCGGTATTTATAACAAGACGCAAATCTCGTTGACTGGCTAATTACGTATACATTGCAAAATAAGTGCTTCTGGAAATAAAGAACACGTTACGGTGTGAAAGGGTGAGGAGGTCGTCACGCTGAGAAAACTAGTTATCAACATAAGAAAGAGGCAATCAGAATTTTTCGGGCATATAATGAGAAAGTAAGATATAGAATATATAGTGATAGCCAGCAAAATCAATGGGAGACAAGACAGAACGACAAAGAAGGAGAATTCTAGACATCGTAACTTTCATCTAACAGAAGGGGTTTCATCGCCTGAACTGATAGTCATTATACATAATTATCGGTATCTGTGGCTGGTGGTTAAGCTGTTGTATTTCGTTCTGAAAGCTGTAGGTTCGAATCCGGGCAGCGTTCTTTTGTTCACGAGTGCATCTTTCGAGTAGATTCCGAGGTCATATCAATCCGTCAATCAATCAACGGATAGTAGAACATTTGGAATACATCCTCTATCATCTATGTCGTTTAAAAGTCTTGTTATCGTTTCTTTTTCTTCTTCTTCTTCTTCATCTTCTTCGAACATTCCATTTCGACCACTTGTTAACCAGTCTGTCCGTTTTGTACGTGATCTGAGCCAAAAAGCGATTGTGCGTTTGCAAGTTATGCGCATACAAGTAGGCTAACACAACGGAATTCTGCGACGCTTTTGATTTGCTAGGGTAGCTCTCCTAGGTCCTACATCAGTAGCTTCTTACAATATGCCTTGTAGGTCACAGTGGTACTATTCTTTCCTTCCCTTGTGAGACCCGGCACTACATGGTGAATTGCTTTTCCTAAATTTAACAAAATAGTTTGAATTTCTTCCACTGTCGTGCTATCTGATTCTGAAGCAATTTCTCTCTCCTAAAGTGCTTGATACAGTGGCGGCTCGTGACCATTTTTTTTGGTGGGCCAGACATTTTTCCGGAGAAATCATGGTTTTTGGTTGCTATATTTTAATTTATAAAATAATAAATACACATTATACATTATTTTTGTGGGGCCCGTCCCCGCTGGCCCTTAATGACGAGCCGCCACTGGCTTGATATGATCGTTTGATTGCAAGTATTTGTAGTCTTTTGCATTTGTCTTGTATATTTTGTTGTGATCTGTCATTACCATAAGTATCCCATATGTATTCTGTCCATCTTTCTATTACCCATTACTATCTCTCCTTAATGTCAGGCATCCAATCCGTGCTTGTGTTCTTCTCCATGTGATTCCATTTATTTGTCTGTGCAAAGATTTGTGAAATTTGTTAAATGATGTTTCTCAAGCTCGCTACGTCTTAGATTGAGCGTATTCTTGTTGATGATTGTTGGTGGAGATGATGGTGGGGATGATGGTGGGGATGATGGTAGTCATGATGGTGGGGATGATGATGATGTCGATGATGATGATGCTGTTGATGTTGATGATGGTAAGGATGACAATGATGATGGTGATGACTGGGGATGATGCTGATGATGATGGTGGGGATGATAAGGGTGATGTTGAGGGTGGGGATGTTGAGGGTGATGTTGAGGTTGAGGGTGAAGATGGTGAAGGTTATGGTGATGATGTTGGGGATCATGTTCGCGATGATATTGGTGATGGCTATGATGGTGATGATGATAGTTATAGTGCGGATGGTCATGGTAGTGATAACGATGATGTTGGTGGTGATATTAAGGATAGTGATGATGGTGGGATAACGGTAACGATGGTTATAAAGGTGGGAATGATGTTGATGATGATAACGGTGGGGATGGTTCTGATGGTGGAGTGATGACCTGAACTAAATTATCTGGCAATCGAGAAGGATTATCGAAACGATGACTGTTTCTTTAAAATGCACTATTACTATTACACTGATGAGTCTGTGTCTTTGTTTACTAACAACCCCTACTTTAATGTTCTTGTTCACGAGGAATAACTACTATTGATATGATCAAGAACAGAATTATAGCGTATTTTACAGCATTGTCTACCTAATTCAACTTAAAAAGCAGAGTCCGCTTGGAAACGTTTATAACTCGCTGTCAAACGGAAAGATAACTTTTCCAATGTTGTTTCTGTCCCCTTTTTGTCTTCACAGACTTAAGCCATGATTGAAGATAGAAGCCCTGTCACAGACATTATAAAACCAGACAAACGTCATAGTTATAACAGTTCTTTGAAAATTCAATTAGAAAAATATTGATTATATTTAAGGTGGAAGTATTTATATGTTTTCGTTACTTTCAAGTATTTGTAGCGACTCGTTAATTTTGTAGCAAATGTTGAAATGATAGAAGAAAACGAATCACATAACAGAGATGGGGACAAGGTAGAGTGCTGAAACTAACAAAACACGTAATTACAAAGTTCTGTAGTTTTACAAACTACAAAAACAATGACAAAATAATTGCCAATCAAATAGTTTTACTGTAGTCTCATATATTTTGTGGCGGTAAGCTGCTGTTTCATTCTGGAATTAGTTCACACAGGAAACATTTCACAGTTGTTAGCATTTCGTGTGATTTTCATTGGCACAGGAACGGAGCAATTATGGGGTGACACGTTGCAGTGAAGTTGGAACCTTACTTATGAACTATATTTTGTGAAAGTAACAAGAAGAGACTGGTTTAGAAATAAAGACATCAGGATAAAAAGATGGTACAAACATCAGTACTGAACTTCATAAATTTAAATGGTTGGACAACATAACTATATTACCAACAGACAGTGCACATCAAAGAGCAATGCTACTCCGATACAGTGGATACAAAGCAAAAGTTGTCCATGCAAAATGTGAACCTCAGAGATAGCAGAAGGAGAAAACTCTGCATATGAAGCAAAAACCCATTCTCAAAATATCTTCATCCTGAGACTGTGAAAAAAGATTAGAGAAGCAGATAGAAGAAAGAAGAAACAAATGCAATGTTCAACGTTCCCACAATTTATCAATTGTTCAACTTACCAATTTATCAATTGTTCAACGTTACACAATTATCAATGTTCAACGTTCACATTATCAATTGTTCAACGTTACACACTTATCAATTGTTAATACACATTTATCAAATGTTCAACGTTACCACAATTTATCAATTGTTCAACGTTACCACAATTTATCAATTGTTCAACGTTACCACAATTTATCAATTGTTCAACGTTACCACAATTTATCAATTGTTCAACGTTACCACATTTATCAATTGTTCAACGTTACCACATTTATCAATTGTTCAACGTTACCACAATTTATCAATTGTTCAACGTTCACTACAATTTATCAATTGTTCAACGTTACCACAATTTATCAATTGTTCAACGTTACCACAATTTATCAATTGTTCAACGTTACCACAATTTATCAATTGTTCAACGTTACCACAATTTATCAATTGTTCAACGTTACCACAATTTATCAATTGTTCAACGTTACCACAATTTATCAATTGTTCAACGTTACCACAATTTATCAATTTTTCAACGTTACCAATTTATCAATTGTTCAACGTTACCACATTTATCAATTGTTCAACGTTACCACAATTTATCAATTGTTCAACGTTACCACAATTTATCAATTGTTCAACGTTACCACAATTTATCAATTGTCCAACGTTACCACAGTTTATCAATTGTCCAACGTTACCACAATTTATCAATTGTTCAACGTTACCGCAATTTATCAATTGTTCAACGTTACCACAATTTATCAATTGTTCAACGTTACCACAATTTATCAATTGTTCAACGTTACCACATTTATCAATTGTTCAACGTTACCACAATTTATCAATTGTTCAACGTTACCGCAATTTATCAATTGTTCAACGTTACCACAATTTATCAATTGTCCAACGTTACCACAGTTTATCAATTGTTCAACGTTACCACAATTTATCAATTGTTCAACGTTACCACAATTTATCAATTGTCCAACGTTACCACAGTTTATCAATTGTTCAACGTTACCACAATTTATCAATTGTTCAACGTTACCGCAATTTATCAATTGTTCAACGTTACCACAATTTATCAATTGTTCAACGTTACCACAGTTTATCAATTGTTCAACGTTACCACAATTTATCAATTGTTCAACGTTACCACAATTTATCAATTGTTCAACGTTACCCAATTTATCAATTGTTCAACGTTACCACAATTTATCAATTGTTCAACGTTACCACAATTTATCAATTGTTCAACGTTACCACAATTTATCAATTGTTCAACGTTACCACAATTTATCAATTGTTCAACGTTACCACAATTTATCAATTGTCCAACGTTACCACAATTTATCAATTGTTCAACGTTACCACAATTTATCAATTGTTCAACGTTACCACAATTTATCAATTGTTCAACGTTACCGCAATTTATCAATTGTTCAACATTACCCAATTTATCAATTGTCAACGTTACGCAATTTATCAATTGTTCAACGTTACCACAATTTATCAATTGTTCAACGTTACCACAATTTATCAATTGTTCAACGTTACCGCAATTTATCAATTGTTCAACGTTACCACAATTTATCAATTGTCCAACGTTACCACAATTTATCAATTGTTCAACGTTACCACAATTTATCAATTGTCCAACGTTACCACAATTTATCAATTGTCCAACGTTACCGCAATTTATCAATTGTTCAACGTTACCGCAATTTATCAATTGTCCAACGTTACCACATTTATCAATTGTCAACGTTACGCAATTTATCAATTGTCCAACGTTACCACAATTTATCAATTGTCCAACGTTACCACAATTTATCAATTGTCAACGTTACCACATTTATCAATTGTCCAACGTTACTAAGTTTATCAATTGTCCAACGTTATCAGATTTATCAATTGTCCAACGTTACCACATTTATCAATTGTTCAATACAATATTGTATAATATGTCCACGTGATCCAATTTATCAATTGCAGAAATAATATCAATTATAACAAAATATACTCACATTACATATTGTCAAACGTGATACATCAGTTATCAATTCCAAATACATATTGTTAAAGAATAGTCACTGATCCTGATTTGAGAAATAAATCATCGAAACACGTATACAAACAACAAAAGTACAATACAAATGAAGGAAAACACGAACAAAAAAGAACAAATACAAAAGAAGGAAGCAATCCGTAGAAAGAAGTCAAATACAAAGAGAGCACACAGAAGAAAGAACAAATACAAGAAGACAAGAAAAGAACAAATACAAAAGAAGGAGGCAACACGAGAAGAAAAGAACAAATACAAAGAAGAGGCAACACGAGAAGAAAGAACAAATACAAAGAAGGAGGCAACACGAGAGAAAAGAACAAATACAAAAGAAGGAGGCAACACGAGAAGAAAAGAACAAATACAAAAGAAGGAGGCAACACGAGAAGAAAAGAACAAATACAAAAGAAGGAGGCAAAACGAGAAGAAAAGAACAAATACAAAAGAAGGAGGCAACACGAGAAGAAAAGAACAAATACCAAAGAAGGAGGCAACACGAGAAGAAAAGAACAAATACAAAGAAGGAGCAACTTGAGAAGAAAAGAACAAATACAAAGAAGGAGGCAACTGAGAAGAAAGAACAAATACAAAGAAGGAGGCAACATGAGAAGAAAGAACAAATACAAAGAAGGAGGCACACAGAGAAGAAAGAACAAATACAAAAAAGAGGCCACAGAAGAAAGACAAATACAAAAGAAGGAGGAACAGAAAAAAAGAACAAATACAAAAGTAGGCAATCATTCGAAAGAAAGAACAAATACAAGAAGGCAACTACGAAAGAAAGAACAAATACAAAGAGGGCAACACGAGAAGAAAGAGACACAAATACAAAAGAAGGGGGCAACACGAGAAGAAAAGAACAAATACAGAAGAAGGGGGGCAACACGAGAAGAAAAGAACAAATACAAAAGAAGGTGGCAACACGAGAAGAAAAGAACAAATACAAAAGAAGGTGGCAACACGAGAAGAAAAGAACAAATACAAAAGAAGGTGGCAACACGAGAAGAAAAGAACAAATACAGAAGAAGGGGGGCAACACGAGAAGAAAAGAACAAATACAGAAGAAGGTGGCAACACGAGAGGAAAAGAACAAATACAGAAGAAGGGGGGCAACACGAGAAGAAAAGAACAAATACAGAAGAAGGTGGCAACACGAGAAGAAAAGAACAAATACAGAAGAAGAGGGCAACACGAGAAGAAAGAACAAATACAGAAGAAGGAGCACACGAGAAGAAAAGAACAAATACAGAAGAAGGAGGCAACACGAGATGAAAAGAACAAATACAGAAGAAGGTGGCAACACGAGAAGAAAAGAACAAATACAGAAGAAGGGGCAACACGAGAGAAAGAACAAATACAGAAGAGGTGGCAACACAGAAGAAGAAGAAGAACAAATACAGAAGAAGGTGGCAACACGAGATGAAAAGAACAAATACAGAAGAAGGAGGCAACACAGAAGAAAAGAACAAATACAAAGAAGGGGCAACACGAGAAGAAAAGAACAAATACAGAAGAAGGTGGCAACACGAGAAGAAAAGAACAAATAGCAGAAGAAGGAGGCAACACGAGAAGAAAGAACAAATACAAAGAAGGAGGCAACACGAGAAGAAAAGAACAAATACAAAAGAAGGAGGCAACACGAGAAGAAAAGAACAAATACCAAAGAAGGAGGCAACACGAGAAGAAAAGAACAAATACAAAAGAAGGAGGCAACACGAGATGAAAAGAACAAATACAGAAGAAGGGGGCAACACGAGAAGAAAAGAACAAATACAGAAGAAGGTGGCAACACGAGAAGAAAAGAACAAATACAGAGAGGGGCAACACGAGAAGAAAAGAACAAATACAGAAGAAGGTGGCAACACGAGATGAAAGAACAAATACAGAAGAAGGTGGCAACACAGAAGAAAGAACAAATACAGAAGAGGGGCAACACGAGAAGAAAGAACAAATACAAAGAAGGAGGCAACACGAGAAGAAAAGAACAAATACAAAAGAAGGAGGCAACACGAGAAGAAAAGAACAAATACCAAAGAAGGAGGCAACACGAGAAGAAAAGAACAAATACAAAAGAAGGAGGCAACACGAGATGAAAAGAACAAATACAAAGAAGAGGCAACACGAGAAGAAAAGAACAAATACAAAGAAGGAGGCAACACGAGAAGAAAGAACAAATACAAAGAAGGAGAGCAACACGAGAAGAAAGAACAAATACAAAGAAGGGCAACACGAGAAGAAAAGAACAAATACCAAAGAAGGAGGCAACACGAGAAGAAAAGAACAAATACAAAAGAAGAGGCAACACAGAAGAAAAGAACAAATACAGAAGAAGGGGGGCAACACGAGAAGAAAAGAACAAATACAAAAGAAGGAGGCAACACGAGAAGAAAAGAACAAATACAAAAGAAGGAGGCAACACGAGAAGAAAAGAACAAATACAGAAGAAGGAGGCAACACGAGAAGAAAGAACAAATACAGAAGAAGGGCAACACGAGAAGAAAAAAACAAATACAGAAGAAGGTGGCAACAGAGAAGAAAAGAACAAATACAGAAGAAGGTGGCAACACGAGATGAAAAGAACAAATACAGAAGAAGGTGGCAACACGAGAAGAAAAGAACAAATACAGAAGAAGGTGGCAACACGAGAAGAAAAGAACAAATACAGAAGAAGGTGGCAACACGAGATGAAAAGAACAAATACAGAAGAAGGTGGCAACACGAGAAGAAAAGAGCAAATACAGAAGAAGGTGGCAACACGAGAAGAAAAGAACAAATACAGAAGAAGGTGGCAACACGAGATGAAAAGAACAAATACAGAAGAAGGTGGCAACACGAGAAGAAAAGAACAAATACAGAAGAAGGGGGGCAACACGAGAAGAAAAGAACAAATACAGAAGAAGGTGGCAACACGAGATGAAAAGAACAAATACAGAAGAAGGTGGCAACACGAGAAGAAAAGAACAAATACAGAAGAAGGTGGCAACACGAGATGAAAAGAACAAATACAGAAGAAGGTGGCAACACGAGAAGAAAAGAGCAAATACAGAAGAAGGGGGCAACACGAGATGAAAAGAACAAATACAGAAGAAGGTGGCAACACGAGAAGAAAAGAACAAATACAGAAGAAGGGGGGCAACACGAGAAGAAAAGAACAAATACAGAAGAAGGTGGCAACACGAGATGAAAAGAACAAATACAGAAGAAGGTGGCAACACGAGAAGAAAAGAACAAATACAGAAGAAGGGGGGCAACACGAGAAGAAAAGAACAAATACAGAAGAAGGTGGCAACACGAGAAGAAAAGAACAAATACAGAAGAAGGTGGCAACACGAGAAGAAAAGAACAAATACAGAAGAAGGGGGCAACACGAGAAGAAAAGAGCAAATACAGAAGAAGGTGGCAACACGAGAAGAAAAGAGCAAATACAGAAGAAGGTGGCAACACGAGAAGAAAAGAGCAAATACAGAAGAAGGTGGCAACACGAGAAGAAAAGAGCAAATACAGAATATGGGGACAACACGAGAAGAAAAGAACAAATACAGAAGAATGTGCTAGCACGAGGTGGAAAAAACTAGCACAGAAGGGGCAACAAGAGGTGAAAATAACCAACAAGAAATGGAAGAAGACCTGACCACTTTATTACAATACCGATAGATTCAATTGAATCCATGACATTAGTGCCGTTAAACTTGGCATGGCGGCAGGACTGGTGGCGAGGAATGAACACAGCAAACCCTATCTTGGGTAAAAAAATGTATATTAAATTTGCGAAATTTTGCATATTCTATCCCCCATGAAGTTTCCCCTAGCAGCGAAGAAAAAAACCACTGTCTCTTTTCACATGTAGCAAAATGCGGCTATGATGGATTAATCTTGAAATCGCGACCCTCCCCCTCCTCCCCACTTAAAAAACCCGCACACAGCCACAGAGAAATTATCAAACCCAAACTACTAATTTGAGTGAAATTTTGTTATACCCGCCTTAAGTGCTATTAAGAGCAATCAAGACTAATGATAATGATGATGATAATAATAACTGATCAAAGAAAAAAGTAACGTTGTTAAGTTCTTTAGCACAGTGATTCTCAACTTATTTTGGTTTATGTCCCCACCTCAACATCTCGAACAATTTATAGCCGTCGCCTCCAATTTTATTTTTTTTACAACTGTTGTCACACAAAGAGATACCGCTAACAACTAAAGCAAATCTCATAAGAACGATTTTCTGGCCAACACTATGTTACCGGTGTCAAACATAGCCAATAACAGCAGCTAATGAGCGGAAAATCTTAACGACAGAGATGAGGTGTCTTAGAAGAGCTGCAGGTGTGACAATAAGAGACAAAATTAGAAATGAAGAAATCAGAAGTGAGTTACTTTTGGTTTGTGACACCTAAGTTATGCAATTTATAAAATCACCAGATTAAATGGTTTGACAACTGACCAAAGACCGATCAACAACTACACACAGATAGCTCACAAGAAAATCACAATGAGTCAAACATGGCAAAAAGACAGCATAAATGGAGCGACGGATCAGAACACTAGAACATAGAAGATCAGTTTATAAAGTGCACAAAATTAGAAAGAAAAATCAGAAGGAGACTCACTACGTTTACTCAACATTTATAAAAAATAAATGTAAATGATATTGAACATGCACACACAGATGCACTCTTTACGCTACCCAGATACCACTCTAAAAAGTACAATGAGTAGGAAGAGAAGAAGAAGCCTCCATTAGTTGTTCCAGTCAAGGCAATAAAGTAACCAAATTAGACCAAACTTATAATATAAATTAAATGGTAAATCGCGTCACACTTTCACTGACAGTGCACAACTTCTAATAAACGATGGTTGGAAGGAAGAATGGTAAGCCCTTTCTTCTTCAAGTCTGAGTCAATCAGAGCTAACCTTTGTACATTAGTTTTAAGAGAATCCTCAGATTTTTACATGCGCTCAACATGAATAACGTCTTTGTGAACGATCTCGGTATGTCTACCTTTGCATGAAGAAGAGTCATATGTGAATAACCGCTTTGTTACAGCTTTACCATTGCTTTCGAACATAGTCTAATTCTTACGATGTTTTGAACGATGGATACAGTCTCAATTCTAACCCATTGCTTTCGACATGCAAACCATTAGCTGACGATGTCTATTTACCATTGTTTGAACGAGAGGTCATTTACCATGCTCTGAACGAGGTAATTCATCTTCGAACATAGTCTAATTACATTGTTTTGACATGAGGTCTAATTTACCATTGCTTTCTGAACGATGAGGTCTAATTTACCATTGCTTTCTGAACGATGAGGTCTAATTTTACCATTGCTTTCTGAACGATGAGGTCTAATTTTACCATTGCTTTCTGAACGATGAGGTCTAATTTACCATTGCTTTCTGAACGATGAGGTCTAATTTACCATTGCTTTCTGAACGATGAGGTCTAATTTTACCATTGCTTTCTGAACGATGATGTCTAATTTTACCATTGCTTTCTGAACGATGAGGTCTAATTTTACCATTGCTTTCTGAACGATGAGGTCAATTACATTGTTTGACGATGAGTCTAATTTACCATTGCTTTCTGAACGATGAGGTCTAATTTACCATTGCTTTCTGAACGATGAGGTCTAATTTTACCATTGCTTTCTGAACGATGAGGCTAACTGCTACATATCTAATTTACATGCTTTACTGAATGAGGTCTAATTTTACCATTGCTTTCTGAACGATGAGGTCTAATTTTACCATTGCTTTCTGAACGATGAGGTCAATTACATTGCTCTGAGTGAGTTATTCCATTGCTTTCTGAACTGATGAGGTCTAATTTTACCATTGCTTTCTGAACGATGAGGTCTAATTTTACCATTGCTTTCTGAACGATGAGGTCTAATTTACCATTGCTTTCTGAACGATGAGGTCTAATTTTACCATTGCTTTCTGAACGATGAGGTCTAATTTTACCATTGCTTTCTGAACGATGAGGTCTAATTTTACCATTGCTTTCTGAACGATGAGGTCTAATTTTACCATTGCTTTCTGAACGATGAGGTCTAATTTTACCATTGCTTTCTGAACGATGAGGTCTAATTTTACCATTGCTTTCTGAACGATGAGGTCTAATTTACCATTGCTTTCTGAACGATGAGGTCTAATTTTACCATTGCTTTCTGAACGATGAGGTCTAATTTTACCATTGCTTTCTGAACGATGAGGTCTAATTTTACCATTGCTTTCTGAACGATGAGGTCTAATTTTACCATTGCTTTCTGAACGATGAGGTCTAATTTTACCATTGCTTTCTGAACGATGAGGTCTAATTTTACCATTGCTTTCTGAACGATGAGGTCTAATTTTACCATTGCTTTCTGAACGATGAGGTCTAATTTTACCATTGCTTTCTGAACGATGAGGTCTAATTTTACCATTGCTTTCTGAACGATGAGGTCTAATTTTACCATTGCTTTCTGAACGATGAGGTCTAATTTTACCATTGCTTTCTGAACGATGAGGTCTAATTTTACCATTGCTTTCTGAACGATGAGGTCTAATTTTACCATTGCTTTCTGAACGATGAGGTCTAATTTTACCATTGCTTTCTGAACGATGAGGTCTAATTTTACCATTGCTTTCTGAACGATGAGGTCTAATTTTACCATTGCTTTCTGAACGATGAGGTCTAATTTTACCATTGCTTTCTGAACGATGAGGTCTAATTTTACCATTGCTTTCTGAACGATGAGGTCTAATTTTACCATTGCTTTCTGAACGATGAGGTCTAATTTTACCATTGCTTTCTGAACGATGAGGTCTAATTTTACCATTTTCGACATGTCTAATTTCATTCTTTCTGAACGATGAGGTCTAATTTTACCATTGCTTTCTGAACGATGAGGTCTAATTTTACCATTGCTTTCTGAACGATGAGGTCTAATTTTACCATTGCTTTCTGAACGATGAGGTCTAATTTTACCATTGCTTTCTGAACGATGAGGTCTAATTTTACCATTGCTTTCTGAACGATGAGGTCTAATTTTACCATTGCTTTCTGAACGATGAGGTCTAATTTTACCATTGCTTTCTGAACGATGAGGTCTAATTTTACCATTGCTTTCTGAACGATGAGGTCTAATTTTACCATTGCTTTCTGAACGATGAGGTCTAATTTTACCATTGCTTTCTGAACGATGAGGTCTAATTTTACCATTGCTTTCTGAGACGATGAGTGCTAATTTTACCATTGCTTTCTGAACGATGAGGTCTAATTTTACCATTGCTTTCTGAACGATGAGGTCTAATTTTACCATTGCTTTCTGAACGATGAGGTCTAATTTTACCATTGCTTTCTGAACGATGAGGTCTAATTTTACCATTGCTTTCTGAACGATGAGGTCTAATTTTACCATTGCTTTCTGAACGATGAGGTCTAATTTTACCATTGCTTTCTGAACGATGAGGTCTAATTTACCATTGCTTTCTGAACGATGAGGTCTAATTTTACCATTGCTTTCTGAACGATGAGGTCTAATTTTACCATTGCTTTCTGAACGATGAGGTCTAATTTACCATTGCTTTCTGAACGATGAGGTCTAATTTTACCATTGCTTTCTGAACGATGAGGTCTAATTTTACCATTGCTTTCTGAACGATGAGGTCTAATTTTACCATTGCTTTCTGAACGATGAGGTCTAATTTTACCATTGCTTTCTGAACGATGAGGTCTAATTTTACCATTGCTTTCTGAACGATGAGGTCTAATTTTACCATTGCTTTCTGAACGATGAGGTCTAATTTTACCATTGCTTTCTGAACGATGAGGTCTAATTTACCATTGCTTTCTGAACGATGAGGTCTAATTTTACCATTGCTTTCTGAACGATGAGGTCTAATTTTACCATTGCTTTCTGAACGATGAGGTCTAATTTTACCATTGCTTTCTGAACGATGAGGTCTAATTTTACCATTGCTTTCTGAACGATGAGGTCTAATTTTACCATTGCTTTCTGAACGATGATGTCTAATTTTACCATTGCTTTCTGAACGATGAGGTCTAATTTTACCATTGCTTTCTGAACGATGAGGTCTAATTTTACCATTGCTTTCTGAACGATGAGGTCTAATTTTACCATTGCTTTCTGAACGATGAGGTCTAATTTTACCATTGCTTTCTGAACGATGAGGTCTAATTTTACCATTGCTTTCTGAACGATGAGGTCTAATTTTACCATTGCTTTCTGAACGATGAGGTCTAATTTTACCATTGCTTTCTGAACGATGAGGTCTAATTTTACCATTGCTTTCTGAACGATGAGGTCTAATTTTACCATTGCTTTCTGAACGATGAGGTCTAATTTTACCATTGCTTTCTGAACGATGAGGTCTAATTTTACCATTGCTTTCTGAACGATGATGTCTAATTTTACCATTGCTTTCTGAACGATGAGGTCTAATTTTACCATTGCTTTCTGAACGATGAGGTCTAATTTTACCATTGCTTTCTGAACGATGAGGTCTAATTTTACCATTGCTTTCTGAACGATGAGGTCTAATTTTACCATTGCTTTCTGAACGATGAGGTCTAATTTTACCATTGCTTTCTGAACGATGAGGTCTAATTTTACCATTGCTTTCTGAACGATGAGGTCTAATTTTACCATTGCTTTCTGAACGATGAGGTCTAATTTACCATTGCTTTCTGAACGATGAGGTCTAATTTTACCATTGCTTTCTGAACGATGAGGTCTAATTTTACCATTGCTTTCTGAACGATGAGGTCTAATTTTACCATTGCTTTCTGAACGATGAGGTCTAATTTTACCATTGCTTTCTGAACAATTTACGTGAGGTCTAATTTTACCATTGCTTTCTGAACGATGAGGTCTAATTTTACCATTGCTTTCTGAACGATGAGGTCTAATTTTACCATTGCTTTCTGAACGATGAGGTCTAATTTTACCATTGCTTTCTGAACGATGAGGTCTAATTTTACCATTGCTTTCTGAACGATGAGGTCTAATTTTACCATTGCTTTCTGAACGATGAGGTCTAATTTTACCATTGCTTTTCTGAACGATGAGGTCTAATTTTACCATTGCTTTCTGAACGATGAGGTCTAATTTTACCATTGCTTTCTGAACGATGAGGTCTAATTTTACCATTGCTTTCTGAACGATGAGGTCTAATTTTACCATTGCTTTCTGAACGATGAGGTCTAATTTTACCATTGCTTTCTGAACGATGAGGTCTAATTTTACCATTGCTTTCTGAACGATGAGGTCTAATTTTACCATTGCTTTCTGAACGATGAGGTCTAATTTTACCATTGCTTTCTGAACGATGAGGTCTAATTTTACCATTGCTTTCTGAACGATGAGGTCTAATTTTACCATTGCTTTCTGAACGATGAGGTCTAATTTTACCATTGCTTTCTGAACGATGAGGTCTAATTTTACCATTGCTTTCTGAACGATGAGGTCTAATTTTACCATTGCTTTCTGAACGATGAGGTCTAATTTTACCATTGCTTTCTGAACGATGAGGTCTAATTTTACCATTGCTTTCTGAACGATGAGGTCTAATTTTACCATTGCTTTCTGAACGATTAGGTCTAATTTTACCATTGCTTTCTGAACGATGAGGTCTAATTTTACCATTGCTTTCTGAACGATGAGGTCTAATTTTACCATTGCTTTCTGAACGATGAGGTCTAATTTTACCATTGCTTTCTGAACGATGAGGTCTAATTTTACCATTGCTTTCTGAACGATGAGTCTAATTTCCATTGCTTCTGAACGATGAGGTCTAATTTTACCATTGCTTTCTGAACGATGAGGTCTAATTTTACCATTGCTTTCTGAACGATGAGGTCTAATTTTACCATTGCTTTCTGAACGATGAGGTCTAATTTTACCATTGCTTTCTGAACGATGAGGTCTAATTTTACCATTGCTTTCTGAACGATGAGGTCTAATTTTACCATTGCTTTCTGAACGATGAGGTCTAATTTTACCATTGCTTTCTGAACGATGAGGTCTAATTTACCATTGCTTTCTGAACGATGAGGTCTAATTTTACCATTGCTTTCTGAACGATGAGGTCTAATTTTACCATTGCTTTCTGAACGATGAGGTCTAATTTTACCATTGCTTTCTGAACGATGAGGTCTAATTTTACCATTGCTTTCTGAACGATGAGGTCTAATTTTACCATTGCTTTCTGAACGATGAGGTCTAATTTTACCATTGCTTTCTGAACGATGAGGTCTAATTTTACCATTGCTTTCTGAACGATGAGGTCTAATTTTACCATTGCTTTCTGAACGATGAGGTCTAATTTTACCATTGCTTTCTGAACGATGAGGTCTAATTTTACCATTGCTTTCTGAACGATGAGGTCTAATTTTACCATTGCTTTCTGAACGATGAGGTCTAATTTTACCATTGCTTTCTGAACGATGAGGTCTAATTTTACCATTGCTTTCTGAACGATGAGGTCTAATTTTACCATTGCTTTCTGAACGATGAGGTCTAATTTTACCATTGCTTTCTGAACGATGAGGTCTAATTTTACCATTGCTTTCTGAACGATGAGGTCTAATTTTACCATTGCTTTCTGAACGATGAGGTCTAATTTTACCATTGCTTTCTGAACGATGAGGTCTAATTTTACCATTGCTTTGAACGATGAGGTCAATTTTACCATTGCTTCTGAACGATGAGGTCTAATTTTACCATTGCTTTCTGAACGATGAGGTCTAATTTTACCATTGCTTTCTGAACGATGAGGTCTAATTTTACCATTGCTTTCTGAACGATGAGGTCTAATTTTACCATTGCTTTCTGAACGATGAGGTCTAATTTTACCATTGCTTTCTGAACGATGAGGTCTAATTTTACCATTGCTTTCTGAACGATGAGGTCTAATTTTACCATTGCTTTCTGAACGATGAGGTCTAATTTTACCATTGCTTTCTGAACGATGAGGTCTAATTTTACCATTGCTTTCTGAACGATGAGGTCTAATTTTACCATTGCTTTCTGAACGATGAGGTCTAATTTTACCATTGCTTTCACATGAACGATGAAGGTCTAATTTTACCATTGCTTTCTGAACGATGAGGTCTAATTTTACCATTGCTTTCTGAACGATGAGGTCTAATTTTACCATTGCTTTCTGAACGATGAGGTCTAATTTTACCATTGCTTTCTGAACGATGAGGTCTAATTTTACCATTGCTTTCTGAACGATGAGGTCTAATTTTACCATTGCTTTCGAACGATGAGTCATTTCATTCTTCTGAACGATGAGGTCTAATTTTACCATTGCTTTCTGAACGATGAGGTCTAATTTCCATTGCTTTCTGAACGATGAGGTCTAATTTTACCATTGCTTTCTGAACGATGAGGTCTAATTTTACCATTGCTTGAACGATGAGTTAATTTTACCATTGCTTGAACGATGAGGTCTAATTACCATTTTCTGAACATGAGGCTAATTTTACCATTCTTTCTGAACGATGAGGTCTAATTTTACCATTGCTTTCTGAACGATGAGGTCTAATTTTACCATTGCTTTCTGAACGATGAGGTCTAATTTTACCATTGCTTTCTGAACGATGAGGTCTAATTTTACCATTGCTTTCTGAACGATGAGGTCTAATTTTACCATTGCTTTCGAACGTGAGGTCTAATTTACATTGCTTTCTGAACGATGAGGTCTAATTTTACCATTGCTTTCTGAACGATGAGGTCTAATTTTACCATTGCTTTCTGAACGATGATGTCTAATTTTACCATTGCTTTCTGAACGATGAGGTCTAATTTTACCATTGCTTTCTGAACGATGAGGTCTAATTTTACCATTGCTTTCTGAACGATGAGGTCTAATTTTACCATTGCTTTCTGAACGATGAGGTCTAATTTTACCATTGCTTTCTGAACGATGAGGTCTAATTTTACCATTGCTTTCTGAACGATGAGGTCTAATTTTACCATTGCTTTCTGAACGATGAGGTCTAATTTTACCATTGCTTTCCGAACGATGAGGTCTAATTTTACCATTGCTTTCTGAACGATGAGGTCTAATTTACCATTGCTTTCTGAACGATGAGGTCTAATTTTACCATTGCTTTCTGAACGATGAGGTCTAATTTTACCATTGCTTTCTGAACGATGAGGTCTAATTTTACCATTGCTTTCTGAACGATGAGTCTAATTTTACCATTGCTTTCGAACGATGGTCTAATTTTACCATTGCTTTCTGAACGATGAGGTCTAATTTTACCATTGCTTTCTGAACGATGAGGTCTAATTTTACCATTGCTTTCTGAACGATGAGGTCTAATTTTACCATTGCTTTCTGAACGATGAGGTCTAATTTTACCATTGCTTTCTGAACGATGAGGTCTAATTTTACCATTGCTTTCTGAACGATGAGGTCTAATTTTACCATTGCTTTCTGAACGATGAGGTCTAATTTTACCATTGCTTTCTGAACGATGAGGTCTAATTTTACCATTGCTTTCTGAACGATGAGGGTCTAATTTTACCATTGCTTTCTGAACGATGAGGTCTAATTTTACCATTGCTTTCTGAACGATGAGGTCTAATTTTACCATTGCTTTCTGAACGATGAGGTCTAATTTTACCATTGCTTTCTGAACGATGAGGTCTAATTTTACCATTGCTTTCTGAACGATGAGGTCTAATTTTACCATTGCTTTCTGAACGATGAGGTCTAATTTTACCATTGCTTTCTGAACGATGAGGTCTAATTTTACCATTGCTTTCTGAACGATGAGGTCTAATTTTACCATTGCTTTCTGAACGATGAGGTCTAATTTTACCATTGCTTTCTGAACGATGAGGTCTAATTTTACCATTGCTTTCTGAACGATGAGGTCTAATTTTACCATTGCTTTCTGAACGATGAGGTCTAATTTTACCATTGCTTTCGAACTGGGTCTAATTTTACCATTGCTTTCCGAACGATGAGGTCTAATTTTACCATTGCTTTCTGAACGATGAGGTCTAATTTACCATTGCTTTCTGAACGATGAGGTCTAATTTTACCATTGCTTTCTGAACGATGAGGTCTAATTTTACCATTGCTTTCTGAACGATGAGGTCTAATTTTACCATTGCTTTCTGAACGATGATGTCTAATTTTACCATTGCTTTCTGAACGATGAGGTCTAATTTTACCATTGCTTTCTGAACGATGAGGTCTAATTTTACCATTGCTTTCTGAACGATGAGGTCTAATTTTACCATTGCTTTCTGAACGATGAGGTCTAATTTTACCATTGCTTTCTGAACGATGAGGTCTAATTTTACCATTGCTTTCTGAACGATGAGGTCTAATTTACCATTGCTTTCTGAACGATGAGGTCTAATTTACCATTGCTTTCTGAACGATGAGGTCTAATTTTACCATTGCTTTCTGAACGATGAGGTCTAATTTTACCATTGCTTTCTGAACGATGAGGTCTAATTTACCATTGCTTTCTGAACGATGAGGTCTAATTTTACCATTGCTTTCTGAACGATGAGGTCTAATTTTACCATTGCTTTCTGAACGATGAGGTCTAATTTTACCATTGCTTTCTGAACGATGAGGTTCTACATTGTTACACATTTGCTTTCTGAACGATGAGGTCTAATTTTACCATTGCTTTCTGAACGATGAGGTCTAATTTTACCATTGCTTTCTGAACGATGAGGTCTAATTTTACCATTGCTTTCTGAACGATGAGGTCTAATTTTACCATTGCTTTCTGAACGATGAGGTCTAATTTTACCATTGCTTTCTGAACGATGAGGTCTAATTTTACCATTGCTTTCTGAACGATGAGGTCTAATTTTACCATTGCTTTCTGAACGATGAGGTCTAATTTTACCATTGCTTTCTGAACGATGAGGTCTAATTTTACCATTGCTTTCTGAACGATGAGGTCTAATTTTACCATTGCTTTCTGAACGATGAGGTCTAATTTTACCATTGCTTTCGAAGCATTATGAGGTCTAATTTTACCATTGCTTTCTGAACGATGAGGTCTAATTTTACCATTGCTTTCTGAACGATGAAGTCTGATATTACCATTGCTTTCTGAACGATGAGGTCTAATTTTACCATTGCTTTCTGAACGATGAGGTCTAATTTTACCATTGCTTTCTGAACGATGAGGTCTAATTTTACCATTGCTTTCTGAACGATGAGGTCTAATTTTACCATTGCTTTCTGAACGATGAGGTCTAATTTTACCATTGCTTTCTGAACGATGAGGTCTAATTTTACCATTGCTTTCTGAACGATGAGGTCTAATTTTACCATTGCTTTCTGAACGATGAGGTCTAATTTACCATTGCTTTCTGAACGATGAGGTCTAATTTTACCATTGCTTTCTGAACGATGAGGTCTAATTTTACCATTGCTTTCTGAACGATGAGGTCTAATTTTACCATTGCTTTCTGAACGATGAGGTCTAATTTTACCATTGCTTTCTGAACGATGAGGTCTAATTTTACCATTGCTTTCTGAACGATGAGGTCTAATTTTACCATTGCTTTCTGAACGATGAGGTCTAATTTTACCATTGCTTTCTGAACGATGAGGTCTAATTTTACCATTGCTTTCTGAACGATGAGGTCTAATTTTACCATTGCTTTCTGAACGATGAGGTCTAATTTTACCATTGCTTTCTGAACGATGAGGTCTAATTTTACCATTGCTTTCTGAACGATGAGGTCTAATTTACCATTGCTTTCTGAACGATGAGGTCTAATTTTACCATTGCTTTCTGAACGATGAGGTCTAATTTTACCATTGCTTTCTGAACGATGAGGTCTAATTTTACCATTGCTTTCTGAACGATGAGGTCTAATTTTACCATTGCTTTCTGAACGATGAGGTCTAATTTTACCATTGCTTTCTGAACGATGAGGTCTAATTTTACCATTGCTTTCTGAACGATGAGGTCTAATTTTACCATTGCTTTCTGAACGATGAGGTCTAATTTTACCATTGCTTTCTGAACGATGAGGTCTAATTTTACCATTGCTTTCTGAACGATGAGGTCTAATTTTACCATTGCTTTCTGAACGATGAGGTCTAATTTACCATTGCTTTCTGAACGATGAGGTCTAATTTTACCATTGCTTTCTGAACGATGAGGTCTAATTATTCTTAACATCTAATTTCAGCTTTCTGAACGATGAGGTCTAATTTTACCATTGCTTTCTGAACGATGAGGTCTAATTTTACCATTGCTTTCTGAACGATGAGGTCTAATTTTACCATTGCTTTCTGAACGATGAGGTCTAATTTTACCATTGCTTTCTGAACGATGAGGTCTAATTTTACCATTGCTTTCTGAACGATGATGTCTAATTTTACCATTGCTTTCTGAACGATGAGGTCTAATTTTACCATTGCTTTCTGAACGATGAGGTCTAATTTTACCATTGCTTTCTGAACGATGAGGTCATTAATTTTCACGATTGCTTTCCTTTGAACGATGAGGTCTAATTTTACCATTGCTTTCTGAACGATGAGGTCTAATTTTACCATTGCTTTCTGAACGATGAGGTCTAATTTTACCATTGCTTTCTGAACGATGAGGTCTAATTTTACCATTGCTTTCTGAACGATGAGGTCTAATTTACCATTGCTTTCTGAACGATGAGGTCTAATTTTACCATTGCTTTCTGAACGATGAGGTCTAATTTTACCATTGCTTTCTGAACGATGAGGTCTAATTTTACCATTGCTTTCTGAACGATGAGGTCTAATTTTACCATTGCTTTCTGAACGATGAGGTCTAATTTTACCATTGCTTTCTGAACGATGAGGTCTAATTTTACCATTGCTTTCTGAACGATGAGGTCTAATTTTACCATTGCTTTCTGAACGATGAGGTCTAATTTTACCATTGCTTTCTGAACGATGAGGTCTAATTTTACCATTGCTTTCTGAACGATGAGGTCTAATTTACCATTGCTTTCTGAACGATGAGGTCTAATTTTACCATTGCTTTCTGAACGATGAGGTCTAATTTTACCATTGCTTTCTGAACGATGAGGTCTAATTTTACCATTGCTTTCTGAACGATGAGGTCTAATTTTACCATTGCTTTCTGAACGATGAGGTCTAATTTTACCGCTCGTAAAAATCCACAGAAACAAATTTACTTCCAATTTATTTGCCGCGAAGTTTGAACCAGGTACGCTTGGGTTGTAATCGAGCTGACTACCGCTAAGCCACAGACGCTTACACAACACATTTCTAATTAAATAAAAGAGAACTGTTTGTAATTTTGCACTATTCGATGAACATAATGAATCTATTCGATGAACATAATGAATCTATTCGATGAACATCATGAATCTATTCGATGAACATCATGAATCTAAAGATGAATGATTGATTTCATTGCACTGGGTTTACCCATATGACTCTGTCCCTCTCCGCACAAATGGCACGACAGCTGCCAACAAATTCCACAAAACACAAACTCGGAAGCTCATGAAACAATCATAAGGATTTCCTGAAAAAAAATGGAATAGTAAACAGAACGGCGTGGGTCAGAATTAAAAACGTCTGAATTGTGATGTAGAGGTATCGTTCTTGTCTCTCATAACAAAAGTAATCGACTTCTTTGTTTCGTATGGAGTGATCTAGATATCTTCCAGAGATTTCTGATCTCAGTGTAAGGGAGATCAAATTGCTAGTCCTACCTGAGACGGACGATATAAAATAGATCAGGACATCAAGTTGAGTGTGTAAGAGAACACTTGATAGTTTAAAATCGATAAGAGCAGGTTTGATAGCTACTGTCCAAGCAAAACTCATAACACATTACAAACATTAATTCCTACAAGTTTTTTTAACCATCTTTCAACTACATCGGGAACTCTCTCCGGTGCTACGGAGCTCGTACACTGCCTCTCGCCTGTGCGGTGCCGGGGCCCGCAAAGGAGGAAAAGAATAGTACCACAGCAACCTACAATGCATGTCGTAAGAGGCGACTGATGTAGGCCCTAGGAATGCTACCTAGTAAATAAAAAGCAGCGCAGAAATTGGATGTTCTGGCCTACTTGTAGGCGCATAGCTGGCACAATGTACAATCGCTCTTAGGCTCAGATCACATACAAATCACACAGAGTGGTTGACAAGTGGTTGATATGGAGCGTTTGAAGAAGAAGTATACTGCCTCTGAAACCATCCTGTGTAAGAAATAGATCGTAGTATATATAATTATTCGGCGAAGTGCAATGATGATGGTACTATCAATCAATCAATGAATCAATCAATCACTCAATCAATCACTCAATCAATCAAATAAAACGGTTTGACCACTTAGTCACACATTTCTCCTCCTTCCCAAGTTCAATGAGTCTATATTTATCTTTAATGAGTACACAATTATACATAACACTTTGTAAATTGGAAAAAAACAAATGAAACAGAAGTCTGAGAAAATAATATTCAAGTTAATGTGACCGTTCAGTTCGATGATTGCTTCCAACAAGTTTCTATTTCTGGTACTAATTTTAGCAATTTCACTCTGAAATCTCCCACTCTTTATAATATTAAGACGAGTTCTTGCTTTTTAGTAAGGTCAGGTTTGATCAATACTTCTTTTAAGTATTTATGTTGCAAATTTTCTACTAGTGTTGTCAGCATTTTTTTTTGGGAAGTTAGCATTGCAACATTAATAATTTCTCGCCTACAATGTAGTAAGTAGTTTTTACTTCATTAGTCAACCGTATATTGACGGGGCCCCGAAATAGAAGCAATGAATAGTATCACTGCGATCTACAAGGCATGTCGTAAGAGGCGATTGAGGTAGGGGCTTAGGGAAGTTAGTCTAGTAAATGAAAAGCATCGCAGAAATCGGATGTGTTGGCCTACTTATAGGTGCATAACTGGCACAATGTACAATCGTTCTTAGGCTGAGATCAGATAATAATAATTCTTCTCGTACCGTTACACGTTACATAGGGCCTGCAAGTAATTTCTCCATACCGCTCTATCCTGGGCAACTCGCTCAATCTCCTCCATGGAACTCCCAGGCTGAGATCACATACAAATCACAAATAGTGGTTAACAAGTGGTCAATATGAAGTGTTTGAAGAAGAAAGAAGACAGAGTATTCGTTTAGACAGAGTTAGCGTCTTCTCTTCACCTATTGCTTCACCGGGGTCTGTCTCGTTTTCCCCATCTGTGCCTCATTAATTTCTGTCTAAATTACTTAAATTGCATTCCTGTAGTGTATACGTCCCAGGTTGAGAACCACTGATTGAGCAGAAAATAATGAGTAAAATTGATGATCATTATATATTGTCACAGATTAGTTGATGCGTAAAACAACCGAAAATAAGACAACAGGTATAAGATGGAATCTCACATTTACTATGGAAGACCTAGATTTTGTTGATGACACCGAAAGATCAAACTTGAGGATCTTCTTCTTCTTTTGTGTTCTCACTAGATTGGGATTTCGGATTCTCTAATAAAGGCAGCCGTCTGCCTCAGATTATTAGCCACGCCATACAGTTTGTCTTGGACGCTAGTGTAAGTGGGCCACCTCTTTTTCTCAAGTCTGCATACTGGGGGAAATTCTGTAGAATATAATTCCTATGATTTCTGCTTCCCCGTTTGTGCCGACCTCTTCCCCAGTAAGTTTTGGCCACCCTCGTGATGGTAGGTCTGATATTCTTACTGCGTGGCTAAATCTCCGAGGCAGATTGGCAACCGTAGAATCTGTTATCCCATTCCTCATTGTGAGGGTCGTTGCACCATGTTATGCGCCTTACGGCCACTTGAGGATCTAATCTTCAAGCATCTCTGAAGTCGACGAAGGCCCACCTGCATGGCGAGCAACACTAATCAAGCGGTAAAGCAGGCTTTCACGCAAAAACCAATCAGAGACGTCATATCAGGCGCCATGGCTAACGCCCGAATTCACAGCGGGCGAACGCAGTAGAAGAAGAGGTTGATAGCATCACACTTTCTATGTCACGCACAAAAGATATCGAGGAAACGCATAGAACGTTCGTTTTTCTAATTGTAAAAAAAATATGTTGTGCATTCAGTTCACGTAACCAATGTTCCACAAGTGAAGAAAGGAACTGACCCACCATCCTCCTATATCCATGGATCTATAAATGGGAAGTGAAAGGTAACTAAAACTCTACGGTCTGCATAGGTTGAAAAATATTTTCATGTTCATGTTATTTGTTTCATTAAATGACTTAAAAGTGTATCCTTGTTTTAAAGTAATCTAAATTATAAAATGATTTGTCTGTGTGTGTGTCCCATGAAAAACGTGAGAACGTCAACAAACGATGGAATCATGAAATTTGGACAGCTTAATCTTGCAGAAATATGTAGTTCAAACGGACTCTTTTCTTGCTTTCTTTATCAAATTAGGACTTCGGTTAGTTGGTTAAAATGTATACATTTCAATACGTGTCCAGCAGCCATTAAACTAGGCAACTGAGCATGTGTAGGGGTAAACAGTGAAAACGTAGTTGCACTATTACTGAACGGGGAATTTAAAAATAAAAATCGGATCCAAATTTTCGTTTATTTTTCCAAACAAACGAAAAAATTTATTTTTCGCTTTTTTTATCATATAAATATCAGTTTCTTTAGACATTTTTCAAAAATTATAATGGAATTTAAATCGCTCTCAGGCTCAGATCACATATAAACCACAAAGAATGATTTAACAAGTGGTTGATATAGAGCGTTCGTCGAAGAAGAAGAAGATGTTCACTGACTCTAATAACCTTGCTGAGTAACAGTAGAAAATTGACTGCTAACATGAAAGAGGCAATTTGACTGATGATTACATGACTATTACAAATGACATAAGAAACGACTGATAACCACGAAATACACAATTTGTCCGATCATTACATGACTGTTACAAGTTCGATTACTGCTGGCAAATAGAGGAAAATCTTTAAGAAAATTGTTAGATAACATCTCTCATCAAGACCACTAATATGACGTCATGTTTCTATTTGTACTTGTGTACCTTTAGGGCATGGTCAAATTACTTAATTTATTTTGGAGGGGAGAAGCGATAAGTGAGTACTAAATTGGAAATGTCATACAGAAGGCGTTGCTGCTTTTATAATTAGATTTGAGAATTGTAGAATAGTTCAATTAGTATTGTTAGATTTTCTTAGCCTCCTCCGCAGTAGATTCTAGAAGATATGTATGTTCGCTTTGTCGTCACGGTCTGTTCCGACCAGACAGTTAAATCAAATTTAATTTCATTATGATTAGTATGGTGGCGTCTGTGGCTTAGGGGTTAGTGACTCGGTCTATTAACCCCGACGTTCTGAGTTCGAATCATGCTGATGACAGTTTGGTTGCAAATTGTTTCCGTTGATTTTAACAAAAGGACGATGACAGCACTCGTTCAGAAAGAAATGACAAACTACTGAACGTATAAGTGGTGCCTAGAAAAATCAACGACTCTTTTACTGTGGTTGATGGCTACGTCCTTTAGGATATGCCACGATTTTCATTTCATTTTCATGATTGGTATACAAATAGCATTTTATTTTTGCACCCTTGTGGTTTCGGGGTGGTATAGGGTGTTGAGAGGGTGGGTGAGGATGCGTGAGAGGGTACATGAGAGGGTGCAAGAGAGAGTGCTTGAGAGGGAGCTTTAGAGGGTGTATGAAATGGTGCTGGAGAGGGTGCGTGAGAGAGTGTGTGAGAGTGATTGAGAGGGTGGTGAGAGGATGCGTGAGAAAGTACGTGAGAGGGTGTGTGAAGGGGTGCTGAGAGGATGCTTTAGGATGTGCGTGATAGGGGCGTGATAGGGGCGTGATAGGGGTGTGAGAGGGGTTGTGAGAGGGTCCGTGATAGGGGCGAGAGAGGTGCGTGATAGGGGCGTAAGAGGGGGCGAGAGAGAGTGCGTGATAGGGGCGTAAGAGGGGGCGAGAGAGAGTGCGTGATAGGGGCGTAAGAGGGGGCGTGAGAGGGTGCGTGATAGGGGCGTAAGAGGGGGCGTGAGAGGGTGCGTGATAGGGGGCGTGAGAGAGTGCGTTGGAGAGCACGTAAGAGAGTGCGTGTAAGGGTGCGTGAGAGAGTGTGTGATAGAGCCCTCTTATGTGTTGTATGTAGAAAACGTTCAGATCCTTCTCCATCAGTCCAGCGCTTGCGCCGCCATCCTCTCCCCTGTTTCCACTTACTCTGCATACCATTGCCTGTTGTGAAATACTGTTTGAAGACTGCCGTGTTACATGTCCGAATTATTTTACCTTTAGTCTCTGCATGAGTTCTGTTGATGCTTTTACAACCTGATTCTATTATTTCTGATTTTCTCTGTCATTGACCAATCAGTCAAGTACCATGTCTGTCGGCCTAGGCGATCATGTCTCTCCACAACTCTCTCTCATTCGTGTAGGTAATCAGTTCTGACTTCGATCTATTGTCCAACAAAGATATCAGACCATCCAACATCTTCTCCCTCTGTCTTCCATAATTTCTCCTTCCCTGAATTTTACCTGTTGTCACCAAATATTCTAAACCTCCTCTTCACATTATATGCCCGAAGAACCTTGCTTGTCTGATTCTTAATCCTTTGATAAGGTTTCTTTGTGTGCAGGTCAGATTAAAAACCACATCGTTTGTTTTCTTCGCTGTCCATTGCATTTTCAGCATTCTTCTGTAAAACCACATCTCTGTGGTTTCCAGTGATCTTATTGATTGTTTGTTCACTGAAACATTACGTATTTCCCACAAAAATATAATTTCTGTTGTTATAATTTGTCTTTGTCTTCTGTTACAATCATCCATGTCTGACATTTGCAGCAAACGGTTAGGATAAATAATGTGTTATATAGTTCTATTTGTATGTTTATTGAGAAATCATTGCTGTTGAATATTAGTGCCAAGTACCCATTAATCTAGTTTGTTTTGTTACATCAGTTTTCTGTTTCAACTTGCAATTTGCCAGCTTGTGACATGATATTTTCCATGTACTTGTTGTTGTTATATCCTTGATTTAGGGCGTGGTCTCTAATCTGGATCTGTGTTATTTTATTCTTCATTGTTTAATGTTATGATTTCTGTGTTTTGTATGTGCATTTTCATATTATGATTATTGCATGCTTGACGTTCTATTCAACGTCTGTACCGCTTTCTGAAACTCTTGAACAGGGACGTGCTGTGCTATGATAAAGAGAGGCAGCTGCATCAGGCGGAACCGTAAGGAGGAGGGGGGGGCATAAGTAGCAAAATAAAATTACAATTGAAGGTTATTATAAAGAAATAACATTAAAGGGGCGGTATTTCGAAGACTTGCATCATGCTCAGAAAATATACCGCACGGCCCTGCTCTTGAAGGTTATTGGTTATTAGTTATTGGTTACATAACCAATCTCACATTATTCCGAGCAGACTCATAGGTGCATAGTGTTCTCATGCAGATTTCGATTACTTCGTATGTTAATTAATTACATGATTTACTGGTTATACAAACAAATAACACTCATTTTAAATACAGAGAATGCACAGAAGTAGTAGGTCTCAGTAGAGCATATAACTGATAGGAAAACAAAGATAAGAATACTAAGAGCATGCATATTCCCAGTGGCAACGTATGGATGTGAAGCTTGACATTTAAAAAGGAAGTAGAAAAACAAATAAGTGATTTTGAATTTTAAAGTGTTGTAGAAGAGTACACCATATATCGTGGATAGAGAAGAGAACAAATATATATATCCAGAAATAACTCGAAATCAAAGAAAACTGGCTGATGATACAGATAAGAATGAGAGGAAAGTGAAGTATTTTGGACAAATAAAGAGACAGGAAGGACTGGGGAAGACCATTATGGAAGGAAGGATCCCTGCAAAGAATAGAAGAGGAAGACCACGGAGAAGATGGATTCAGGATGTAACTGATGGTTTGAACATGACAGCTGCAAAGGCAGGACATCTGGCCTATGAGAGAGAGAAATTCAGGAGGACTGTTGGGTGACAAAATTCTGCTTAGGACAAGCTATTTGATGGTGATTTTCGCAAAAATGTTTTTTATCATTACTGTTAAAAGGGTGCCCCTTTCCAATTGCTGCAATCCTTGAATCCTTTTCTTGTAGATATTAACAATGATTCCTTTCTCCAATTTTTTCTGGGACTGCTTCTTCTATTTATATTTTATTAACCTTTTGCTATTCCGAGTCAATATGTTGGCTCGATGTATTTTGGAAGATGAAGCAAAGACAGTATACAAGCTAACTCAGTATGTATTGTAATAGAAATGTGTAGGCGTAACACAACAATTACCGGTTTAAATATATCTTACTTACTTATTTCTCTCCGCTTCTTGTGGAAAATAGGGCCTTACTGTTCTCAGTCTCTGGCTCTTTTCTTTATGGTCTCCCAGGATAGTCGAGCACTCTTCAGTTCTTAAGAAGACTTCGTCTCCAGGTATGTTTATGTTCTCCCAGGATAGTCGAGCACTCTTCAGTTCTTCAAGAAGACTTCGTCTCCAGGTCTGTTTATGCTCTCCCAGGATAGTCGAGCATTCTTCAGTTCTTCAAGAAGACTTCGTCTCCAGGTCTGTTTATGCTCTCCCAAGATAGTCGAGCACTCTTCAGTTCTTCAAGAAGACTTCGTCTCCAGGTCTGTTTATGCTCTCCCAGGATAGTCGAGCACTCTTCAGTTCTTTAAGAAGACTTCGTCTCCAGGTATGTTTATGCTCTCCAGGATAGTCGAGCACTCTTCAGTTCTTCAAGAAGACTTCGTCTCCAGGTCTGTTTATGCTCTCCCAGGATAGTCGAGCACTCTTCAGTTCTTTAAGAAGACTTCGTCTCCAGGTATGTTTATGCTCTCCCAGGATAGTCGAGCACTCTTCAGTTCTTCAAGAAGACTTCGTCTCCAGGTATGTTTATGCTCTCCCAGGATAGTCAAGCACTCTTCAGTTCTTCAAGAAGACTTTGTCTCCAGGTCGTTTATGCTCTCCAGGATAGTCGAGCACTCTTCAGTTCTTTAAGAAGACTTCGTCTCCAAGTATGTTTATGCTCTCCCAGGATAGTCGAGCACTCTTCAGTTCTTCAAGAAGACTTCGTCTCCAGGTCTGTTTAGAGCAGCGTTTCCCAAAGTGGGTGGTACCGCCCCCAGTGGGTGCTGAAGCGTTCTAGGGGGCGATAGTGGGTTTAGAAGAATTTGGGGCGTGTTCACACGATTCAGGTTCGGTGGTTCTTTAAAGAAGAATTTAATTATAAATATTTTAAAATTAATTATTTTCGCGATTTTGCGATTGAATAATCATTTAAATTTGAATTCTGCATTTAAATTCATCTTATGCCGTCTTATCCCGAGAAAACAGACAACTTGTCATCAAAAGTTGGACTGCAGATAAGCTATGAAAAAACAGACAACTTGTCATCTATAGCATCAAAAGTTGGACTGCAGAAAAGCTATGAAAACGACAACTTGTCATCTATAGCATCAAAAGTTGGACTGCAGATAAGCTATGAAAAAACAAATATAATGAAGACACCTATGGCAAGTAATGCAGATATCACACTGGAATCTAAAATGATAAAAATAACAGAGCAGTTCACCTATTTGGGTAGCAATTTTGATTGCACAAGAAATGTTAAAAAGAAATTATGATACGAATTGGCAAAGCAACATCAGCTTTTAAAAGTCTAAATAAAATATGGAACTGCAAGTTATATAGTATTAAAACTAAATTACGAATTTTCAATTCAAATGTTGTATCAATCCTAACATATGCCAGCGAGAGTTGGACAATGACTAAAGATTTAGAAAGCAAGTTGAAAGCATTTGAAAATAGATGTCTGCGAAAAATAATGAATATAAAATGGAACGAATTCAGGAGAAGTGATGAAATCAGAGACATGTCTGGTCAACCACTAGTGACAACTGTTATAAGAAAGAGAAGATGGAGATATGTTGGGCACACCTTGAGGAGAAATGATCAAAGAATATCAAAGCAGGCATTGAAGTGGGATGCAAAGGGTTCAAGAAAGAGAGGTCGACCTAAGGAGACCCTGAAACGAACTTTGCTGAGAAAGGCAGGAAATATCGGTCTCAGTTCCATGGAGGAGATTGAGCGAGTTGCCCAGGATAGAGCGGTATGGAGAAATTACTTGCAGGCCCTATATAACGTATAACGGTACGAGAGGAATTATTATTATTATGCCCGTCTTACAAGATTCATTTTGTCATCAATTTTCTATTTCATGTATATAATCATTTGAAAATTGACCAAGTATGACAGAAATATATATCAATTTTCTATGTCAAAGAGAAAAGAGCATGTATATATGTGGGGTGGGTGGGGGGCATTGACAAACTGTTATAATGTGGAGGGTGACGTTACAAAGTTTATGATGTGAAAAGTGGGCCGAAAAAGTTTGGGAATCAATGGTTTAGATCGTCCTCTTTTTCGTGTTCTATGCGGGTTCCACTCAAGTGTTTGTTTAGTGACACTCGATTGTGTCTTCCGTAGGGTATGCCCGACCCATCGCCATTTTCTCCTTTTAACCTGGGTCATCGTGGGTTACCGTTATGTTCTTATCCACAGGTCTGTGTTTGCAACTCTGCCATACCATCTCAGATCTTGCTCCTTATTATTTTCTGTATCATCTATTAATTTTAGATAATTTCTGTAGTAATAATGTCATCACCCGCTGCCTGTGTTGTTTAGCATGGAACGGCGTGTCTCTGCGATCTCAATTATATTTATCAAGTTTTCGTTAATTGACAATATTGTTTCTTAATTCTTCATAGTTATGCCGAGTCATGTCTATTTAGGATTTTTTCTTTAAAATGTTCTTCCATTTTTTTCTTCTGCTTGGTTTCTGATTTGAACACTTTACCATTTTTATTCTAAATTGTGAATGAATTAGAGCGCGGATCCCTATGTGAGAGACTCGGGTTCAATCCACAGTAAGAGTTTTTCTGTCGGGGGCGCAAAGACAAAATCCTAACCTGAACAGTTTTGCGGCGATTGCACTAGCCATGATGCCATTCAATTCCACAGCACGTGTCTCACAGCACGTGTCTCATAGCACGTGTCTCATAGCACGTGCCTCATAGCACGTGTCTCATAGCACGTGTCTCATAGCACGTGTCTCATATCACGTGTCTCACAGCACGTGTCTCATAGCACGTGTCTCATAGCACGTGTCTCATAGCACGTGTCTCATAGCACGTGTCTCATAGCACGTGTCTCATAGCACGTGTCTCATAGCACGTGTCTCATAGCACGTGTCTCATAGCATGTGTCTCATAGCACGTGTCTCATAGCACGTGTCTGATAGTACGTGTCTTACAGCACGTGTCTCATAGCACGTGTCTCATAGCACGTGTCTCACAGCATGTGTCTCATAGCACGTGTCTCACAGCATGTGTCTCATAGCACGTGTCTCACAGCACGTGTCTCATAGCACGTGTCTCATAGCACGTGTCTCACAGCACGTGTCTCATAGCACGTGTCTCATAGCACGTGTCTCATAGCACGTGTCTCATAGCACGTGTCTCATAGCACGTGTCTCATAGCACGTGTCTCATAGCACGTGTCTCATAGCACGTGTCTCATAGCACGTGTCTCATAGCATGTGTCTCATAGCACGTGTCTCATAGCACGTGTCTGATAGAGTGTCTTACAGCACGTGTCTCAAGCACGTGTCCATAGCACGTGTCTCACAGCATGTGTCTCATAGCACGTTCACAGCATGTGTCTCATGCACGTGTCTCACAGCATGTCTCATAGCACTTGTCTCATACATGTCAGCACGTGTCTCACAGCACGTGTCTCATAGCACGTGCCTCACAGCACGTGTCTCACAGCACGTGTCTCACAGCACGTGTCTCATAGCATGTTCAAATAGCACGTGTCTCATAGCACGTGTCTCACAGCACGTGTCTCACAGCACGTGTCTCATAGCATGTGTCTCATAGCACGTGTCTCACAGCACGTTTCTCAAGCACGTCTACAGCACGTGTCTCATAGCACGTGTCTCATAAGTCTATCATCGCAGAAACATTACAAGCAGTAACAACAGTTTTGATGTCCACTAAGTAGCGAATGGAATACTTTTTTTCTTCTCTCAAAATGTATAGTTTTAATATCTGGCGAGTATTGTTTCAGCAAATGGAAGAATAACTTACGAAATCCAACAAAAATGCAGTACAGCAAATAAAATAATAGAACAAATGATACCAATCTTGAATGCAAACATGTTATGGGATGAAACCTAAAAGAGCATTGTTAAAAACAATCTATCTCTCAATGGTATGCTATCAGTGTCATACCTGGACGCTGATATTAAAATATAGAAGAAAATTAATCATGACAGAGATTAAGTCAGTTTTAACGCATAATGTTGATTGAAAGGACCATCATTATTGCACTTGGGGGATTAACCATTTGTGTTCCGACTCTTTCTTACACAGAAAGATCTCATCTGCAGTACACGAACTCCCTAGCACAGGCGAGGGTCCGTTATGTAATTTTAAAGACGGTGAAGATATTTGTGGCACAGAATGCTGGGAGTAACAAGAAGAGACCGGTTGAGAAATGAATATATCAGGTGAAAAAGTGTGTACAACATCAGTACTCAACTTCATCAAGAAAAGACAAGTTCAATGGTTCAGCCACATAAGTAGATTACCAATAGACAGTACACCTCAAATAGTAATACTACTGCGATACAGTGGATAAAGTGGACAGTACACCTCAAATAGTAATACTACTGCGATACAGTGGATAAAGTGTACAGTACACCTCAAATAGTAATGCTACATGTGATACAGTGGATAAAGTGGACAGTACACCTCAAATAGTAATGCTACTGCGATACAGTGGATAAAGTGGACAGTACACCTCAAAGAGTAATGCTACTGCGATACAGTGGATATAAAGCAAAAAGCCGTCCACGGAAATGTGGACCTCAGAAACAACAGAAGACGTGAAAAACACTATTCATGAAGAGCACACAAAAGCCAGTTACAGAAATCTGTTCTCATCCTGACGATGGGAGACAAATCATCATCATCATCAGGTGCCGTCTCCACATCGAAGGTTGGCTGCAATGAATCTCCAGCATCCTCTGTCTTTCGCCTTGGTGTTGCACACTGCCAGACTGTAACCTGTGCATTTCTTAAAGTTTCCCTCCCACTTATCTCTCGGTCTTCCTCTTGCTCTTCCCCCTCAACTTCCCCTCTAGTAAATGTTTTATCGTGGTGTCATGTCTTTTTATGTGCCCAAAATACTTTACTTGTCTGAATTTTATTTCTCTTAATAATTGGGAGACAAATCAGTGGTAGAGAAGAGAAAGACAGAAGAATATCTTGTTTGCACATATGTAAAACAATAAGAGATATATGAAATGAATACGAAAATCGTTTTTACATAACCAAAATATCAATTAAGACAACACAAAATGAAGAAAGAGATTGCAAATATTGCAACACTTTAGAAATGTTGCCTTGTAAAGCTAAATATAACAACGACATTGACATAAAATGCAACACATTTGTTTGAGTACAACAGATATATCAAATGAGAGAGACTCTGAAATAGAGACAACGGTGAAAGTGATGAAACAAGGAAAGAAGTAATACAATACTCACTTAGTCTCGTATCTTTCAATCCCGTGGAGTAGAAGTCACACACGGGAACTGGTACAAGCTGGTATCTGTTGCCTTCATTATAATCTTGTTTCAGTCCAGTCATGTCTATCAGAGACTTTCTGACATTGTCTGTTTATTGAACTAGCTCTTTCCTGATCTCTGGCTTCTGGCTTTCTCACTTATCGTGGCAATCGATCCTCTACCAATCTACAGAGGTGACTGAACTATAGTAATTGCGACTGTTAGGATGCGGTCAGCAGGGGTTGATCTGGGAAACTTTGACTATTGTCTTGATAAGAAACATGTCGGTTCTTGTTACTTCTAGAACAGTATACAAATTTCTCATTTCTGAATATCGATCTTGGTTTTGTAACCGTTGGTATATAAATGACTCACAGACAGAGGTAAACAGACTTACGTAGAATTTAGTAGAATTTCTCATCAAGATCGATCTTGGTTTTGTAAGCCGTTGGTATATAAACTGACTCACAGACAGAGGAAAACAGACTTGTAGAATAGTATACAAATTTCTCATTTCTGAAGATCAGATCTTGGTTTTGTAAACCGTTGGTATATATAATGACTCACAGACAGAGGTAAACATCTGTACGTAAATTATTCGGTAGAACTATCTACGTAAAGCGATGACATCAAAAGAAGATGGACAACTTCATCACCGAATACATTGATAGACAACAAATGCAGTGGTGCGGATATTTAATAAGAATTGAGTACCTCCAACCACTAATAATATCATACAATAAAAAGAGATCAGGTATTAGAGTCAATGGAAGTCTGAGATAAAGATGGATAGACAATATCAAGACCACACTAAATAATACTTCATAGTTCATAGTTCATAAGTACGGTTCCAACTTCACTGCAACGGGTCACCCCATAATTGCTCCGTTCCTGTGCCAATGAAAATCACACGAAATGCTAACAACTGGGAAATGTTTCCTGTGTGAACTAATTCCAGAATGAAACAGCCGCGTACCGCCACAAAAGCAACCTGCTCCGCATAAAAAGCATATGGCCGTCGCTAATGTAGCAACACCAAACTGTTCATCACTTGAATTGTAATTCTTGTCGAAGGGAACATCAATCACGACAAAATCCAGCTTTCTGCACTCGCAATATAACTGCATACGGCAGATTGAGCTTGTTCGTCATAACCACTGTCCGCCATTTTCTGAATACACACTAACACACAACAAACGCACGGTTGACACAGCAAAAGCATTCCATGTAACATTCATAGCTCACAGCGTTGCCCAAGCACTAACTCAGTAGCTCGGCAAAAGAAACCGGAAAATACTCGACCAAACATGTCGGAAATGCGCTAGCAAATTAAAGCTCCCACCCCTACGCTTAACGGTAAGAGTGGACAATCAATTCCATCATCCACCCGGGAAAAGACAATGTTCCATTTTTTCTGCACATTTTTTCTAAAAAAAGAGTATTAAGCCAACATAGAAGTGGTACCGTTAGTTGCCATACGCAGAGATACATACTGAGGAAGATATCAGATCATTAATGTAATAATTGGTTTGATCTGCAGTGATGGTTATCTGACTAAAACTAAACGCAGATTTCAATGTAAGACCTTGCTACTTTTTAGTTATATCATAACGTGTTCATCATTTAGTTCTCAGCAACCATATGTTCTGACACTGGCTCTTATTTGAGCAGCAATATAGTATGGGATTGGCACTTCTTTGAGCAACCATATGGTCTGTGACTGGCAGTTCTTTTAGCAACTATATGGTATGTGACTGGCAGTTCTTTGAGCAACTATATGGTATGTGACTGCATTCTTTGAGCAACTATATGGTATGTGACTGGCACTTCTTTGAGCAACTATATGGTCTGACACTGACTCTTCTTTGAGCAACCATATGATCTTAAACTGGCACTTCTTTGTACAACTATATCGTCTGACACTAGCTATGAAATGAGAGTTTACATTGTTGCAATATATTGTGTTGTAAAATGACTTGTGAATCTGGTAAACAGTCAATGACTTAATCTGGGACTAGTCCTTAAAAGGGTTGTCTAACTTGTGATGTACTGTAATGGAAGTGTTTAACTGTCTAGGCATAACCTTTGACCGCCGCTTCATATAAATAATACAAACAGAGAAAATCAGATTCCAAACAAAACATAGAATGGCAATCATAAGCAAACTTGCATGTTCAACTTAGGGAGCGGGGGAGAATGTCACAAAAATGTAACTTTTTACGTTCATCCGTTATTGATTCAGGCGTAGACATTACATCTGATATGTGGCCTCTGTCTCTTCTTCTTCTTCTAACACTCCTTAATGCGTACTTGTTAGCCACTCTTTGTGATTTATATGTGATAAGAGCCTAAGAGCGATTGTACGTTGTGCCAGTTATGCGCCTACATATAGGCCAGCATATCCGATTTCTGCGACGCTTTTTATTTACTAGGGTAGCTTCCATAGGCACTTACCTCAGTCCCCTCTTACGGCATGCCTTGCAGGTTGCAGTCTTACTATTCTTTGCTCCCCTTGCGAGCCCTGGTAACACACGGGCAACCTCTGACTAATTTTTGCATGAAGGTTTGCTTTCCTAGTCACCAGTATTACTCGCCGTTCGTGCAAGTCTTACTCCGACTTCAGAGGTGTTGTAAAAAATACCCTGATATATTGTTCTAATGAAACTAGTAATAGAACACCGCATTGTAGTTTAAGCAACAACAGTTAAGTCAAATTTTGTGACAAAAATAAAGTCTCCAAAACCAGTCAATAAAATCATAACAGGAGGTATGAAATCTAAACCTAATACAGAACAAGAAAATAATCACATTTCTTCAGTCAAGGGAAGATTGGGAAAGGACCGCAGGACTAAGAAACAATATGAAAAATTCAGAAGACTAACAGTTCACCCATGGGAGTCCACATCAATTTTTCAAGGAGGGGGCAAAATTAATTTTAAAATGTTAGTTGGTAGTTTACTATGCGGAAACGGAGAAGACCAGATTCTCATATAACTTATTAAAACGCCCTTTTCCAGGGGTGGCACTCATCACCCTACCTCTCATTGTCTTTACATAAGGACGCCCATGAGCTCACCCGATGTACCAGATAATAACGTTTTTGAAAAGAGAAGTTTAAAACGGAGAAACTTTGAAGAAACAATGAAGAGAAATTTTAAAGAGGATACTAACAATACTATATTATCTACACATTCTAATCTTATATACATCATCATCATCAAGTAGCGTGCCACTTCAGAACGTCGCTTTCCATAACCACCTGCCTGGAAAACTCTCGGTTTCTAACAAGTTCTCCTGCCTCTTCTAACGTCATGCTCATGATGTCATTGATATCCTGTTACCACCTCCGTCTTGGTCTTCTCCTACCTCTAGCCACAGGTACCATGCCTTCTATTACTGCTCTCTCAAAACCACCGTGTTGTTTCATACTTACTTACTTACTTACTTAATCCCGTCATGCCTAGTGACACATGGGGCTTCAGAAAGGACTTTCCATGCTCTCCTGTCCCGTGCAACCTTCAGCGCAGATCCCCACGTCAGAGATGCGGTGTCCAGTTCCTCTTCCATCATGCGCCTCCATGTTGTCCGTGGTCTGCCTTTCTTTCTCTTTCCCTCTACATATTAACTCCAAATGTTGGCAGAACAGCGCTCCCTGACATTCTAGAGTTTTCTTGATGTTGAGAGAAAAACATAGTCAATATGAATCACAACGAAGAAAAATAAAACAGAAATACATAAAGAATATCTCTCTCTCTCTCTCTCTCTCTCTCTCTCTCTCGCGATCGTTATTTTTGGCCATTTTGATCACTCTTATTGTGATGTATAAACAGCCTTTGCCAAGAACGCATATTTACGTCACATCTTCAGCACCATTTGGAACTCTGGTGCTTATCCTTCTGCGATGTGTCCGGTTTCAGCCAGCGTTTACTCAGCTCGCTCTCCGTTCTGCAGCCATCTAGTGTTTTTTACGGTGTGGGGTAGCTAGCACCACGTCTAACCTCCTTAGTCGCCTCTTAGGACATGCGTGGCAGGTAACAGTGGCTCTATTCTTTACACTCCAATTTTGGCCACGGTATCCACTCGGATGACATAAAGAATCACTATTCTAACAACAGTTGGACACATTTATATCAATATTCATGAACAGATAATGTTATAGAAAATAGAGAAGTTAAAATCCTTATGAACCTGCACACAGAAAGGATTGTTAAAAGTAACAGGAACATTCTCCAGCAACTTCAAAGCTGAAACAGATACATTGAGAACTGCAGAAAAAAAAAACATAATGAGAGAAGAAAACGAATATGGACAAAGTGTTCTTTTTAATGATATACTATCTGTTGTTGGAGAGCCGCGGTAGCGTAGTTGTTAGTGAACTCGCTTCTCAAGGCTGGTGGTCCGGGTTCAGCTCCCATAGTGGGCGTGGAATTTTCCCGGACCGCGACGGCTCTCAGGTCGACCCAGCCACAACTGGGTACCAGACATGCTCTGGGAAGTAAAGGCGGCCGGTGTGATGCTGACCACATCACCCATCGCGTGCCGACGGTCAATGAGAAACTACAGGCCTAACACTGTATTGCCCTATATACCCCAAGGTATGAAAGGGTTCCTTTACTATCTGTTGTTGCAGTACTAAGAAGCCATACAAATGTAGAGACTAGGCGATGTTGGGGATATTGCGAAGGAGATCGGAGAATATATTGACATGTCATGAGTGCAATGAAGAGATTCTAAACTGAAACAAAGTAGCAACTGGACGCTGTAGGAGATATTAGGAAGGAGATCGAAGGACATCTGGGCATGTCCGGAATGCAATGAAGATATGCCAAACTGAAACTGAAATAATGCAGAAATACTGATGAATGGAAATGAAGGTTGAGGCCGTTACTACTGCCATCTAGTGCTCCTCCGGGACACAGTTTACTGGGACCGTTGATGTTTCTGACTATCAGTGGATACTTCGGAAGGTAAACAATGGCAGGTTGTGGTATAAATGTGTGTCATCTATGAGGTTTTCAACCTCGAGAGGCTTACGTTGATCTACTGTCCTGGTCATCAGGGTGTTCACGGTAGTGAGAGAGCAGACAGCATAATTGATCGCAGGAGAGTTGAGGATGTATGAGGCTAATATACTTCGATTAATTGACTACAGCCTATAGGGTGAAAACACTAAAATCGATTAAAAATCTTTCCATCGATTGAAGAAATTTAGAATTATATCTTGTGGAAGCAGAACTAGATCCCTGAGGGGTAGAAGGAGACATGTAACCATCGAATCACAGGAACCATCAGTATACATACAATTCACTATCTCTTTGGGGATACTGAGCACGTATGAATCTTCCCGGAGTGCTATCATTTCGATTCAGTAACCTATAACCAATAACAAATTACCAATAAGTAATAACAATGCATAACTTAATGACATAAGAGAAACAATACAATTTATGTCAATAGTTTAAAATAGACCCGATCCAATGGATCCCATCTCATTGCAACACCTCTGAAAAAGGTTGAGACAGACATATTGTTTAAGGAATGGGCAAAACTGAAAATCGTGGCATATCCTTTACAGGGCTTAGTTGGTACTATACCATGCATACAGTACATCGAGAAGCAAAGAATCAAGTGGTTCGGCCATCTGAAGAGAATGGAACCACATTTACTACCATCATGTGCCTATAATAATCGACACTCAGGGCGCAGAGCACGAGGCAGAACAAGAACACGATGGATAGATAACATCTCAGAGTCCCTGCGAAAGCATGGACTGACAACGTCAAGCGTAACACACCTGGCACAAGATAGAAAACTAACTCTCCCCACGTCGCTTCCCGGCAAATGTGGTTAAGATAAGATATGATAAGATAAGCTATCAACCACAGTAAACGAGTCATCGATTTACTAGGCACAGCTTATACGTTTAGTAGTATGCAATTGCTTTCTGAACTGTAAGGCATATTTTTACCGTTCTTTTCCATAGGAGCAAATTTGCTTCCAAACTGTTACCTGCGAAGTTTGAACCAGTTACGCTTGGATTGTGATCAAGTTCACTACCACTTAAGCTACAGTCGCCCACTAAACTACCGTAACATAATACAAGCATAGACTAAGAAGAGATAAAGAGATTTATCACAAGAAAATTCAATGAAGTAGAAAGCAGAACAGTACGACCATCAGACAAAGAATCTATATTATTAACTCAATAGAAAAGAACAAGTGATATTCAGACTACACATATGCCACAACAGTCTATGATTCCATCTTCTCAATAATTTCAAGCTGTGTGCGATTTTCTTTCATTTCATTCTGTTCTCTAATCCTGGTTTGCCTCACATTATCAGGGTAAGAAGAGACATATAGAACGGGCTTTTGTGTGCGTTTAATAAACAGTGTTTATCGTTGTCTCTGTTATCTCCGAAGTCCACCTTTTTATTGAACGGCCTTTTTCTTTGTGTCCAATGTATCGGAGTAGCATTACTCTTTGAGACGCACTGTCGGCTGGTAATCTGTTGATGTGACCGAACCAATTAATTTGTTAATCTTTATGAAGTTCAGTACTGATGTTGTACCCACTTGTTTCTTGATGTCTTCATTTCTAAACCAATCTCGTCTTGATCCTCCCAGCATTCTGTGTAGACACTTCATCTCTGTCGTGAATAGTTTTCTTCTATCATTTGTTATCAGCGTCCAGATTTTAGAGCTTGTTTTGATACTGTGATTATGATACTGTGATTACTGATACTGTAGTTATGATACTGTAGTTATGATACTGCGGTAGCTGTATATGATACTGTAGTTATGATAAGTAAAAAAAGTAAAGGAACCTTTCATACTTCGTGGTATATAGATCAATACAGTGTTAGGCCTGTATTTTTCATTGACCGTCGTCACACGATGGGTGATGTGATCAGCATCACTCCGGCCGCCTTTACTTTCCCAGAGCATGTCTGATACCCAGTTGAGGCTGGGTCGACCTAAGAGCGGTCGCGGTCGGGAAAAATTCCACGCGCATTGCGGGAGTTGAACCTGGACCACCAGCCTTGAGAAGCGAGTTCACTAACAACTACACTGCCACGGCTCTCTGTGATTATGATACTGATAAAATAACTTCTTAATATATTTTTTAAAGATTTCTAGCTCACGATCTGAAGGTTTTAAAGACTCAGTATTGACTTTATTGCACCGGGTTTTACACTATATAGCTGAGTCCCTCTCTGCAGAAATGGCAAGCTGCCTGCCGAATGTATTTAAAAAGCACAAAACTCCGTAGCTCCAGCAAATAAATTTTTTTAAAAAAGATACAGTGAACAGAACAACGCAGTCCGGATTCGAACCCACGATATTAGTAACGAAAGGCAACACAAAAACATATGAACATTTCTAGAAGATAATGAGTTGCCAATAGCAGATACAATACTGTTTGATTAATTTTTACTTTTTGAAATAGTTCACTGAATCAGAACTGAACAAGGATAACGATAATTGGAATACGAAATTTTGCCAGGAGAAATGGGTCTATTTCTTTGGGTGGACAGTTGGGACATGCGGATTAGTATTCGCAGTTACTAAATCTGTGCGAATTCCTCTTAAAGCGTTCCTGACACAATACAAATATAGAAAGAATATTTTCTCTCATGAATGTGCAGTGGACAGAGGAACCAAATCTCTAGCATGTGTCAACAGTTGAAGAAATAATTAAATGTGTATTTAATTATCGAATGAGGTGCTCGGAGTTTTATGATAACGTCACTCAGAGACAAGATATTCTCTCACCGGCTTTGAAGTCAGATAAATATCAGACGCCGCCGATGATGGAGGTAGAGAAGTGACGTGAGGTAAACATTTTAAAAAGTATTACAAGCAGTGGCGGCTCGTCATTAATGGGCCAGGGGGCCAGCCCCACCAAAAATAATGTGTAACGTGCATGTAATGGACTAAAATATAACCTAACCCAAAACCATGATTTTCCCAAAAATGTATGTCTGGTCCCACCAACAAAAACGATCACGAGCCGCCACTGATTACACGACACTAAATAATTAAGTTTTAGTGTACTGTGGGATTTATTTTAGTAATACTATTTCTATTAGAGGGTCTCTGTGACGTAGAGGTTAGATGCTCGTCTCTCGTGCTAAAGGTACCAGGTTCGCTCCCTCGTGGAGACATCTGAATATTTTTTCAGATACCCCTGATCTCATTGTAGGTGAGACCGAGTTCCTAGTCCTATCGGAGACGGACGATAAAAACGTAGGTCCCGTGTTCAATTTGAGCACGTAAAAGTTCCCTTGGCAGTTCAAAATCGAAAAGAGTAGGCTGTAAAGCTGCTGCCCAGGCAAAATTCAGTAGAAAAGATTAAAAATAAAGGTCCTAGAAAAATATCTTCACTTTCTTCAAAATTACATTGGGGACCCTCGCCGGTGCTACGGAGTTCGTACACACAGTTGAGATCTTCCTGTGTAAAAAAAAAGAGATCAGAGCACACATGGTTACTCACTGAAGTGCAATGATGATAGTCCTATCAATCAATCAATCTATTAATATTAATATTAATGCAAGTTCATAGTTCATAAGTACGGTTCCAACTTCACTGCAACGGGTCACCCCATAATTGCTCCGTTCCTGTGCCAATGAAAATCACACGAAATGCTAACAACTGTGAAATGTTTCTTGTGTGAACTAATTCCAGAATGAAACAGCCGCGTACCGCCACAAAAAGCAGCCTGCACCGAATAAAATGCATATGGCCGTCGCTAATGTAGCAACACAAAACTGTTCATCACTTGAATTGCAGTTCTTGTCGAAGGGAACATCAATCACGACAAAATCCAGCTTTCTGCACACGCAATATAACTGCATACGGCAGATTGAGTTTGTTCGTCATAACCGTTGTCCGCCATTTTCTGAATACAACAACAAACGCACGGTTGCACAGCAAAAGCATTCCATGTATCATTCATAGCTCACAGCGTTGCTCAAGCACTAACTCAGTAGCTCGGCAAACGAAACCGGAAAATACCTGACCAAACATGGCAGAAATGAGCTAGCAAAATCGTGTTCAGAATCAAACAGTCCGGACTCTGAATGGCCCTCCCGCATTCCGCCATTGCTGGCCAGATTTTTCATTAATGCAAGTAATAGCAGTGAGGTGGCGTCTGTGGCCTGGGGATAGTGACTCGGTCTATTAACCCCGACGTTCTGAGTTCGAATCACGCGCGGACAGTTTGGTTGCAAAAGGACGATGGCACCACTCGTTCAGAAAGCAATGACAAACTACTGAACGTAATAATGCCTAAAAAATCACAAACAGCGATAAAATGCTGGCGTTGATTCGCAAAGTCCTGTAAAGGATATGCAATTAACTTTTTTTAATAGCAGTGTGAATGTTTGTAACATCTTTGATTCTTCTTGTAGTTAAGACACTTAAACATAACCAGAATCACAGATCTTAGTATTGTTATAGTGGGAATTATTTTACCAATCAATTACTTAATTACCATGCCTGCAGGTGTAGGCGATAATTTATCTCCACAACACTCTCTCAATGGTGTAGTTAATCAGTTCTTAGTCGGTCTTCTGTCGAACCACGATGTCAGACCATCCAACATCTTCTCTCTCCTGCCATTAACGATTTCTTTTTATTTTAAACAAAATAAGGTTATACAAAATAATAATTGTTCAGAAAAACCAGGACGGGTGGCAAGAAGTGTCCGGTTTCTTGGTTACAGCATCTGGCCATATGGAGGGACACTAGGGGCTGGAGTAGACCATCGTGGAAGGAGGCATTCTTCAAGGAGAAGAGGAGGAGTACCACGGAGAAGATGATTTCAGGTTGTCACTGATTGTTTGAGCATGACCGTTGCAGAGGCAGGACATCTGGCCTACGAGAGAAATTCCGAAAGAATGTTAAGGTCTCAAAGTCCTGCTCATGACAAGCTATTTATCTAACAACCCTATCCTGAAGATCTCAAAAGATAAAGACTCGCACTTTCGAAAACAGCGTCTACTGGTTGCGACGCAGAAAGTGGGATAAGTCAGAACATAATGGATGGACAAAGGCGTGTGGCTGTCCGTTCTATCGGAGCCGTGTTAGTCATATCCGCTACATCCAACAAGTACATAAACCATGCGTTTACGAGTCTGCTAGAAAAACCTGGCAGGAAATTGCGTACTACGTATTGCGACAATTATGGTCTTCTAGCACGACAAATGACGTCAGTACAGCACACAAATACAAAATAGATTTGTCAATTCGACCATTCGTTTATTCATTCATTTGTTCATTCATTCGTTCATTTGTTCACTCATTCAGTCATCAATCAATGAATTCATGTATTCGTTCATCAAACCATAGATTCATTCTCACTCTTTCATTCATTCATTCGTTTCTTCATTCTTTATTTCACTCATTCCTTCATTAATATATTCATTTATTCGCTTCTTCATTAATTCACTTTTAAATTCACTAATTCATTCATTCATACGTGTTCTTGTATTCATTCATTCTTTCATTCTTTCGTTTCTTCCTTCATTTATTCAATATGCGTCTCAGTGATCTAGAGCTAAGAATTTCATCTTAGTTTTATTATGGATATTTTGTCCAACTGCAGCTTTCCAGCCTACTGTTATATATTTGACACTACCAAGGGTTCTGTTAAGTACTCATCGAGAAACGTCTTCATCAGTGATTTTTGTTAATGCGTTTTGTTTACTGTAGGCCACAAATTGGGCAGTCAACTTCAGGTCTGTCAGGTTTTCCCAAAGCTTAGTTTTTTTAGTCGACTGAGTATGACAACCAGTGGCGGCTCGTCATTAAGGGCCAGTGGGGTCGGGCCCCACCAAAATAATGTGTAACTTGTATTTATTATTTTATAAATTAAAATATCACAACCCAAAACCATGATTTTTCCTAAAAAAATTGTGTCTGGCCCCACCAACGAAAATGATCACGATCCGCCACTGATGACAAAATATTGCTTCTTAGTTCAATCAGGAAAGGACAGACTTGCAGAGCATATCCAAGTGTATGTTTTCTCTGCTAATACGAGAAGAGATCTGTTTGACGTATTTCTATTCTATGTAAGTGTCTGCTGAGCCTTCAGAGAAACTACGTTTTTATCGTCTATTATCTATTCCCAGATGGAAGATGTAGTTGGCTTCCACTCTTGCCGTTAAGCGTAGGGATGGGAGCTTTAATTTGCGTTATATCTGTGTTTATGTAGTGTGGTCTTGATATTGTCTATCCATCTTTGCTTGGTCTTCCCTTAGCTTTATTACCCGATCTCTTTATATTGTAGGCTGTTATTGGTGGTCGGTTGTATTTCATTCTCATTAAATGTCCAAACCACTGAATTTGTTGTCTTTCGATGTATTCGGTGCATGAAGTTATGCCCACTCTGCTTCTGATGTCCTTATTTCGTAGTCTGTCTTTCCTGGTGACTCCCACTGTCTTCCTCGAGCATTTCATTTCACACGTGGTGAGCTTCCTGTGATGTGTTGCTGTAAGAGATCAAGTTTTTCTGTTCTTCTCTGAAATATATATCCATTCTTTATTCACATCTTACACTCATCTTCTCCTTTGCCTCCTTTTATCTCTTCCCTAGTATGCAGTCTTCCATGACTGTTTTCTCCAAATATTCATGATAAAGTTCATCATCAAAAAATTAGCTAAGAATAATGAGATTGATGAAATCAGAGACGTCATACTTTGATAAGAATGTTTTTGCAAATAAATCTTTGGTTCAAAAAATGAGACTTGCTTAACACATTAACTACCTAATGCTGCCGCCTGCGCCATTCTGTCTGTCTCGTTTGGCAATGTTGCGTAATCTCACCTATTTTAAAATCAGGAAGCACTGGAAAAAATAGTCTGATCCCTTCACATGGAAAACTAATCGAGTACGTTTGATTTGAGAGATGAGCAACGAACTTCAACACCACGAAACCTCAAGAATAAAAACAAAAAATAAACAACAGCAAAAAAGCAAGAATGTGTGTTGTTTTTTATGACTTTGTCAACATTTACACTGCAAAAATTGAAGAAATTTTAGGAATATATATCAATGAAGAAAAAAAACACACAAAACAAACTCAGACATTCGTCAACTTAATGTAGTACTAATTGCAAGAAATAACACAAGTCAACACAATGGCATTGAATATAGACTAAACATTCCTGGATAGACAATAAATATGATAACAACACCAGCTCACCGATTAATAGAGAAACGACGAGACGAACAAAATTGTAAGTTAGAGAATAACATCACAAGATGAACCCCCCAAAAAAAAAAAAACCACATTAAGAAATAAAACAAATTGAACGTTAAGAGACGGGACAACAAAAACATGAAAATGGGAAGAAAAATAACATCAAGTTATTTTGCTTCTTCTTCTTCAAACACTCCATATCAACCACCTGTTAAACTACTCTTTGTGATTTGTATGTGATCTGAGCCTAAGAACGGATGTACTTTGTGCTACTTATGCACCTACAAGTAGGCTAGCACATCCGATTTCTGCGACTCTATTTACTATGGTAGCTTCCCTAGGCTCCTACCTCAGTCGTATCTTACGAGATGCCTTGCATGTCTCAATGTTACTATTCTTTGCGCCCCCCCTCCCTTGTGGACATGGGCAACACACTGATGAAGTTATGTAACAAAGATCACATTAATTCGTTTTAGCAAAGATAACATCAAGATTTTTGTTTGTTTGTTTTGTATGGGATTTAAATCTCTTTAAGCTGAGGTGACACTTTCAACCCAAGAACGAACTTTTTATTGGTTAAATCAGATCGTGTAGGCCAACAAACATGAAAAATAAGATTTAACGCATTTCGAAGAATCCAATATAACTATATGGTGGAATAACATCAAGAGATTGACTATTCTTAAACATCAATAACAGATCAAGTGATGACTAACGTATCTTAAACATTACTAGAACATCAAGCGATGACTAACTAATCTTAACCATTACTTAAACATCAATCGATGACTAATCTTAAACATCAACAACTTATCAACTGATGACTAACTAATCTTAAACATCAACGACTTATCAACTGATGACTAACTAATCTTAAACATCAACAACTCATCAAGCGATGACTAACTAATCTTAAACATCAACAACTTATCAACTGATAACTAACTAATCTTAAACATCAACAACTTATCAACTGATAACTAACTAATCTTAAACATCAACGACTTATCAACTGATGACTAACTAATCTTAAACATCAACGACTCATTAACTGATGACTAACTAATCTTAAACATCAGCAACATCAACTGATGACTAACTAATCTTAAACATCAACAACTTATCAACTGATGACTAACTAATCTTAAACATCAACGACTTATCAACTGATAACTAACTAATCTTAAACATCAACAACTCATCAAGCGATGACTAACTAATCTTAAACATCAACGACTTATCAACTGATAATAATCAATCTTAAACATAAAGCAACTATCAACTGATACTAACTAATCTTAAACATCAACCTCATCAAGCGATGACTACTAATCAACATTACTTGAACATCAAGCGATGATGTATCTAAACATTACAGAACATCAAGCGATGACTAACTAATCTTAACCATTACTTGAACATCAATCGATGACTAATCTTAAACATCAACAACTTATCAACTGATAACTAACTAATCTTAAACATCAACGACTTATCAACTGATGACTAACTAATCTTAAACATCAACGACTTATTAACTGATGACTAACTAATCTTAAACATCAGCAACACATCAACCGATGACTAACTAATCTTAAACATCACGAACTCATCAATTGATGAATAATCAATCTTAAACATCAGCAACACATCAACTGATGACTAACTAATCTTAAACATCACTAAGAGGTTTACTTCTGATGCCAAAATAAAAACATCGGATGTTTCTAAAAATATCGACAACATAAAAATGAATGATTCATAAATTTGACGCCTTCACATTTATACGGAAATAAATAGCTCTCTGTTTGTTTTCATTTTTCACACGAGAGATCTTCTGCTGGAATGAGCTATATTTATCAGTTCTTTTAAAGTGCTTGCGCCTTCGCATACGTTGTTTTCAGCAAACTGAAGAGTAGAGAGTGAGAAAGGGAGAGAGAAAATTGGATGTAAATATTGTTTGAATAGAATCGAAAGTATGTTTACCTGAAATTGTCGATTCTTGGTATTTAAGATAAGTTAGCTAGTGTCGAGGTTTGAGTGTAGCTCGAGGGTAGTCTCTAGTTAACGAGATTTACATGTAATCTTTCTTTGCTTGTTGACTTTTATCTTCTTCTCATTTCTCTTTCACTTTTTCATTTTATTTTATTCTTTTCATTTTATTTCCGTTTCTTCTTTCTTCTTTTTTCATTTTTTTTTACAAAATTTGACCTTCATTTTTTTCTTTATTTTTCATTTTATTTTATTCTTTAATTTTTGTATCTTTGCCTTGTTGTTGATTTTCATATTCTTTCATTTTATTTTATTCTTTAATTTTTGTATCTTTGCCTTGTTGTTGATTTTCATACTCTTTCATTTTATTTTATTCTTTAATTTTTGTATCTTTGCCTTGTTGTTGATTTTCATACTCTTTCATTTTATTTTGTTTTGTTGTCGATATTCTTCTTTCATTTTCTCCTGCTGTTGTTGATCTTTTTCTGCTTCTGTTTTTTTTTCCTTGTTATTGTTGTCATCGATCTTCTTCTGTTTCTTCTCTCTTGTTCTTGCTCTTCTTCTGTTTCTTCTCTCTTGTTCTTGCTCTTCTTCTGTTTCTTCTCTCTTGTTCTTGCTCTTTGATCTTGACTGCTGCCGAGACTTTGCATTACAAAAATTTTTTTGTTCCGATCCAGAAGTACCTGTTTTTTTTTGTTTTTAGCTGTTCGGCTCGGTGCCATGGACATCGTAACCTTTCGGTTCGGTGCCACGGACACCGTAAATCTGGAGAACCTGTGGCAATTCTGCCATCCCGCGGAATTGAACCCGCACTCACAGAGGGCTAGTCACCCGTAGTCCAACGCGCTACGAACACGCTGGGCAGGCGGGCAGAGCTTTGCATAAAGAAAGAACTCCGTAGTCCCGGTAACAATCTTACGGGTCTCAGTAAAAAAATACATTTGTGAACAGAATGGTGTAGTCGTGATTCGAACTCACCTCTATCGGAACACAAGACTAAACGGCTTAAAAACTTATCACAGATTGCCTTTTTTAAATTGTACATGCATTGAGATGTCACTGCTTTGATGAACTTGACTGTGTTGTTGTAATCCATTGTTTTGCAAATTTGTGTTTGTTTTTCTTAATTTTCTTCGAGTCTACAATGTAAATTTGAAGATGGTGACGATATTTTGAAGGAATTTTATTTTTAATCTTTTCTAATGAATTTTGACCGGGCAGCGGCTTTCCAGCCTGCTTTTCTCGATTTTTAACTGCAAAGGGTTTTTTTCGTCCTCAAATTGAACATGAGACCTACGTTTTATCGTCCGTCTCCGATAGGACTAGATACTTGATCTGACCTACACTGAGATCAGGAATCTATGGAAAAATATACCGATAGTTTCACGAGGAAGCGAACCGTGTACATTTAGCACGAGAGGCGAGTACCTAACCTCTACACCATAGAGACCACCTCAACGATATAGCAACCAAAATAGGGTTCTCTGTGCATATTCCCCGTCACCAGATTGTCTGTTGATCACACTGAGTTATAATATAATCTAGTCAAATATATAATAATAATATATCCCTCCGTACAGTTATACGTTACATAGGACCTGCAAATGATTTCTTCATACCGCTCAGTCCTGGTCAACTCGTTCAATCTCTTTCATAGGGTTCAGTCCGATATTTTTTGCCTCTCTCAGCAAAGTTCGTCTCAGTGTTTCCATAGGGCATCTTTTCTTTCTTGAATCCTTTGACACGGCCCCCCAAGTCTCTCCTTCCCCCATTTTAATGCCTGTTTTTGGTATTATTTGGTCATTTTTTCTCAAGGTATGCCCAACAAATCTTCTTCTGCGTTCTCACTAGATTGGGATTTCTTTGGATTCTCTCAATAAAGGCATCCGTCTGGCACCTCCAGATTATCAGCCACGCTATACAGTTTGTCTTCTGCGTTCTCACTAGATTGGGATTTCGGATTCTCTAATAAAGGCATCCGTCTGCCTCAGATTATCAGCCACGCCATACAGTTTGTCTTGGACGTTACTATAAGGATGGCCTACAAAACAACAAAGGTGGGCAACAAACAACAAAGTGGGCAACAAATCTTGGCAAATATTCCCATTTTAAAGTCAAGAGGATCATCACATCCTGAGTCATTGCGCATTTATGATGAGTGTCAGGCATAAGAAACCTGCACATATTAAATCTCAATCCTCAGGTCTGCAGTTGAGCGTCTGTAGTATAAGCGGTAGTGAGCTCGATCGCAACCCAAGCGTACCTGGTTCAAACTCCGCTGCAGGCAGTTTGGACCCCATCTCCTCAGAAGCATGTTGGTTCGGCGATTTTAAAGAAGTGAAAAAGACCACACCTGTTCCAGAAGACAACTGAGATCTGAACGTATAAGTGGTGTCAGAAAATACGACTTGAGTTTTCTGTGGATGATGGTGATGTTCTGTAAGAGATACTGAGATTTTCATCATCCTCAGGTCTAGTCAGTATCATCTTCTTCTTCAGCAATCTCAGGTCTAGTCAGTATCATTCTGGTTTCATTCAACGACAGAGAATACGTGATTATTGTCAACAGTCTGTAGATAAACTACTGTTGAGATCTCGACCCATCTCTGCAGATAGACTACTGTTGAGATCTCATACCACATCCCTCAATCCCTTATTTCTAGTACCCCATCTGGTATCAGATCCGAGCCATTTAACTTCTGGAATAAAAGTATCATTTCTCTCTTATACATATTTAACATGAAAACAATCATAGAAAAATCTAGAGAGTATAATATAGCTTTATAGTCATGCTTTATTGACTACTCAATACATTTGATTGTGTAGAATATCCTCATTTGTGTAGGATAATGGAAGAAATGGCATTTCCATTACAGATCATAGGAGAACTTTATAGTGATCAAATGGTGGCTGTAAGAACATGCGATGATACATCTGATTTGGGTGGAAGGTATTTAATGATGATAACATGTCATGAGCAGAACTTTGTCACCATAACAGTCCACCGGAATTCCTCTCTTTCTCTCTTAGGCCAGATGTAATACATCTATACAGAAGTAAATGATGGAAGAGAAGAAGGATAGACCAGATGTTCCGCCTCTGCAGCCATCATGCTTAGATCATCAGTCACATCCTGAATCCATTTTCTCTGTGTTCTTTCTCTTCTTCTCTTTCCTTGATATCTTCTTTCATAATGATTTTCTCCAACCCTTCATATCTTTTATATATAGGTCTCAGTGGCTAGTTGTTACGCCCTTGCCCTGCGAGTCAAAAGGTCGTAGGTTCGAATCTGGATCGCGCCGTTCTATTCACGAGTGAAAAATATTTTGACAAAGACCCTAAAATTGTTGATGGAGATACGGAGTTCGTGTTTTGTACAGTACTTTCGGCAGCTGGCGTGTCATTTCTGCGGAAAGGGACCGAGTCTTATGGGGTAAAACCCGGTGCAGTGAAGCCAATCCTCCAGCTTAAAACCCGTTGAAACCAGCTTAAAAACCATGTTAAACCATTTCATATTTATCCAACCTACTTCAGTATTCTCATTCTAATTTGTAGCATTAGCAAGTTTTCATTCTCTCGATTACAAATTGAAAATAAATTTCTTCTTCTTCTTTCTTCCACCATTTACTTTTTATAGAAGTGTTGCCGGGTGAAACGTAGTGATCTTGTGTGTGCTTGTTCTTCTCTTCTTCCACCATTGACTTCTTTATAGAAGTGTTGCCGGGTGAAACGTAGTGATCTTGTGTGTGCTTGTTCTTCTCTTCCACCATTGACTTCTTTATAGAAGTGTTGGGGGTGAAACGTAGTGATCTTGTGTGTGTTTGTTCTTCTCTTCCACCATTGACTTTTTTTATAGAAGTGTTGCCGGGGTGAAACGTAGTGATCTTGTGTGTGCTTGTTTCTTCTCTTCCACCATTGACTTCTTTATAGAAGTGTTGCCGGGGTGAAACGTAGTGATCTTGTGTGTGTTTGTTCTTCTTCTCCACTCATTTACTTCTTTATAGAAGTGTTGCCGGGTGAAACGTAGTGATCTTGTGTGTGCTTGTTCTTCTCTTCCCTCATTTACTTCTTTATAGAAGTGTTGCGGGGTGAAACGTAGTGATCTTGTGTGTGCTTGTTCTTCTTTTTCCACCATTGACTTCTTTATAGAAGTGTTGGGGGTGAAACGTAGTGATCTTGTGTGTGCTTGTTCTTCTCTTCCACCATTGACTTCTTTATAGAAGTGTTGCCGGGTGAAACGTAGTGATCTTGTGTGTGCTTGTTCTTCTCTTCCCCATTACTTCTTTATAGAAGTTTGCCGGGGTAAACGTAGTGATCTTGTGTGTGCTTGTTCTTCTCTTTCACCATTGACTTCTTTATAGAAGTGTTGGGGGTGAAACGTAGTATCTTGTGTGTGCTTGTTCTTCTCTTCCACCATTGACTTTTTTTATAGAAGTGTTGGGGTGAAACGTAGTGATCTTGTGTGTGCTTGTTCTTCTCTTCCACCATTGACTTCTTTATAGAAGTGTTGCCGGGTGAAACGTAGTGATCTTGTGTGTGCTTGTTCTTCTCTTCCCCATTACTTCTTTATAGAAGTGTTGCCGGGGTGAAACGTAGTGATCTTGTGTGTGCTTGTTCTTCTCTTTCCACCATTTACTTCTTTATAGAAGTGTTGCGGGGTGAAACGTAGTGATCTTGTGTGTGCTTGTTCTTCTCTTCCACCATTGACTTCTTTATAGAAGTGTTGCCGGGGTGAAACGTAGTGATCTTGTGTGTGCTTGTTCTTCTCTTCCACCATTGACTTCTTTATAGAAGTGTTGGGGTGAAACGTAGTGATCTTGTGTGTGCTTGTTCTTCTCTTCCACCATTGACTTCTTTATAGAAGTGTTGGGGGTGAAACGTAGTGATCTTGTGAGTGCTTGTTCTTCTCTTCCACCATTGACTTCTTTATAGAAGTGTTGCCGGGGTGAAACGTAGTGATCTTGTGTGTGCTTTTCTCTCTTGATATTCTTTATAGAAGTGTTGCGAGTGCGTCAGTGATCTTTGTGTGGCTTGTTCTTCATTTCACCATTTACTTTTCTTTAGAGTCTCTGGGGGATACAGGGATTCTTGTGTGCTTGTTCTTCTCTTCCACCATTGACTTCTTTATAGAAGTGTTGCCGGGGTGAAACGTAGTGATCTTGTGTGTGCTTGTTCTTCTCTTCCACCATTGACTTCTTTATAGAAGTGTTGCCGGGTGAAACGTAGTGATCTTGTGTGTGTGTGTTCTTCTCTTCCACCATTGACTTCTTTATAGAAGTGTTGCCGGGTGAAACGTAGTGATCTTGTGTGCTTGTTCTTCTCTTCCACCATTGACTTCTTTATAGAAGTGTTGCCGGGTGAAACGTAGTGATCTTGTGTGTGCTTGTTCTTCTCTTCCACAATTTACTTCTTTATAGAAGTGTTGGGGTGAAACGTAGTGATCTTGCGTGTGCTTGTTCTTCTTCCACCATTGACTTCTTTATAGAAGTGTTGCCGGGGTGAAAGGTAGTGATCTTGCGTGTGCTTGTTCTTCTCTTCCACCATTGACTTCTTTATAGAAGTGTTGCCGGGTGAAACTGTAGTGATCTTGTGTGTGCTTGTTCTTCTCTTCCACCATTGACTTCTTTATAGAAGTGTTGCCGGGTGAAACGTAGTGATCTTGTGTGTGCTTTTTTTTAAAGGCACTTTGTAAGCTGATATTCATGTTTGTAAGGCTGTTCTTGATGCCGTCGCTACATCTTTTGCGTGGTCTTCCTATTGCCTTGTACTCATTATACTTTTTCTGTGTGGCTCTCTGTGGTAGGCGATACTAGGGCATTCTGGTCAGGTGTCCAAACCATTTAATCTGTTGTTCTTTTATGAATTGCATAACTGGTTTCACATCCAGTCTCCTTCTGATTTCTTCATATAAATTTATAATATTGTAAATATGGGTACTTCTTTCGCGTATTATTAAATTTCATTTTGTGCAATTTATTCTCTATTTCTAACATGCAGCTACAGTTATCAATACATTTGCTCATCTCTGAACTTACTAAAACATTTCCTCTTACTATCCAGAGCCGTGTCGTGATACGATACAGAGAAGCGGTCGCACTGTAAAGAGGGCGGCATAATCAGTGAAATTAAAATCAGAATTGAAGGTTATTTAAAAGAAAAAAACATTTAAGGGGCGGCATTTCGAAGACTTGAGAGCCGCTGTAGCGTAGTTGTTAGTGAACTTCGCAAGGCTGGTGGTCTGGGTTCAGCTCCGCAATGCGCGGGAATTTTTCCCGACCAACGACGGCTTCAGGTCGACCCAGCCTCAACTGGGTACCAGACATGCTCTGGGAAAGTAAAGGCGGCTGGCGTGATGTTGACCACATCACCCATCGTGTGCCGACGGTCAACGAAAAATACAGGCCTAACACTGTACTGACCTATATACCACGAGGTATGAAAGGGTTCCTTTACTTTTTTTTTTTACTTACTATTTCGAAGACTTGCAACATACTGAGAAAATATACCGCACGGCCCTGTTACCATCCAACCGTTTCTATGCACATTTTGTTAGTTTCTGTAAGATTTATTCCTCTGTCTATATCCCAAACTGTATTAGTTGCTGATCCATCTATGTATAACAATGAGAAATAAATGCAAACGTCATGTTGTTGACAACATTATACATCGTATGTGGTTGGTCAAAGAAGAATAATGGTCGAACACAGATCTTATGTTTCTTTTTGTAATCCTAGATCGGCTCAAAGGGTAGAGATAAGAGGACATTTCAAACACTGTCGCTTGTGTGCGATTTATATAGGATTTCTTTCACTTTCTCTGTTCTTCTTCTTGTGTTTGTTCGCTATGAATTCAGTCGTAGCCAGGGCGCCTGGTATGGCGCCTCGACTGATTTTTGCTTGAAGGCATGCTTTTCTTTTATCAGTGCCTCTCTCCCCTCCCCGGCCATACATACATGTCTTCTCCACTTCATAGGCACTGTCTCAGTTATTTATGTAGTCCACCTTTTGCGTAGACAACATTTTGTCTTGTATCCACTATAACTGAAGCATTTTGTCTTGTATCCACTATAACTGAAGCATTTTGTCTTGTATCCACTATAACTGAAGCATTTTGTCTTGTATCCACTATAACTGAAGCATTTTGTCTTGTATCCACTATAACTGAAGCATTTTGTCTTGTATCCACTATAACTGAAGCATTTTGTCTTGTATCCACTATAACTGAAGCATTTTGTCTTGTATCCACTATAACTGAAGAATTTGTCTTGTATCCACTATAACTGAAGATTTGTCTTGTATCCACTATAACTGAAGATTTGTCTGTACACTATAACTGAAGCATTTTGTCTTGTATCCACTATAACTGAAGCATTTTGTCTTGTATCCACTATAACTGAAGCATTTTGTCTTGTATCCACTATAACTGAAGCATTTTGTCTTGTATCCACTATAACTGAAGCATTTTGTCTTGTATCCACTATAACTGAAGCATTTTGTCTTGTATCCACTATAACTGAAGCATTTTGTCTTGTATCCACTATAACTGAAGCATTTTGTCTTGTATCCACTATAACTGAAGCATTTTGTCTTGTATCCACTATAACTGAAGCATTTTTGTCTTGAATCCACTATATACTGAAGCATTTTGTCTTGTATCCACTATAACTGAAGCATTTTGTCTTGTATCCACTATAACTGAAGCATTTTGTCTTGTATCCACTATAACTGAAGCATTTTGTCTTGTATCCACTATAACTGAAGCATTTTGTCATTTGAGTTGCTTTTACTTTTATCTTCTTTCTCAATCCTGATTTGCCTCACATCGTCAGCATTAGAAGAGATTTCTAGAGAGAGAGAGAGAGAGCGAGAGAGTTCTTGTGTGCACTTCGTAAATGGTGTCTTTCACAGTATCTGTTATTTCTGAGTTCTATATTTTTGCGTGAGGGACTTTGTTTGCTTTATATATTTATGGGAAATGAAATGGGTACGGATAGAGGCAAGGTAGAGACAAGTATGTGGAAAAAGACTGAATTGTTTCACTTGGTGTTTTCTTTTAATCAGTTACTATTAGGTAAACCATATTCAAAGGAGATGTAAGGTGCCTCTTTCCCTCCGCTAGTCTACGGGATACCCTTCGACAATGTGGGGTACCAGTTTAGGCTCCAGCCCTGCAGTGTCAAGGGGAAGCCATAGGAGCAGGTGATCGATGAGTAAGAGTGCAGCCGATAGAGTGTCAATGGTTATGGTATCAAAACTGATGACGGTAGAAAGATGATCTTTGTAATAGAGAAAATGGCTACGGTCATGGGCCAGTATGGTCACTGCCAGTAAGGAAAGCAATGGCAGACTACCTTCCAAGACAATGCCTAGAAAACACTAACAAAAATAAAAGATCAGAATACTAAGAGCATGCATATTCCCAGTGGTAACGTATGGGTGTGAAGCATGGACATGTAATAAAGCAGTGGAAAAACATATATGTGCTTTAGAATATAAGTGTTACATTAGAGTCCTACGTATATTTTGGACAGAGAAGAGAACAAATAGATCTATCCAGAAAGAACTCAAAATCAAAGAAAACTGGTTGATGCTACAAATAAGAAAGTGAAAATTGAGATATTTTGGACATATAAAAAGGCACGATGGGCTGGAGAAGACCATCATGGAAGGAGGCATACCAGCAAAGAGAAGAAGAGGAAGACCACGGAGAAGATGGATTCAGGATGTAAATAATGGTTTGAACATGATTGCTGCAGAGGCAGGATATCTGACCTATGAGAGAGAGAAATTCCGGAGGACTGTTGGAGTGACAAAGTTCTGCTCAGGACAAGCTACTTGATGATGATGATGTACGTGAATAGCATTGCTTTTTGCGGCGCACTGTATTTGTTAATAAGGCTCTATGACCGAGCCACTTAATTAGTTGTATAAGGCTGCAACACATTTTTTCTGATGTCTTCATGGTCTAAATCATTAAATCAGCTTTTTCTTGATACTCCGAACATTCTACATAAACACGTTTTATCTATCGTGACAAAATTTCTACTAATGCTTAATGTCAACATCCAAGTTTGACACTGATAGCATAATTTCATGAGAAATATCGTGCCGTACAAAACACTTTTAGTGTTCATGGTGATATGTTTGATTTTTTAATTCCACAAACACAGTATTCTTCAATATACAACGAAGCATTTTTTTTACAACTGATCCAGAAGCACTTGAGCTTTCAGCTCTTCGGCTCGGTGCCATGGACATCGTAACCCTTCGGTCCGCTGCCACGAACACCGTAAATCTGGAGAACCTGTAGCTTTTCTGCCAGCCCGAGGAATTTAACCCACACTCATAGGAGCTTGTCACCCGTCGTCCAACGCACTACGAACACGCTGGGCAGGCGGGCTACACAACGAAGTATAAAAACCTGTCCTTTACTTTCTTAACTATGTATGCATGTTAAGCTGTTGTCAAGTTTCTCTATGTACTTTAAGATCAGTGTTCTTTCTTGAATACAGTCAGATATTGATTCCTTCTTTAAGTGTGGGCTGTACTTGATATCACAAAGAAGGTATTGAAGAGGTCACAAAGAAGGTATTGAAGAGGCAGGAAAAGAGTTTCGGACAGAAAGGAAGCCACTAGCAAACCTTGAAACGAACTTTACTGAGAAAGATAAAAATATGCAAATCAATTCCATAGAAAAGATTGAAAGAGTTGACCACGATAGAGAGCTATGGAGAAAATAACTTTCCTTGCAGGCTTTATGTAAATGTAACTTATAACAGTATGAGAGGAATGGAATAATAAAATACGTGATATATATGCATAATTCACATATTGATTACATGTTTTTTTTTAAATATTGTTCTCGTATCCTGGACGCTATTTTCGTGACCTATAATCAATTGATTGATCATAACACAGAAGTCGATATTATTGTTAGTATCGATATTGAGCCCTTGTGTTGCCAGGGTCTACAAATAAGAGCAAAGAATAGTGAAACTGCGACATACAAGGCATGTCATAAGAGACGACTGAGGTAGGGGTCTAGGGAAGCTACCTTAGTTAATAAAAAACGACACAGAAATAGAATGTGCTGGCCTACTTGTATGCGCACAACTGGCACACTGTGCAATCACTATTAGGCTCAGATCACATAGAAATCATAAGGAGTGGTTCACAAGTTGTCTTTATGGTACGTTCGAAGAAGAAGAGGTATCGATATTGTGAAATTATCGATATCTAGAAACGGACTAGAACGTTTATTCGATATTTTAATAGTACAGATACACGCCCGAGTGGTTACGGGGGCCCAAATTTGGAGCGTAAAGAATGGAACCACTGTTACCTGCCACGCATGTCGTAAGAAGCGACTAATGAGGTTTGGCTGAAATCGGATGCACATGTCCTAAACGTGTAGAAGTCTATGCGTTTAGGGGCCTACCAAACCAATGTGCAACGTATACACGTTCTTGGTAAAGATCAAACATATCACAAAGAATGATTAAAATTGATGGTAAAGAACGAACGTAAAGAAGAGGAAGACTAGTACATATACCTATGTAGGAAATAATATATATATATATTCGCTCTTACAATATAGCAGTAACTGTGTTATTATCAATCTTATGTAGCTAAATAGTTAGACTATTGCTATGAGAGTTTAAGATCGTGGGTTCGAATCCAAATCCCGCCGTTCTGTTCACGATTGCATATTTTTCAAGAGACCTCTAGGATTGTTGCCAGAGCTACGGAGATCGTGCTTTGTGGAATACTCTCGGCATTTGGCGTGCCATTTCTGCGGAGAGGGACCGAGCCATTGGGGTAAAACTCAGTGCAAGGAAGTCAATCCTTCGGCTTTAAAGCACTTTAGAGTCTGCCTGCCCAGCGTGTTCGTAGCGCGTTGGACTGCGGGTGACTAGCCATCTGTGAGAGAGGGTTCAATTCCGCGGGCTGGCAGAAAAGCCACAGGTTCCCCAGATTCACGGTGTTCGTGGCACCGAACCGAAGGGTTACGATGTCCAGTGCACCGAGCCGAAGAGCTGAAAGCTCAAGTGCTTTTGGATTGGAAAACCCAAAACCACTTTAGAACAATACATGTTTCATTATTGGTTTAGTATAATTTAGTCGTCAGATCATCATCACTGCACATCGCATCAAGTAGTACATAAATCATCCAATCTCCTCCTCAGTATGTCTCAAAGGTTCCTTTTACGGGCTCAAATTGAATACGGAACCTATGTTTTATCGTCCGTCTCCGATAGAACTAAGAACTAGCTTTCACTGAGATCAGGGACATCTGGAAAAATATCCCGATATCTCCACAAGGAAGCGAACCGGGAATCTTTGACACGAGAGGCGAACATCTAACCGCTACACTGCAGAGACCCCCTGCATCATAGAATCAACAGAAAAACAAATAGTTCAAGCTCTATTACCTGGTATATAGAAAAGAAGTTCAAAATGAAACTCCATAGGGGATTGAAGTCAACAAAGAAATGAAAAAAGTCGGTTTCGCCAACATAGAATTTGTGAAAGTCGGTTGTAGATTGACAGTTCTGCACGGGTGAACTAATGAGCTATTTTTAATTCTGTTGAAAAAAATAAAATCTAAATGAAAGGTCACGCGAGACCTAGAACATGAAGAACAGGTATACAGAGAAATAAAATACTGGGGAAGGTAGGGAAAGTGGGGGACATGAGAATCGCATTTCGATCCTTCTTTTTTGAATAATTGGCGTGACCCGGGTGCACATTCACTGATGTGGTTGTTCTTGTTGCCAAGCGATGGGCTGCCAGGATTGAAATGGCATTGAAGTGAAAGAGAATCGATACTATGTGCTTTGTTGCATCAACAGCGCATCCAGTCAATGACAGACACACACCGACACCAGCCGACACACATAGACAGCGCTACAGCACAGAACTTGACTTTACATCAGCACATTTCATTTTCACATCATTTCCTGTTGACTAAAGTCTATACATTTCTACGTAGAACCACTCAAACATTACCTACGCTGTTTCATCTGTTCATGTCATTAAAAGCTGAACAGAAAACATCAGAATTTGTTTTCCAATTTAAACAACAAAAAAAACCTTATAATTGTTTGCGTGTTGCAAGGGACAAACACAACATTTGGTCAATTTAGTGAGAACACCAAGTGAAATAACAATTTAAAAGCGTATTTTTTCCAGTGATCCCTAAAATTGTTGCCGGAGATAAGGTGTTCATGTTTTGCTCAACACTCATGGTAGGGGAGTGTCATAGTTCATAAGTACGGTTCCAACTTCACTGCAACGGGTGACCTTATAATTGCTCCGTTCCTGTGCCAATGAAAATCACACGAAATGCTAACAACTGTGAAATGTTTCCTGCGTGAACTAATTCCAGAATGAAACAGGCGCGTACCGCCACAAAAAGAAACCTGCACCGCATAAAATGCAATGGCCGTCGCTAATGTAGCAACACAAAACTGTTCATCACTGGAATTGCAATTCTTGTCGAAGGGAACATCAACCATGACAAAATCCAGCTTTCTGCACTCGCAATATAACTGCACACGGCAGATTGAGCTTGTTCGTCATAACCGCTGTCCGCCATTTTCTGAATACACACAACAAACGCACGGTTGACACAGCAAAAGCATTCCATGTAACAGTCATAGCTCACAGCGTTGCTCAAGCACTAACTGAGTAGCTCGGCAAACGAAACCGGAAAATACCCGACCAAACAGGGTGAAAATGCGCTAGCAAAGTCGTGTTCAGAATCAAACAGTTCTGACTCTGAATGGTCCTCCCGCATTCCGCCATTGCTGGCCAGATTTTGTTGTTGTTGTTGTTGTTGTTGAGGGGAGTGTCATTTCTGCGGAGAAGAACCGAGCCATACGGGTTAAAGCCAGGAGCAATAAAGTCAAACCTGCTTCATCAGACTCTTTTAGAAAATTACAAAATCTGAATAGATAGTTCAGTAAAAACTTAAAACAAGTATCAAGTTGAGTTATAATGCTAGTGGTCCTAGTTCAATTCCACAGTGTTCGTAGCAATTTTTTTTCCGACCGCAACGGCTCTCAGGTTGACCCAGCCTTAATTGGGTATCAGGAAAAGTATTGGGAAGCAAAGGCAGCCGGCGTTATGTTAACCACTTCACCCATCGTGTGCCGACGGTCATTGCAAATACGGGCCTAACACTGTATTACCCAATATACCAGTTTTTAAAAATAAAGTTGAACACCATTATATATCATAGGTACCACCACGCTCTTAGTTGGACCCCATTATATCATAGGTACCACCACGCTCTTAGTTGGACCCCATTATATCATAGGTACCACCACGCTCTTAGTTGGACCCCATTATTTATCATAGGTACCACCACGCTCTTAGTTGGACCCCATTATATATCATAGGTACCACTACGCTCTATCTCAGACTGGTCCTTTATTGGTTCTAAGCTATCTCACTACTACTTAGAGTTACTTATAGTTTAGGAATCCCCAAGTAAACGATCAGGGTTTTCTATATTTCAACTGCGTACTTTGTGACAACGAAAATATTTTGGCCAATACTTGATTCGAACCAAGGAATCTCCACGCCTCGTTGTTAGTAGCTCACATAATCAACTCTCGTTATCGATGAGTCCAGATGAATCATTTAAATCAATATTTTTTCAACTTCGATTGTATTCTTTCTTGAATGCGTCTTCGTGCCCGAGTGGTTACCGGGGCCCAAATTGGGGGTGTAAAGAATAGAACCACTGTTACTGCCACGCATGTCGTAAGAGGCGACTAAGGAGGTTGGACGTGGGGATAACTACCCACACCGTAAAAATACAGAACGGAGAGCGAACCGAGTAAACGCTGGCTGAAATCCGACACATCGCCGAAGGATAAGCACCAGAGCTCCAAATGGTGCTGAAGATGTGACGTAAAACACACCAATGCTAAGTCTGCATGAACCAGATTTCCACATGAATATAATTTATTGGGAGGTCTGGTACATCAGTCTGGGCAGTGATCGAGAGTGAGATAGAGAGAGAATGTGTCTTCTCTTCTTCTTCTTTGTCTTCCTCCCCTCCCCCTTCTTATTCTTTCTCTTCTTCCACTTCTTCTTCTCTAACATCCGTGAGTTGTTAGAGAAGATGCGAGAGTCTACATAGTTCCTCGTCTAATGCACTTAATAAGTTAGTATCCATTTCTCTAAAGTTGCTCTTGATGTCATCACTCCTTCTTTTGTGTGGTCTTCTTCTTGCTCTGTTTTCACTATATTTTTAATGTGGTTCTAAATAGTAGATGATGCGAAGGTATTCTTGCCAGGTGATCGAGTCATTTAATCGATCTCGTTATTCTTTTTGTTATGAATTGAATAACTGGTTATATTCGTTGTCTTCTATTAATTTCTTCATTACTAAATGTATCTCTCAGTGTTATATTACTTTAGTCTTTCCTCTTGGGCCTGTGGGCTGCGCATAGGGCAGAGGTCATAGCTCTCCATGTCTCGCGGTTCGTTGCTATCTGTTTTAGGTCTTTAATGTTTACTAGGTCCATCGTTGAGCCTTCTCTGGTGATGGTTCTACGCAGAGTCTCTCTTGGTCTTCCTCGTTTTCTTTTTCCCTCTGGTGACTATATGAGGAATTGGTAAGGAGTCTTCTCTCATCCATTCTAAGTGTGTGGCCGATGTACCAGACCTATTAAGACATCTCAAGACAGAGCACTATACTGGTTGCCAAAGAAGAATAGTAAACCAACAAAGAACTGGTGTCGTTGGTCGCCACACGCTCTAGAGACATACGGAGAATGAGATCGTTCCACTTATGGACTTATCTTGTCTTAACCGCATTTGCCGTGAAGCGCCGTGGGGAGAGTTAGTTTTCTATCTTGTGCTAGGTGTGTTGCCCTTGACGTTGTCAGTCCATGCTTTCGCAGGACTCTGAGATGTTATCTATCCATCGTGTTCTTGGCCTGCCTCGTGCTCTGCGTCCTGAGTGTCGATTATTGTAGGCACGTAATGGTAGTAAATGTGGTTCCATTCTCATTAGATGGCCGAACCACTTGATTCTTTGCTTCTCGATGACTTATGGACTACTTGATGCGATGTGCAGTGATGACGATCCGACGACTAAACTAAACTAAAACTAAACTAAGACAACTCGTCTCTGTTGTTATGATTTTCTGCACTTAAGCTGATGTCAGCGGACCATGTTTAACATTGCTTGAGTGATAGGACCATTATCATTGCACTTCGGTGAGTAACCATGTGTGCTCCGATATCTTTCTTACACATGAAGATCTCAGCTGCAGTGCACGAACTCCGTAGCACCGGATAGGGTCCCCCATGAAATTTTGAAAATCGTGAAGATATTTTTCTAGGAATTTTATTTTTAATATTGTCTAATGAATCTTGCCCGGGCAGCGGTTTTCCAGCCTGCTCTTCTCAATTTTGAACTGTCAATAGTTCTTTTACGTGCTCAAATTGAACACGGGACCTATATTTTATCGTCCATCTCCGATAGTGCTAAAAACTCGATCTCACCTACACTGATATCAGGTATCTCTGACAAAATATCAAGATGGCTCCACGAGGAAGCGCACCTGGTACCTCTGACATTAGAGAAGCGCACTTAACCTCTACGCAACACAAACTCCGGTTGCTTAACATTATAATATTGAACCAAAAATATATAGTTATTATAAAATTTGCTTTAGTATTACCAGGTATCTGTTTATGTGCCAAATGTTAGTTATCCTAATACCTGGTTTACCTTTGTTACCTTATATTGATCTCTTTATACCATAGATTCCTAAACTTTTTCGGCCCACCGCCCACTTTGCACACCACAAACTTTGTAACGTCCCCCATCACATTATAACAGCATGCCAACGCGCCCCCATATATATATAAAAAAGAAAAAGTAAAGGAACTTTCATACCTCGTGGTATATAGGTCAATACAGTGTTAGGCCTGTATTTTCATTGACCGTCGGCACACAATGGGTGATGTGGTCAGCATCACGCCGGCCGCCTTTACTTTCCCAGAGCATGTCTGGTACCCAGTTGAGACTGGGTCGACCTGAGAGCCGTCCCGGTCGGGAAAAATCCCCACCCCATATATACATGCTTTATTTTCTCTTCGACATAGAAAATTGATATATATTTCTGTCATACATGATCAATTAGCAAATTATTATATACATGAAATAGAAAAGTGATGAAAAATGGATCGTGTAAGACGGGCATAAGATGAATTAAAATACAGAATTCAAATTTTAAATGATCATTCAATAGCAAAATTTCGAAAATAATTTATTTTAAATAATTTATTATTAATTTCTCTTTAAGGAGTCATCGACCCTAATAACCTGAACACCCCCAAATTATTCTGAACCCATCATCGCCCCCATATAACGCTTCAGCGCCCACTTAGGGGCGGTACCGCCCACTTTTGGAAACGCTGCTCTATACAGCTCCTCATCTAAAAAGTACCGCTATTCACTGAACTGATTTCCTTGTGGGATGATTGTATTTTAGTTTTATTGTAAGTGTTTCTGCCTGTCTTGAATGTCATCGTTGTTTCTGTTTTCTCACTACTTATTTTCATATTATATTATTCAACCTTGGTTTAGTTGTTTCTGGAAGAATTCTTTGTTTTCTGCTTGCTGTCCTTGACATTCTGTAAATTGTAATTCTGAGAAAAATATTATCTAATTCTTCGCTTGATGTCACTCTACTTTTATTGAAGAAGCATATAAAAACAAAGTAATGTAGTTGAACAAAATACAAAAACAATAACGATACACGTCAACGTTTCGAGCAAAATGCCTTTATCAAAAGGATTTTTGGTTGAAATGTTGCTATGTATCGTTATTATTTTGTATTTTGTAAAACTACAATACTTTGTTTTTACATGTTTCGCCATTGCTACATAGTTTTACCTTCAGTCTTGCTTTCTATCGATAATACTTTTATTCACAATATATATTATATAAAGTAGTGCAAGGCAACAACACCAGAAAAGACAGAGTCACCAACATCAGCATAAGAAGGAAAGTTGGCACAGAACCTTGTTTGAATTACATTGAGAAACAAAGTCACCAACATCAGTATAAGAAGGAAAGTTGGCACAGAACCTTATTTGAATTCCATTGAGAAACAAAGTCACCAACATCAGCATAAGAAAGAAAGTTAGCACAGAACGTTGCTTGAATTACATAGAGAAACAAAGAATGAAGTGGTTTGGCCACTTAATAAGAATGCATCCAAACTCCACAGTATACAAAATCTTCTACAACAGAACATCAGGAAAGAAGGCGAGAGGAAGACCACAAAAAGATGGTAAGATGGCATCGCAGAATCCTGTCAAAGAGCAAAATTAACAATAACCCAAGCCACCAGAACAGCGCAAGACAAAAATAGAAAACCACAATACTGGACAACAACCAGGTAGCAGTGTGACAACAAAAGGAGAAGAAGTGAAAGAGCATACAACCTTGACGTACACCTGAATGCAAATAAGAGCTTTTGAATTAACTTATCTTGAATGTTTGTTGTTTGAAATTGAACGCACTGTTTGTTGGTGGGCTATTTGTTGGTGTGAACGTGGTGTACAGATGTGACTAATATGTTTGTTTACGTGTCATATGCAAAGTAAGATAGATTTCTGCAGTTCAATAACAGATTAAATTAAGTCGATGTTTGTAACAACCAAACCTTAATCGGGAAACTGATGCCAGGCACATTGTGAGATAAACACAATAGCACAATAAGAGATACTGTCAGCAAAGCTGTTATAAATATGTTGAAAACATGAGGCTCAAATAGAAAGAGTAAACAAGAAATTGGAAATAAACCAGAACCGAAACAATGTATACATATACAGGGTGTTCAAGATTAAAGCAGCCCCATTGACAAATCGAAAGTTGCCAGATAATCTATCTCGTTATGTTTATGTACTATTTAAACCGGTTCTGACTAGCTCGTTTTACGTCACATTTGTTCATCGCCCTTCCCGCACTACAATTACATACCGTCACATAACCTTGACCTACTACGTCATAACTGAACCTTCTCATTTTCATACATATATGCCAGATTGACTCCATTCACAGGCTGCTATTATCTTGAACACCCTGTATATAAACAGAAGAGAGGAGAGAAGAGAGAGAGGAGAGAGGGAGGGAGAGAGAGAGAGAGGAAGAAACCCTTTTTCATATGTCTAGGTATATTGGCAAATACAGTGTTAGGCCCGTATTTTTCATTGACCGTCGGCACACGATGAGTGATGTGGTTAACCTCACGCCAGACGCATTTACTACCTAGTAATTTTATTGGTACTCAATTGAGGCTGGGTCGACCTGAGAGTCGCAATGGTCGGAAAAAAATCACCGCTCAGTATGGAATTGAACTCGGACGACACATATAACAAGTGAGTTGGCTAATAACTACACTACTTTGGTTCTCTATACAGAGAGAGAAGATGGTGATAACAAAAATACTGAGTATATCAAGAATCATAAGGAATGTGGTGTGATAGGTCCGGTCCTCATGGCATGATATAGAGATATACGAGTGTATATATATATATATATATATATATATATATATATATATAGAGAGAGAGAGAGAGGTATATAGATATACTCGTATAACTAATTTAGAGGACAAAACTACTTCGATGAACATAAGTTCAAAATCGTATGACTGTAACCTGGGTCACAGAAGATGCCATGTATAAAACAAGAAGGTAGATAAGGTGTTATATAGATATAACGACCGCCTGCCCAGCGTGTTCGTTGCGCTTTGGACTACTGGTGACTAGCCCTCTGTGAGTGCGGATTCAATTCCGCGGGCTCGCAGAAAAGTCACAGGTTCCCCAGATTTACTGTGTTCGTGGCACTGAACCGATGGTTTACGATGTCCATGGCACCGAGTCGAAGAGCTGAAAGCTCAAGTGCTTCTTGATAAGAAAAAAAATGCTTTACGAGAAGCAAGAATAGAAGAGAATAAGAGAGATAGATTAATAATAAGATAATATATTGCGACATTTTGGACTTAAATTACATTTGTTATACATCTTGATACATCCAGTACTTTCCAGTGTCATCTCTCTCTCTATCTATCTCTCTCTCTCTCTCTCTCTCTATCTCTCTCTCTCTCTCCCTATTCAAAATGAAAACAGTGACATATCCTTTACAGGACATAGCCATCAACCACAATAAAAGAGTCGTTGATTTTCTAGGCACCACTTATACGTTCAGTAGAGTGTCGTTGCTTTCTGAATGGTGAGGTATATTTTTACCTCTCGTAAAAAATCCCACGGGAACAACTTTGCTTCCAAACCTGCCCGCCGCGGAGTTTGAACCAGGTACGCTTGGGTTGTGATCGAGCTACTGTTTAAGCTACATACGCTTACTCTCTCCCTATATATATATGTGTATCCGTTTTCTCTATATTCTGAGTTTTTTCTTTCATTTTTTTGTGTTCGTTGTCTCATCTTTTCCACTGATAATGTGCTTAACATATTACCATAACATATTACCATAACATACTATAACATATTACCCCCAAAAAAAAAAAACTCCAAAACACACACACAAAACAGCACGCGGTGTCAAATTGATTGTTCCTCGTTTTTCATTTTTCAGGTTTACATACAAACTAAGCTGTGGTTTTTCCTATTTTTGAAAGATATTTGATGCATGACACGTACATTTCTAGACAAAACAATGTACTTTTATCACAATCACAAGTTCACAAAATGTGAAAGAATAAATTAAGAATCAGTAACGCGATCAGAATGCGTTAACGGTAATTGATAGCTAATTGAACAATAAACAAACTATGGCAGAGTTTGCGACCTTTGGTTAAGCAGGATAAACAAACGGGCACAAACTGCGACATTTGGCAGTTAATGTGTTAATCATTACCCGTTGTGATGCATCTCTAATTGTGTCATATATATATATTCGATTTTAATGTGACTTTCGTCATGTGCGTGATAAATGACTTTAAGCCGGCACATCAGTGTACTCTATTGTACAAATTCGTGAACGGAGATTCAATTGTTGATACGCCATTTTACTCTACCGTGTGATTTCCGGGGCATCAATGAATAGAATCGCATGGTTCTCTGTGCCTAAGGGATTAAGCATTGCCTTGCGTTCCACAAGTCGTGGATTCGAATTCGGACCGCGTATTTCTGTTCATGGGTGTATTTTTTCCAGAGACTCCTAGGACTGCTGCCAGAGCCCCGGAGTTCGTGCTTTGTGCAATACTCTCGTCAGGTGGCGTGCCATTTTTGCGGAGAGGGACCGAGCCATACGGGGTAAAACCCAGTGCAAAGAAGTCAATGTTTCAGCTTTAGACACTTTTAGGATCACTTACTATCAACGTTTGTCGCTAAAGGCAGATAATAGGGGATCGAAGAAGGGGTCGGTGATCCCACAATGTAAAAAAATCGAACACCTACATAAAATGACCCAAACTGCCCATGAAGATACATAGATCATAGTAGTTAGGAATGGAACAACTTTCAACGATGCAGAACAGGAAGAAAGCCTATGGGATAGCTCTTTCGACCTGTCTAATGGCACTCAGGCAATGCCGTATAGACACTGAGATCTGGAAACACATGGAGACGCACTTTCGAAGCAGAGCTAAAAGACAAGAATAGGAAATAAGCAGAACTTACAGATGTGGGGTGGTCAGACCGTATCAAATCAGATCATTGTACTACACGCCTAGAGTTGTTGGAGTCTTCTGGGTCTGCAAGAAAGTCAAGTACTCTACCCCGCTCAAATATAGGACAGAAGTTGAGAACCCATAATTTCTGAGTCTGCAAGAAAGTCAGTTACACTACCCCGTTCAAATATAGGACAGAAGTTGAGAACCCATAATTTCTGAGTCTGCAAGAAAGTCAGTTACTCTACCCCGTTCAAATATAGGACAGAAGTTGAGAACCCATAATTTCTGAGTCTGCAAGAAAGTCAGTTACACTACCCCGTTCAAATATAGGACAGACGTTGAGAATCCATAATTTCTGAGTCTGCAAGAAAGTCAGTTACTCTACCCCGTTCAAATATATGACAGAAGTTGAGAACCCATAATTTCTGGATCTGCAAGAAAGTCAGTTACACTACCCCGCTCAAATATAGGACAGAAGTTGAGAACCCATAATTTCTGGATCTGCAAGAAAGTCAGGTACTCTACCCCGTTCAAATATATGACAGAAGTTGAGAACCCATAATTTCTGAGTCTGCAAGAAAGTCAGTTACACTACCCCGTTCAAATATAGGACAGAAGTTGAGAATCCATAATTTCTGAGTCTGCAAGAAAGTCAGTTACACTACCCCGTTCAAATATAGGACAGAAGTTGAGAATCCATAATTTCTGGATCTGCAAGAAAGTCAGTTACACTACCCCGTTCAAATATATGACAGAAGTTGAGAACCCATAATTTCTGGATCTGCAAGAAAGTCAGTTACTCTACCCCGCTCAAATATAGGACAGAAGTTGAGACCCCATAATTTCTGGATCTGCAAGAAAGTCAGTACCTACCCTGTCAAATATAGACAGAAGTTGAGAACCCATAATTTCTGGATCTGCAAGAAAGTCAGTTACTCTACCCCGTTCAAATATAGGACAGAAGTTGAGAATCCACAATTTCTGAGTCTGCAAGAAAGTCAAGTACTCTACCCCGTTCAAATATAGGACAGAAGTTGAGAATCCACAATTTCTGGATATTTAACAACAGCAAATGCTAACAGAGGAGTAGTACATACTTTTTGCTGAATCTGCTCGCCCGTGTGGTGTAGGAGCCCTCAAGGAGAGCAAAGAATAGTAACACTGCAACCTACAAGGCATGTCCTAAGAGGCGACTGAGGTAGGGGCCAAGGGAAACTACACTAGTAAATAAAAATCGGTTGTGCTGGCCTACTTGTAGACACATAACTGGGACATCGTACAATTGCTCTTAGGCTCGGATCACACACACATCACAAAGAGTGGTTAACAAGTGGTAGATATGGAGCATTCGAAGAAAAAGATGAAGCTGCTGTCTTTTGACAACTTTTCTTTCTTATGTGTACATTTAGGGATAAATCCAGGAATATAACACGTCACTATGAAATGCTTTAGCATGCGCCTACTTGTGTGTCTCGCTTGGCCATATGCCGCAGATTGTGCTATGAAATGTTTGATTTGTCAAATTAGTTATAACTTTAGGTTATTTAAGCGTATTTTAATCGTTCATCATCATCAATTAGCTTTTTCTCAGCAGAACTTTGCCATCCCAACAGTTCTTCGGAATTTCTCTTTCATAGGCCAGATGTAGTATCTCCCCGCCTCTGAGGCCGTCATGTTCAAACATTCAATTACATCCTGAATTCGTCTCCTCCGTTATCCTCCTCTTCTTCTCTTTGCCAGTATGTCTCTTTCCGTTTTGATCTTCTCCAGCCATCGTGTCGTTATATGTCCAAAATATTTCAATTTTATCATTCTTCTTTTGTAACATCAGCCAGTTTTCTTTGATTTTGTGTTCTTTCTGGATATATCTATTTTGTTCGTTACCGATTCTTAATTTATGATTTCACATTATGTGCTTACTCTTTTCTTCAACTCCCTTCAAGATATGAAAGGTATCAGCAAATTCGAACAACTGAATCTGCCTTGAGCAAGTCAGCTTAGCTCATTCCATGACTTTCCCGCTACTTCTCTTTCTCGTCTGCAGTTCGTCTCCATGTCTCTCTATTTGTTGTCTGACTATATATGTTATGTCTGCTATATAGAAAGTCTGAATTTATTCGCTTCTGTTGTATCCTTTGCTTGAAAAAGCCTTTTGATCGAAACGTCGTTGTATATTGTTTTTGTACTTTGTTCTATATATTTGTTTGTAGTATCCTCACCAACCAACTACCAATAACAGTACACAGTAAAAAGACAGAATATAGAACCAAGGAAAGACGGAGAAAAAGATGGATAGACAATATCAAGACCACACTAAATAAACATGGATATATCACAACAAAGGTGACTCATCTGACCCTTTGTAAAACTACAGTACTTTGTTTTAACCTGTTTCGCCTATGTCTTCCCCTACCCCTCTTCCCTTCCGAATTCTACTTCAGAGCCAAATGTTGATGTTCCGTCTCAATTCTTGACTGCTTTCCTAATATCTGATTGAAAAAACACATGTTGACGTTTCTGTAGCTAGCTTGTTGTCTATGGAGGACACATCCTGTTAGCATGGCATAAAAGTGCATTTATTTATTGACAAAATTCTTTGTCATTCATGAAATTTCGTGACAAACAATAAGACAATTACAGCTTAATTTGTACAAACTCCTACTCTAATTTCGTGACAGAAATAAGACAAATACAGTTTAATTTGTACAAACTCCTACTCTAATTTCGTGACAGAAATAAGACAATTACAGCTTAATTTGTACAAATTCCTACTCTAATTTCGTGACAGAAATAAGAATTACAGCTTAATTTGTACAACTCCTCTCTAATTTCGTACAAAATAAGACAATTACACTAATTGTACAAATTCTACAATTCGTGACAGAAATAAGACATTTACAGCTAATTTGTACAAACCTACTTAATTGTGACAGAATAAGACAAATACACAATTTGTACAAATTCCTACTCTAATTTCGTGACAGAAATAAGACAATTACAGCTTAATTTGTACAAACTCCTACATATTGTAAAAGTAAGAGATAAAATTAAAACGGCCACAGCAGCGTATCCTTCTAATGATCACATGAAATGTATTAGAGAAGGTTTTCCACATCACCGTCATTCTAATCCTGGTAACGATGTCATGAAATGTTTTGTTGTTCTGGAGTTTAATTGATATATGTTCAGATTTGTTAACAGCCATGAGTTACAAAAATATGGGATTTTTTAATGTGCAATTGTCAATGGTTAACTTGCTTGTTGATGATGATGCTATTGTCTATCGTCTTTCCCAGGTGGGTGATGGAGTTAGTAGTTGTCTACTCCTGCCGATAAGCATAAAGGTGGGAGATTTAAATTTGCGTTTCAGTGCCAGATGTTTCGTCCATTTTGTGTTACTTCCATGTTTATTTAGTGTAGTCTTGATATTCTCTATCCATCTTTTTCTACGCCTTCCCTTGGTTTTATATCATGATCTCTTGTTATTGTATACTGCTATTGGTGGTTAGTTGATGGTAATACTACAATCAAGAAATATACAGGGTGTTCAAGATAAAAGCGGTCTGTGAATGGAGCTAATTTGGCATATATGTATGAAAATGAGAAGGTTCAGCTATGACGTAGTATAGGTCAAGGTTGTGTGACGGTATGTAATTGTAGTGCGGGAAGGGGCGATGAACAAATGTGACGTAGGACGAGCTAGTCAGAACCAGTTTAAATAATAAATACACAAACGCGATAGGTTATCTGGCAACTTTCGATTTGTCAATGGGGCTGCAATTATCTTGAACACCCTGTATAAATGTGTGCTGCTATTGGTGGTTAGTTGATGGTAATACTATAATCAAGAAATATATAAAAGTGTACTGCTATTGGTGGTTAGTTGATGGTAATAATACAATCAAGAAATATATAAAAGTGTACTGCTATTGGTGGTTAGTTGATGGTAATATACATCAAGAAATATATAAAAAGTAGTTGAATATAACTGTATAATGTGTAGTTGATGGTAATAATTACACATGTGCCAGAAATATATAAAAGTGTACTGCTATTGGTGGTAGTTGATGGCTAAATTAAGTATTGATATATCACAAGAAATATATAAAAGTTACTGCTATTGGTGGTTAGTTGTGGATATACAATAAGAATATATAAAGTTACTGCTATTGTGGTTAGTTGATGGTAATATACAATCAAGAAATATATAAAAGTTACTGCTATTGGTGGCTAGTTGATGGTATAATACAATCAAGAAATATATAAAGTATACTGCTATTGGTGGTAGTTGATGGTATACATCGGATCAGTTTTTAAAAATCAAGAAAAAAGATCTTTGATAGATACTAAATCAAAAATTAGAAATTAAAGAGTTAAAGGGATTGAAACGGATCAGCATCATCAAATAGCATGTCCTTAGCAGAATTTTGCCACTCCAAGTCCTTCTGAATTTATCTCACTATCATTGACCAGATGGCCCGCCTCTACAGCTGACATGCTCAGATCATCAGTTACATCCTAAATCCATCTTCTCCGTGGTCTTTCTCTTTTACTTCTTACAAGGATGCCTCTTTCCATGATTGTCTTATCCTACACTTTATTCCTTTCATACGTTCAAAATACTTCAATTCTCTCATTCTTATTTGTAGCATCAGCCATCTTTCTTTGATTTTAAGTTCTTTCTGGATATATCTATTTGTTCTCGTCTCTATCTATAATATACGAATAACTCTTCTGTAACATGTATATTCAAAAGCACTTATATGTTTTTCCACTGCCTTGTTAAATGTCCATGCTTCACACCCATACGTTGACACTGGGAATATGCATGCTCTTAGTGTTCTGAACTTTAATTTATTATCAGTTTAATTCCTACTTCTTTTTTTTTTTTTGTCACACTGCTACCGGGTTGTTGCTCAGTGTCGTGTTTTTTCTGTTTTTATCTTGCGTTGTTCTGGTGGCTTAGGTGATTGTTATTTTTGCTATTTGACAGGATTCTGCTATGCGATCTAACCATCTTTTTTCGAGGTCTTCCTCTCGTCTTCTTTCTCGATGCTCTGTTGTAGAAGACTTTGTATACTGTGGATTTTGGATGCATTCTTATTACTTTTCCAAACCACTTCATTCTTTGTTTTATTCCATACTGTTTTTTTTTTAGTAATTTAAGTTTTTGTAAGGTCATGTTAAAGATATAGAAAGCAAATTGAATGCATTTGAAAATAGATGTCTGCGAAAAATAATGAATAAAAAATGGAACGAATTCAGGAGAAGTGATGAAATCAGAGACATGTCTGGTCAACCACTAGTGACAACTGTTATAAGAAAGAGAAGATGGAGACATGTTGGACACACCTTGAGGAGAAATGATCAACGAATATCAAAGCAGGCATTGAAGTGGGATGCAAAGGGTTCAAGAAAGAGGGTCGACCTAAGGAGACCCTGAAGCGAACTTTGCTGAGAGAGGCAGGAAATATCATTCTCAGTTCCATGGATGAGATTGAGCTAGTTGCCCAGGATAGAGCGGTATGGAGAAACTACTTGCAGGCCCTATGTAACGTATAACGGTATGAGAGGAATTATTATTATTATTATTAAGGCCATGTTAAATCTCTTTTCAGTTCCCTTCATCTTTCTCTCTCTCTCGTTCCCGAGTTCCCTTCATCTCTCTCTCTCGTTCCCGAGTTCCCTTCATCTCTCTCTCTCGTTCCCGAGTTCCCTTCATCTCTCTCTCTCTCGTTCCCAAGTTCCCTTCATCTCTCTCTCGTTCCCGAGTTCCCTTCATCTCTCTCTCCGTTCCCGAGTTCCTTCATCTCTCTCTCTCGTTCCCGAGTTCACTTCATCTCTCTCTCTCGTTCCCGAGTTCACTTCATCTCTCTCTCTCGTTCCCGAGTTCCCTTCATCTCTCTCTCTCGTTCCCGAGTTCCCTTCATCTCTCTCTCTCGTTCCCGAGTTCCCTTCATCTCTCTCTCTCGTTCCCAAGTTCCCTTCATCTCTCTCTCGTTCCCGAGTTCCCTTCATCTCTCTCTCTCGTTCCTGAGTTCCCTTCATCTCTCTCTCTCGTTCCCGAGTTCCTTCATCTCTCTCTTCTCGTTTCCGAGTTCCCTTCATCTCTCTCTTGTTTCGAGTTCCTCTCTCTCTCTCTCGTTCCGAGTTCTTCATCTCTCTCAGTATGCATTGAATGATTTATAGATGTCTCTGAATATGAATAAATGGACATATTCGTCGAGTGTTCAACCTTCATCAACTATCATCTCGTTCAAGAGAGATTCCTTTCACCTCTCACGTTCCCTGAAGTGTCATTCATCTCTCTCAAGTCCTGAGTTCCTCTATCTCTCTTCCCTTGGGGGTTCGCGAGTTCCCTTCATCTCTTCGTTCCCTATGAGTTAACGGTTCAGTATCTCTTATTTTCAGTTCCCAGTTCACTTCATCTTCTTCTCGTTCCCGAGTTCCCTTCATCTCTCTCTCTCGTTCCTGAGTTCCCTTCATCTCTCTCTCTCGTTCCCGAGTTCCCTTCATCTCTCTCTCTCGTTCCCGAGTTCCCTTCATTCTCTCTCGTTCCCGAGTTCCCTTATCTCTCTCTCCGTTCCGAGTTCCTTCATCTTCTCTCTCTCGTTCCCGAGTTCCTTCATCTCTCTCTCTCTGTTCCCGAGTTCACTTCATCTCTCTCTCTCGTTCCCAAGTTCCCTTCATCTCTCTCTCGTTCCCGAGTTCCCTTCATCTCTCTTCTCGTTCCGAGTTCCCTTCATCTCTCTCTCGTTCCCGAGTTCCCATCTCTCTCTCTCTCTCGTTCCAAAGTTCCTTCATCTCTCTCTCTCGTTCCCGAGTTCCCTTCATCTCTCTCTCTCGTTCCCAAGTTCCTTCATCTCTCTCTCGTTCCCAAGTTCCCTTCATCTCATTTCCATCTCTTGCTAGCAGTCAACTGAAATAATAACAACTGTTCACATTTTCTGTTTTCTCTACGTTGATATCAAATATTCTTTGTGTGACAGATAGAAATCTTCAATCACCAGAAAACTGAGATATTCAGCGCCATCATTAACGCTATTGACAAACAAGACTACAATCAACCTTACATTTATTAAAGAGGGTTTTGCTAAGAAGGACTAGAAATTGTGAGGGAATGAAAAAAAATGAAAATGTGGTATATGCTTTACAGGACGTCGAAATCAAGCAAAACAGCTTGATGATTTTCTAGGCACGGTTTATACGTTCAGTAGTTTGTCATTGTTTTCTGAACGGTTATGTCTATATTTTACCGTTTGTAAAAATCCACTTTAAAATCCGATTTAGGCAGTTTGGAGTTACCCGTTGTACAAGTCGAACTGGATGCCTGAGAGGCAGAGTGAGAGGTATGTTTAATCAGTATGCATACTCGTCGATATCTGTTGGGGGAGACTGGCACCTATGGGTCTGCCCGGAGTGCAATGACGTCAGTTTAGGAACCAATAACCCAAAATCCACTTGAACAAATTTGCTTTCAAATTGCTTGCGTGATGTTCGAACCAAGTTCTCTTTGGTTGTGATCAAGCTTACTAACGCTAAGCAACATAAATTTACGATGCAGGAATAGACTATCTTTAGATCACCTTCAGGTTGGGTGGCATTTCCTAATCCAAACATCCCGTGTTCGAGTCCTCGGTAATGTCAACTTTTTTTCTGATAGGAAAAACAAGAGATGACCTGTACACGCGTAGCGACAGCTTCGCACAAACTGGCTTAATTCTCAGCCCTATATTATCCCTCCATGAGCACACTATCAGACACGGGAACAAAGGGCTGTAAATTACCAATGCTCTTTGTTCAACGAAATGACTAAATGTTTTAACAACTGCTTAGACAGGCTTAAACGTTATGATTCTCAAAGTCAAAAAATAATAATAATTGGCCTATAGCTGCTTTGAGTAAACCTCTAAGAAAAGCTGCTTATAAAAAAGAGCAACTAAAATCATTTTTGAGCTGAAGTTTTAATGAGAAAGAAATTTATGTTGAAATCTGGGGGTATATTACTTAAACAATATGGACGGACAGATTTTAAAAACTCTGTCGTTACTGTCTGTAGTACGGCTTTTTAAGGTGGGGGGGAGGACAGGTGGGATGAGAGCCTGAGGAATGTAATGGCTACATGGCTAGAGCAGTCGCGGCGAAGCTCTGTCCAGGCTAGGTTTTTTCTATTATGTCCACAACATAAAAAAAAATCCTTGGCCTTATAATGGATTGAACACAGGTCTCCTGCATGGGAATCGCGCTCTAATCTATTGTGCCAGATGCTCCTTCGATGGATGGATTGCGTCCGGTTAATCTCGAGAGACACTTGATGGATTTTATTACTGCTTTCTCCTGGCTCGTTTTATGTTAGCAAGTTTTTTTAGTTTGGCTGCACCAGCTCTCAGTATCGCCATCTGGATCTATCTCTGACGAGCTTCTCCTAGTGTATACGTCATAGTATACGTTTTTGAATGCGACTTTGTGTACGTCTTTGTATTTGTCTTTGTATTCGTCTTTGTATTCGTCTTTGTATTCGTCTTTGAATACTCTTTGATAACGTTTTTTAAATACGTCTTTTCTCAAAAAAGTGACGGTCACAAAAGCGATTGCCACAGGCAAATACGCAAATAACTACCGGGCAGAGGCAGAGGCAATAAGAACAGCGGCCGAAATGATCCTAGAGAGAAGAGGCACCTCTCGCAACAAGGTCGTGATATTCACCGATGTTCTATCGGTCATCACGGCACTCAAAAGTGTAGGCAAAACAGAGTTAAATGACCTGAAAGCGACCCTCGACGCTTTAGTGCACACACTCAAACGCACCGTTATTCAGTGGATCCCATCACACTGCAACATAAGTGGAAACGAACTTCAGACAAACTACAAAAGAAGGCGGGCGACTACCTCAGACCGATCTCGAGATCAGTTATGAGGAAGCCAGAACAACCATCGACTGGCACTATAGAAACAAATGGACAAAAGACCATACTCAGCAACAACAGCGACGGATACTATCGTCTGTCTCGTAGCGAACAAGTTGCCATACTTCGCCTCCGTACCGACCACAACAAGCTCCGCGCCCACATGTTTCACAAATTTAAAATTGGCACAACTAGCCTGTGCCCCTGCAAAAGGCGGACATGACGGCAGAACACGTTCTGCAAGAATGTCAACTCATAGCAGGCATAAGAAAAGAAACCTGGCTCCAAAACACAGAGCTACGTGAGAAGCTGTACGGAGGAACGGAGTCCCTTAAAAACACGGTAAAATTAATGATAAAAGTTGGTTCATAAGTCTAGGCCGGGATCGCGAGAGAGAGAGAGAGAGAGAGAGAGAGAGAGAGAGAATACGTCTGTGTATTCGTCTCTAAATACATTTTTGCAAACGTCTTTGCAAACGTCTTTGAATACGTCTTTGTATACGTCTTTGAATACGTCTTTGTATACTTCTTTTAATACGTATGTGTACACGTCTTTCAATACGTCTTTGTATACGTCTTTTTAATACGTCTTTGTATACGTCTTTTAATACATCTTTGTATACGTCTTTCAATACGTCTTTATATACGTCTTTTAATGCGTCTTTGTATACGTCTTTTAATACGTATTTGTATACGCCTTTCAATACGTCTTTGTACACGTCTTTCAATACGTCTTTGTATACGTCTTTTAATACGTCTTTGTATACGTCTTTTAATACGTCTTTGTATACGTCTTTTAATACGTCATCGACACGTCTTTGTATTCATCTTTGAACACTGTTTGAATACGTTTCAAACTCTTTATATACGGCATTAATTGGGTCTTTGTATACCCGTCTTTTAATACGTATTTGTATACGTCTTTTTAAACGTCTTTGTCCGTCTTTCAATACGTCTTTGTATACGTCTTTTAATACGTCTTTGTATACGTTTTAATACGTCTTTGTAAGTCTTTAATACGTCATCGACACGTCTTTGAATTCATCTTTGAACACTGTTTGAAAGTCTTTCAATACGTCTTAATACGTCTTTAATGCGTCTTAATACATTTTTAATGCGTATTTGTATACGTCTTTAATACGTCTTTGTATACGTCTTTCAATACGTCTTTGTATACGTCTTTAATACGTCTTTGTATACGTTTTTTATACGTCTTTATACGTCTTTACTCTTTAATACGTCTTTGTATACGTCTTTTAATACGTCATCGAACACGTCTTTGTATTCATCTTTGAACACTGTTTGAATACGTCTTCGTATACGTCTTTGTATACGTCTTTTAATACGTCTTTGTAAACGTCTTTGTAAACGTCTTTAATACGTCTTTTATACGTCTTTAATACGTCTTTTAATACGTCTTTGTATACGTCTTTTAATACGTCTTTGTATACGTCTTTTAATACGTCTTTGTATACGTATTTTTAATACGTCTTTGTATACGTCTTTTAATACGTCTTTGTATACGTCTTTTAATACGTCACCGAATACGTCTTTGTATTCATCTTTGAACACTGTTTGAATACGTCTTCGTATACGTCTTTGTATACGAGTTTGAATACGACTTTCTCCTGGGTGAGCTGAGAAGAAACATGTGGCCATACCCAGTCGACCTGAACAAAAAAGCTATGGGGAAACCTGACAGACCTGAAGCTGACCGCCCAGTTTGTGGTCCACAGTAAATTAAGTGCATGCCCAGAGATCGCTGAAGAGGAAGAATACCACTTTCTAACGAAGCGATGCCTCACCGTTGTATTGCCAGAAGTTATCTTACCATACACAATACTGTCACTTTGAGTAACCGGCAGTCATTCATCCGGGTCATGAGACCCAGTCATCGTAATCAGTGTTGGCGAATACGAGTAACTATTCTATAGAAATCCAAGAATATTCAAATACCATCATTATTTAACAATATTGAATTATCGATATTTTGTAGAAAAGTAGCTATGGCTGGCGGCAATTTTTGCTAACAATTGCAACTCGGGAAGAATGGAACACAAGATACAAATAAATATGGGGCAAGTAGAAATATCTTGAAATGTTATCAACTTTCAACGGAACATCAGAATAAATGTGGATCAGAGTTGATTTCATTTCAAGTGTGGAACACAAACTAGACAATATGGCAAGAAGAAATATCTTGAGATGTTACCAAACCGTAACTTTCAACGGAACATACAAATAAATGAGGATCACAGTGAATTTCAAGAGAAGAAACGGGTAAAATGAGATACAAAACAAATTTCAGAAGATTTAATGATGAACACACTATCATTGACAACATCTTTGGTAAAGATATTGTCTCTAAAAATCTACCGTTCGTTGCCGGAGCTCGAAAGGGGAGCAAAGAATAGTTACATTGCGACCTACAAGATATGTCGTGTGAGGCGACTAAGTTAGTGGCCTAGAGTAGCTACTCTAGTAAGTGTCGAAGAAATCGGATGTGCTGGCCTACATGAAGGAGCATTATTTCTGGAACAACGTACAGTCGCTCTTAGGCTCAGATCACATACAAATCACAAAGAGGGGTTAACAAGTGGTCGATATGGAGCGTTCGAAGGAGAAGACTCAACAAATGAGGACTCAACATCTACAGATAAGCGATATAGATCTACGATAGATAGAAAAAATGAGGACAACATCTACAGATAAGCGATATAGATCTACGATAGATAGAAAAAATGAGGACTCAACATCTACAGATACGCGATATAGATCTACGATAGATAGAAAAAATGAGGACTCAACATCTACAGATAAGCGATATAGATCTACGATAGATAGAAAACATGAGGACTCAACATCTACAGATACGCGATATAGATCTACGATAGATAGAAATGAGGACAACATCTACGATAAGGATATAGATCTACGATAGATAGAAAATGAGGACTCAACATCTACAGATAGCATATAGATCTACGATAGATAGAAAAAATGAGGACTCAACATCTACAGATAAGCGATATAGATCTACGATAGATAGAAAAAATGAGGACTCAACATCTACAGATAAGCGATATAGATCTACGCTAGATAGAAAAAATGAGGACTCAACATCTACAGATAAGCGATATAGATCTACGATAGATAGAAAAAATGAGTACTCAACATCTACAGATAAGCGATATAGATCTACGATAGATAGAAAAAATGAGGACTCAACATCTACAGATAAGCGATATAGATCTACGATAGATAGAAAAACTCACCATCTACAGATACGCGATATAGATCTACGATAGATAGAAAAGACAATATCGTGTCCCAATAATGATGTCCTCAAGCTCAATAAAACATGTCCCTGACAGGTTGTTGTCCCAAATTCTGCATCGAGTCAGAACAGACACACATATTACTGAGGGTGAAACCTCTGACGTTGGGGTAAGGCTTGCCCCGAGTTGTGAGAAACACTGATGATAAGAAAAGCAAGTCTTTACGCAGAAACCAATCAGAGAAGATATAATATGCGCTATAAAAATGCTAACATTCACGACAGGCCAAAAAACTGAGAATGACAGTAATGAAGAGGATATTATTCTCCCAACATATGTTATAAATACTTCAACTCCTTGTTGTATGTCTCCAAATGAGTTGCATTTAAAGATGAATACCCATGAGATGTTGATAAAAAAAACATACAACGTAAAAATAACATATTCAATGAAACCAGATTGATTGCAAAACAGCTGAGACATCACGTGATTGATTGCGAAATAATTACTGGAAATGAGAAATTTATAGGACATAAAGTTTTTCCTGGCAAGAATGACTTGTTCTTCCACTGACACGGATAGCCATTTGAAGTCTCTAAGGAGACATTTCTCAGTTTAACTTGTTTATTTTGTTAGAGAGACAGAAACTCAAGGATAAACTCTAAAATTAAGTTGGAGTCTGTGTATATAATTCCTTCATTTTCTTATGAACATATTTTGTCAGTTTATGACCTTCTTCCCTTCTTTTCGTTCGCTTGAAATATTATCTGTATATTCAATGTTGTTTCTTGTATAAACTTCAATGTCTTTTGTAGATACAGATTAGAGAGAAAGAAACTCAAGGATAAACTCTAAAATTATGTTGGAGTCTGGTTATATAATTCCTTCATTTTCTTATGAACATATTGACTAAGTTTATGGCTTTCTTTCGTCCTTCTTTTGGTTCGCTTGAAATATTATCGATATATTCAAACACTAGAGACAGAGATACAACATCAGTACAAGTGGGTACAACATCAGTACTAGACTTCATCAAAAACAACAAATTAAATGGTTCAGCCACATAAGCAGATTACCAACAGACAATGCACCTCAAAGAGCAATGCTGCTCCGATACACTGGATACAAAGCAAAAGACCGGCCACGCAAAAGATGGACCTCAGAGATAACAGAGGCAACGAAAGAGACTATTTACGAAGCGCATACAAGGGCCCGTTTTAGAAATCTCTTCTTGGCCTGACGCTATGAGGCAAACAGAATTCGAGAAAGAAAGAAAGAGATTTGTGGAGATCAATGATCGCCTATGAGAAACCGGCACGGCACCTGGTGATGATAATGATCATATTCAATGTTGTTTCTTGTATAAACTTCGCTGTCTTTTGTAGCTGACAAAAATATCCGTGTAGTTTTTTTACGTGTTGCTTTAATAGGACAGTGAGTTTGCTTCAGTATATCATATTCGCGGCAGTTTAGAAGTATGTGCTCTGCAGTCTGAAGTATCTGTTCACATGTATACATTGCTGAATTGCAAATCATGAATGTTGTTTACATATGACAGAAGAGTCGATTGTATCCTGCTCTGAAACGCAGAATAACAACGTATTCTAATCTCCTCACACTTTGATAGACAGTGTTCGAAATACTGGCTTTATGATTGATTATGCCCGTCTGCCCAGCTTGTTCGTAGCGCGTTGGACTACGGGTGACTATCCCTCTGTGTGTGCGGGTTCAATTCCGCGGGATAGCAGAAAAGCCACAGATTCCCCAGATTTACGGTGTTCGTGGCACCGAACCGAAGGGTTACGATGTCCATGGCACCGAGCCGAAGAGCTGAAAGCTCAAGTGCTTCTGGATCAGGATAAAAATAAAATAAAAAAAATGATTGATTAAATCATCGTTTTCTTTTGGTGATAAGGAATTGGTGCATCCGTGCGAGGATAACTACTCCCTTGTAGCAAAGATAAGTTTAAAATACTTCAACAAACATGAAAAGTACAACTAAAAGAAAAACAAACTTAACGATCTGAACCAGTGCAAGGTTCCCCCAAACAGGGAGGTAAATCGCCGAGTATCGCCGAGAAATACTTGGAGAATAGAGCTGAAAACTGAAGGAATTGGAAGAGATATCAAAGCATAGGAAGGGCTGGAAGAAGTTTGTTGAAGACCTGTGCTCCGTTGGGAGTTGAAATATGAAGAAGAGGAATTGATACACGCGGTTGTTTTCGTATAGCATATGTCTTTGCTAGTAGGTCTGCTGTCTCGTCTGATGATATTCAATAGAGAGACATCCACTGCAAGACGACATTTCGCTGGTTACACAGTTCAGATAATATCGTCAGTAGATCTAGCAACTTTCTGGACTGAAGTACTTGAAGATCTGAGCTTGCATCTGTCAAAAAACTACAACAAGTTGTAGATCGAGTATGTTGTTTCACAGTTTCTTATTGGCCATCTTTATTGCTTGGATTTTTCCACTTCTAGTTTTTTGTATTTGTTTTGTTGTTTGTTTTTAAGCACATATTTTCATTTTAATGCCGATAGAAACTTATTGTCTGATTCTATATGTAATGTACCGTGTAAGAAGGGGATTTCTTCACTTTTGTTGTAATCTTTGCTTGATAACGACCTTTTGGTCGAAACGTTGCTGTGTATTGTTATTGCTTTTTGTCTTTTGTAAAGTTACAGTACTTTGTGTTTACGTATTTCGTCAATAGATGTTTTACATTATAATTATGACATAATGTTCCCGTTGATAATTTAATCATATCTTTAGCATTGTATCGGTATTCTTTGCTCATTCCTACTCATCCATTCTTGATTGCGTTTTCTGATGAGTTTCTTAAACTGAAAGCAAGAGACAATATCAATATTTATTTTCTGGACACAATTAAATAAAAACAGAAATGATGTATATACTATTGTACTATTTTAATGCTTCAATGTAGATTAGGCTTTCCTTTCAGTCAATTGCATGTAGACATATCATTTTTTTTCCTGATCCAGAAGCACTTGAGCTGAAAGCTCTTCGGCTCAGTGCCATGGACATCGTTACCCTTCGGTTCGGTGTCACGAACACCGTAAATCTGGAGAACATGTAGCTTTTCTGCAAGTCCGCGGAATTGAACCTGCATTCAAAGATGACTTGTCACCCGTAGTCCAACGCGCTACGAACACGCTGGGCAGGCGTGCAGACATTATTAAAGAACCGGAGTAAGTTGGTTATATTTACCACTTTCGGACAGAAGACAAAACTGAACTGTTCTAGCGCTAAGGGTCGACCGTTCTGTATCTTCTGCTTAATCATACGATTTGTAAGATAAGGTTCATTGTGCTCATTTCCCGTCGCCAGATTGTCTTCTGTTCCTGTTGGACTTTACTATACTCGTGGGACGTGTTCCAAATGTTAAAGACAAGAAATTACCTAGACCTGAGTGTCGTAGCCCTTGTCTGTCTGTATCAAAAAAAAAAGCCTATAGAGGTGAAGAGTTGACTTTATCGAACCGGATTTCCAATATGGCTTATTTCTCTCGGCAGCAGAAATGGCACGCCATTTGTCGAAAGTGTTGCACAAAGAAGAACTACTCCGTAGCTCCAGAAACTATCGTGGGATCTCCGGAAAAAATTGCACACGGGACTCGGTCTGGGTTCGAACTTATAACCGTCAGAACGCCAGGCAAACGTCTAAGCCACTTCGTCATAGACACTTCCATAACGTGTATCAATCATTGTGAGAGTGTGGAGGAGCGTTTTAAAAAAAACATCTTGTCAAAAGGGGACTCTGTTACTGCAAGATTGAGAAGCACTGTTCTAGGAAAGCCGCGGGGAAAACCACTTATCTTAACACAAATTTGATGTACGTTTATCGATATACGAAGGAAACGAGTACTCAATGTGACATCTAATCGGACCTGTTTGGCCGTTACTCATTCATAAAGTGAAATAACAGTTCAACGTGTCAATTTACACTTTCATTCAATGCTACAAATGAATAAGACTCTAGAACTCTATTTTCAGATGCCAAATGAAGTGTAATATTGCGTCCTAATTATGAAGATGTGTGTAGAGTGTATTGGATTCTTCGGCAAAGACAGCTCTTCGAGTGGTATCAGACGGAAGGGAAATCAGTGCATACGAAAGGAAACCTGGTGAAGAGAAGCGGAAATAAAAACGAAACGATGTAAACTGACATGAGACACTAGTATTTAGAAGGCAGCAGACCAGCAACAGTAGGGACCATGTGTCAACGTACGAGGAAGTCAATAAGTAAGCCACAAATGGCTGTAGAAAAATAACTAAACATGATAACAACTTGAAACCAGTTTATTTTTATACATACATTGTTCCTTTATTTCTCAACATAATTTCCACCAACATTGATGCACTTATCCCATCGTTTTATCAATCCTCCCAAACCGGCTGCATAGAACTGCGGGCTCTGTTTTCTAAACCACGTTTTCACTTCACATTCAACTTCGGCGTCATTCGCGAAATGTCTCCCGCCAAGGTGGGTTTTCAGTGGACCAAAAATGTGGAAATCGTTAGGGCTAAGTCGGGACTGTAAGGTTGATGTTCCAGAACTTTCCACCGTAGTTGGTTAATTTTCTCCTGAGTTAATCGAGCCGTATGTGGTCTGGCATTGTCATGAAGAAACAACACTCCTGTAGTCAGCAGTACTGAGCATTTTTTCGAATTGCATCATGAAGCATCGATAGAACTTCACAGTATGATTCAGAATTCACATTATCACCTTTCTTCTTGAAATTGGTTAAAAGCACTCCTTGACAATACCGTATTATGTATCAACTATTCCAAGAAGAGGGTATAGGTCAGTGGCGGCTCGTGATCATTTTTGCTCGTGATCATCAAATCATAGTTAAAACATAAGTGATATCACTAACATGTTGGTGATGGAACACATCAAATCAGAATTAGAACATAAGCGATATCACTAACATGTTGGTGATGGAACACATCAAATCAGAATTAGAACATAAGTGATATCACTAATATGTTGGTGATGGAACACATCAAATCAGAATTAGAACATAAGTGATATCACTAACATGTTGGTGATGGAACACATCAAATCAGAATTAGAACATAAGTGATATCACTAACATGTTGGTGATGGAACACATCAAATCAGAGTTAGAACATAAGTGATATCACTAACATGTTGGTGATGGAACACATCAAATCAGAGTTAGAACATAAGTGATATCACTACTAACAATTTGAAGTTGCTACTTATCAAAAGGCGGATTAACATTTTTTTTCCCTCCTTACGGTACGGTACGTCTTGACGTAAAAAGAGTTTGTGGACTGGTGCCTATGTGACAATTCGACCGCCTGCCCAGCGTGTTCGTAGTACGTTGGACGACGGGTGACAAGTCCTCTGTGAGTGCGGGTTCAATTCAGCGTGCTGTTAGAAAAGCCACAGGTTGTTCAGATTTTCGGTGTTCGTGGCACCGAACCGAAGGGTTACGATGTCCATGGCACCGAGCCGAAGAGCTAAAAACTCAAGTGCTTCTGGATCTGAAAAAAATGTGATACTTCCAAGAAATAGAAACCAGAAAATCTCCTATGCAATGAAACTAGATCGATTGCTAAATCCTTCTTGAGATTCAGAGATTTATAGGACTAAAGGCGTCCACATTTTTCCAGTGGGGGGGGGGGTGAGGAGCAAAATGAATTAATTTTGTACTAGTTAGTTGGTGGTTTGAGAACCGCGGTAGCGTAGTTGTTAGTGAACTCGCTTCTCAAGGCTGGTGGTCTGGGTTCAGCTCCCGCAGCATGCGTGGAATTTTTCCCCTACCGCGACGGCTTCTCAGGTCGACCCAGCCTCAACTGGGTACCAGACATGCTCTGGGAAAGTAAGGCGGCCGGCGTGATGCTGACCACATCACCCATCGTGTGTCGACGGTCAATGAAAATACAGGCCTAACACTGTATTGACCTTAATACCACGAGGTATGAAAGGGTTACTTTACTTTCTGTTAGTTGGTAGTTTACTACGCAGAAATGCACATGGCCATATTCAGATTATATTTCAATATATCAAATAATAAACTCACGTTATACATTATTTTTTGTGGGGCCTGGCCCCACTGGCCCCTAATGACGAGCCACCACTGGTATAGATATCCGGGGGTCTCTGTAGCGTAGAGTTTAGATGTTCGCCACTCGTACCAAAAGTAACCGGTTCGCTCCCTCGTGGAGTCATATGCATATCTTTCAAGATATACCTGGTCTCAGTGTAGATCGAATTCCAAGTCCTATCGGAGACGGACGATATAACGTAGGTCCAGTGTTCAATTTGAGAACGTAAAAGAACGCTTGACAGTTCCAAATCGAAAAGAGCAGGCTAGAAAGCCTCTACCCGGGCAAAATTAATGAGAAAAAGATTAAAAATAAAATTCTTACAAAATATCATTACCATATTCACAATTAGATCGGGAGTCCTCGCGGTGCTACGGAGTTCGTGCACTGCCGCTGAGATCTCCATGTGTAAGAAAGAGATCGGAGTACACATAGTTACTCAACGAAGTGCAATGATGATGCTATCAATCAATTAATAGATATATTAATGAAGATGTTTACAAGCTCAATAAGAAGGTGGTAACATGTTGGTGATGGAACACATCAAATCAGAGTTAGAACATAAGTGATGTCACTAACATGTTGGTGATGGAACACATCAAATCAGAGTTAGAACATAAGTGATATCACTAACATGTTGGTGATGGAACACATCAAATTAGAGTTAGAACATAAGTGATATCACTAACATGTTGGTGATGGAACACATCAAATCAGAGTTAGAACATAAGTGATATCACTACTATGTTGGTGATGGAACACATCAAATCAGAGTTAGAACATAAGTGATATCACTACTAACAATTTGAAGTTGCTACTTATCAAAAGGCGGATTAACATTTTTTTTCCATCCTTACGGTACGGTACGTCTTGACGTAAAAAGAGTTTGTGGACTGGTGCCTATGTGACAATTCGACCGCCTGCCCAGCGTGTTCGTAGTACGTTGGACGACGGGTGACAAGTCCTCTGTGAGTGCGAGTTCAATTCAGCGTGCTGTTAGAAAAGCCACAGGTTGTTCAGATTTTCGGTGTTCGTGGCACCGAACCGAAGGGTTACGATGTCCATGGCACCGAGCCGAAGAGCTAAAAACTCAAGTGCTTCTGGATCTGAAAAAAATGTGATACTTCCAAGAAATAGAAACCAGAAAATCTCCTATGCAATGAAACTAGATCGATTGCTAAATCCTTCTTGAGATTCAGAGATTTATAGGACTAAAGGCGTCCACATTTTTCCAGTGGGGAGGGGGAGGGGGTGAGGAGCAAAATGAATTAATTTTGTACTAGTTAGTTGGTGGTTTGAGAACCGCGGTAGCGTAGTTGTTAGTGAACTCGCTTCTCAAGGCTGGTGGTCTGGGTTCAGCTCCGCAGCATGCGTGGAATTTTTCCCTACCGCGACGGCTCTCAGGTCGACCCAGCCTCAACTGGGTACCAGACATGCTTTGGGAAAGTAAAGGCGGCCGGCGTGATGCTGACCACATCACCCATCGTGTGTCGACGGTCAATGAAAAATACAGGCCTAACACTGTATTGACCTTAATACCACGAGGTATGAAAGGGTTACTTTACTTTCTGTTAGTTGGTAGTTTACTACGCAGAAATGCACATGGCCATATTCAGATTATATTTCAATATATCAAATAATAAACTCACGTTATACATTATTTTTGTGGGCCTGGCCCCACTGGTCCTAATGACGAGCCACCACTGGTATAGATATCCGGGGGTCTCTGTAGCGTAGAGTTTAGATGTTCGCCACTCGTACCAAAAGTAACCGGTTCGCTCCCTCGTGGAGTCATATGCATATCTTTCAAGATATACCTGGTCTCAGTGTAGATCGAATTCCAAGTCCTATCGGAGACGGACGATATAACGTAGGTCCAGTGTTCAATTTGAGAACGTAAAAGAACGCTTGACAGTTCCAAATCGAAAAGAGCAGGCTAGAAAGCCTCTACCCGGGCAAAATTAATGAGAAAAAGATTAAAAATAAAATTCTTACAAAATATCATTACCATATTCACAATTAGATCGGGAGTCCTCGCGGTGCTACGGAGTTCGTGCACTGCCGCTGAGATCTCCATGTGTAAGAAAGAGATCGGAGTACACATAGTTACTCAACGAAGTGCAATGATGATGCTATCAATCAATTAATAGATATATTAATGAAGATGTTTACAAGCTCAATAAGAAGGTGGTAACATGTTGGTGATGGAACACATCAAATCAGAGTTAGAACATAAGTGATGTCACTAACATGTTGGTGATGGAACACATCAAATCAGAGTTAGAACATAAGTGATATCACTAACATGTTGGTGATGGAACACATCAAATTAGAGTTAGAACATAAGTGATATCACTAACATGTTGGTGATGGAACACATCAAATCAGAGTTAGAACATAAGTGATATCACTACTATGTTGGTGATGGAACACATCAAATCAGAGTTAGAACATAAGTGATATCACTACTAACAATTTGAAGTTGCTACTTATCAAAAGGCGGATTAACATTTTTTTTCCATCCTTACGGTACGGTACGTCTTGACGTAAAAAGAGTTTGTGGACTGGTGCCTATGTGACAATTCGACCGCCTGCCCAGCGTGTTCGTAGTACGTTGGACGACGGGTGACAAGTCCTCTGTGAGTGCGGGTTCAATTCAGCGTGCTGTTAGAAAAGCCACAGGTTGTTCAGATTTTCGGTGTTCGTGGCACCGAACCGAAGGTTACGATGTCCATGGCACCGAGCCGAAGAGCAAAAACTCAAGTGCTTCTGGATCTGAAAAAAATGTGATACTTCCAAGAAATAGAAACCAGAAAATCTCCTATGCAATGAAACTAGATCGATTGCTAAATCCTTCTTGAGATTCAGAGATTTATAGGACTAAAGGCGTCCACATTTTTCCAGTGGGAGGGAGGGGGTGAGGAGCAAAATGAATTAATTTTGTACTAGTTAGTTGGTGGTTTGAGAACCGAGGTAGCGTAGTTGTTAGTGAACTCGCTTCTCAAGGCTGGTGGTCTGGGTTCAGCTCCGCAGCATGCGTGGAATTTTCCCTACCGCGACGGCTCTCAGGTCGACCCAGCCTCAACTGGGTACCAGACATGCTTTGGGAAAGTAAAGGCGGCCGGCGTGATGCTGACCACATCACCCATCGTGTGTCGACGGTCAATGAAAATACAGGCCTAACACTGTATTGACCTTAATACCACGAGGTATGAAAGGGTTACTTTACTTTCTGTTAGTTGGTAGTTTACTACGCAGAAATGCACATGACCATATTCAGATTAGATTTCGATTGCGGGCTCAATGTATAGAAATCTTCTTCAGCGGTCGTTAGTCATGTATAGAAATATAAACTTCTTATAAATGGCTTGACCTGAGCAGAACTTTGCCACCCCAACAGTCCTTCTGAATTTCTCTCTCTCATATGCCAGATGTCCCGCCTCTGCAGCTGTCATGATCAAACCATCAGTTACATCATGAATCCATCTTCTCCTTGGTCTTCCTCTTCTCCACTTTGCCGGTGTGCCTCCTTCTATGATGGTCGTCTCCAGCCCTTCGTGTCTATTTATATGTCCAAAATATTTCAATTTTCTCTTTCTTATTTGTAGCATAGGCCAGTTTTCTTTGATTTAGAGTTCTTTCTGGATATATCTATTTGTTCTCTTCTCTGTCCATGATATATAGAAGACTCTTCTGTAACACTTATGTTATAGCTAGTTAGCAACAGACAATCACATATTTCCAAATATCATGTAAAATGCAGATAGTGCTAATCAGAAGAATCTCTCTCTCTCTCTCTTGCCTTTTAACCAGATTAGGACATAGACGCTCAACCAACACATGCCAACTCTTCCTATCTCTAGCTATCTCCTGCAGCTCCATCAAGCTCTTCTTTATATTGTTGATCTCTGCCTCCAAACCCCGTCTCCGTGTATTCCTCGGTCTCCCCTTCTTTTGCTGTCCCTGTGGATTCCAGGAAAGTACCCTTCTTGTTATACTCCTCTCAGGTTTTCAATAAGAAGAATACTAGCCTTTAGTTCTTATCTTGAAATAAGAATTGTATCCTTCTTGGTTCTTGCCAGAAATGATTAATCACGGTTTTCCTTCACTTCTATTTGATGTGATCTTTGCCTGGTGAAAGCTCATCATATACAGACCTGATAAATGTTCGTTACCAGTTGTTGGATGGAGCGAAGTGTTTACTTTCCCTAAAGTTAATTGCGTATCCTTTACAGGACTTTGCGAATCAATCCCAGCATTTAACGCTGTTTGTGATTTTTCTAGGTATTATTACGATCAGTAGTTTGTCATTGCTTTATAAAGGGTGGTGCCATCGTCTTTTTGTAAAAATCCACGCGAAACAATTTACAACCAAATTTCCCGCAGCGTGATTCGAACTCAGAGCGCCGGTGTTAATAGACCGAGCCACTATCCCCTAGGCCACAGACGACGGTACTGAAAAACCTCGATTGTGCAACTTGTCACATGACGAGCTAACGCTGTTAGAATAGCTTCTCTGATGAATGGATAGAATTCTGTGTGCTCTACTACTTAGTATAGGCTCATATCTTCTATTTTCCAATCCATCACGACACCGATTATATCAAATATCAAAGCGCTTTTCACTTTTCTCTCAAACTTTGACAAATTTGTAAATACATGAAATCATTTTATGAGTTTTATGATATGTTATCGCCCGTGTGGTGCCGGGGTCCGCAAGCGAAGCAAAGAATAGTACCACTGCGACCTACAATGCATGTCGTAAGAGGCGACTGATGTAGGCCCTAGGGATGCTACCTAGTAAATAAAAAGCAGCGCAGAAATCGGATGTGCTGGTCTACTTGTGGGCGCATAATTGACACAACGTATAATCGCTCTTAGGCTCAGATCACATACAAATCACAGAGCGTGGTTGACAAGTGATAGATAAGGAGCGTTGGAAGAAGAAGGAAGAAGAATTGTATGAGTTTCGGGAATACTCTTGGTTCAAGTTTGATTAAACAAACAACAAGGTTACACTGTCAGTAGGCTGTATGTAGGTATTCTTTTGCTGGACAACAATAAGTCCCTACTGTTGAAATGAGAGAACATAGATATATTATAGAACAAAGAAGCCACCGAAAAAGTGCTAAAGAAGCCACCGAAAAAGTATTAAGAAATCACTCAAAAAGTGCTAAATAAATCCTTAAAACCCAAAAGTGCTAAAGAAATCAGGTAAAATGTGCAAATAAAGCACCCAAAATGTACTAAAGAAATCACAGAAAAAGTGCTAAATAAATCCCCAAAATGGGCTAAAGAAATCACCCAATATGTGCTAAAGAGAGCACCCAATATGTGCTAAAGAGAGCACCCAATATGTGCTAAAGAGAGCACCCAATATGTGCTAAAGAAAGCACCCAATATGTGCTAAAGAAATCACCCAAAATGTGCTAAATAAATCACCCAATATGTGCTAAAGAAATCACACAAAATGTGCTAAAGAAAAACCTCCAAAATATGCTGATAAATCAAATAATACCTTTTCATCAAAAATCCATTATCCGTCACATGTCATATATATGTGTATTGTTATATGTCGGACCGTCTATCAGTCTATCCTATGTTTCTGTCGATTAATATCCATAACAATAGATTTCTCTATTCATGAATCACTCTGTCCTAATCCCTAAGGTAAAGAGACCCATTCGTTGCTTGCTCTGTTTACCCAACTACCTGTCTCTCGTATATGTCCATCTCTTCATCTATTTACATATATATGTATATTTTTATGTATAATTTATAAATGTTCTCTCCCACCTGTGTGGTTTATATTGTTGAATAGTTAAACAATAGCACAAGTGAGAGTCTGTAGCTCAAGCGGTAGTGAGCTCGATCATAAACCCAAGCGTACCTGGTTCAAACCCCATGGTGGGCAAGTTTGGAAGCAAATTCGTTTCCGTGGGTTTTTACGAAAGGTAAAAATAGACCTCACCGTTCAGAAAGCAATGGTAAACTACTAAACGTATAAGTGGTGCCTAGAAAATCAACGCCTCGTTTACTGTGGTTTATTGTGGTATAGTTAAACATTTTTTCCTTCCCTGTTTGGTTTATATTGTGGTATAGTTAAACATTTTTCCCTTCCCTGTTTGGTTTATATTGTGGTATAGTTAAACATTTTTCCCTTCCCTGTTTGGTTTATATTGTGGTATAGTTAAACATTTTCCTTCCTGTTTGGTTTATATTGTGGTATAGTTAAACATTTTTCCTTCCTGTTTGGTTTATATTGTGGTATAGTTAAACATTTTTCCCTTCCCTGTTTGGTTTATATTGTGGTATAGTTAAACATTTTTCCTTCCTGTTTGGTTTATTGGTATCTTAAACATTTTCCTCCTGTTTTATATTGTGTATAGTTAAACATATTTCCTCCCTGTTTGGTTTATATTGTGGTATAGTTAAACATTTTCCCTCCCCTGTTTGGTTTATATTGTGGTATAGTTAAACATTTTCCTCCTGTTTGGTTTATATTGTGGTATAGTTAAACATTTTTCCCTCCCCTGTTTGGTTTATATTGTGGTATAGTTAAACATTTTTCCCTCCCTGTTTGGTTTATATTGTGGTATAGTTAAACATTTTCCTCCTGTTTGGTTTATATTGTGGTATAGTTAACATTTTCCTCCTTTTGGTTTATATTGTGGTATAGTTAAACATTTTTCCCTCCCTGTTTGGTTTATATTGTGGTATAGTTAAACATTTTCCCTCCCCTGTTTGGTTTATATTGTGGTATAGTTAAACATTTTTCCCTCCCTGTTTGGTTTATATTGTGGTATAGTTAAACATTTTTCCCTCCCTGTTTGGTTTATATTGTGGTATAGTTAAACATTTTTCCCTCCCTGTTGGTTTATATTGTGGTATAGTTAAACATTTTCCCCTCCTGTTTGGTTTGTGCAGTTGATATCTTCCTTATTTCTTACTGTCAACCAATTCATTGTATCACTCAAGTACCATAGATATCAAGTACCATAGATATCAAGTACCATAGATATCAAGTACCATAGGTATCAAGTACCATAGATATCAAGTACCATAGATATCAAGTACCATAGGTATCAAGTACGGTGGTCTCTGTGGCTTGATTTATCCCTTTCCTTGGGCCCAACCCGAAGGTCTTGGGTTCGAATCCAGACCGGGCCGTTCTGTTGACGAGTGAATATTTCTCCAGAGACTTCTAGGATTGTTGACGGAGCTACGGAACTCGCGCTTTTTGCAATTCTCTCGGCAGAAGGCGTGCCATTTCTGCGGAGAGTGACTGAGCCATATGGGGTAACAATCAGGTGCAACGTAGTAAATTCTTCGGCTTTTACCTTTTTTTAAACCATAGGTCTGAAGTTGGAGAAGGCTCACCTGTATAGCAAGGATCACCGCAAAAACGGTAAATAAGCCTTCACGGAAAAATCAGTAAGAAGCGCTATATCAGGCGCCCTGACTACGCCTCAATTCATAACAGGCGAACACAGAAAAAGAAGACCATAGTTGTGTTCTTTGTTAAGTCATCGTTCAGTGTCATTGTTTCTGACCTTTAACCAAATTATTGGTTAGGGATTATTCATTGTTTATATGACACAACAATACCATGTTGGATAAGGAGAGAAGCAATGTTTATATTGGCTTGGGAATGGCTGCTTCTCGGTGTGTTTTATTCAACGGACATGAATCGTAATTTGTCGTAGTTTGATGTAACATTCTGTCTGACGTGATTAGTTAGTAGTCAGGTCGCATATATGTCATTTCTACATTTGTTTTGCTTTTATGTGCACTATAATTGTCTTCTTATTTCTCTTCCTTCCTCGTGGAGCATAGGCCTTCAAAAGTTGTTGTTTTCTTTACGCGATATCTGGTCGTTTTCTTTATAGTTTTCTGGGATAATTTGGCATACTTCAGTTTCGTAAGAGGGCTACATGTCTCGTTAGGGCGTCCCCGTTTCCGTTACTCTTGCGGGTTCAAATTTACTCGAAATTACTCGATGAGTCTCTTCTACAAGGTAATACCGACCAATAATGGGTTCCTCTGCTCTCGTTATCCAGATATCTGTGTCTGCTACTCTGTCATACCATCTTAGTCTGAGAATCCATCGCTGACATTTATTGACAAGATCAGAATCTTATTTGTATATTAAATTTGATGACCCATCGCGTTTCCAAATCATACAATAAGATGGATTTCACATTTGAGCTTAATTTCCTGATCTTTATTGTAGTTGAGATAACAGTATATTTCAACACTGTGTAAGCAAAGACGTAACAGAATTATTTTTTTACCGATCCAGAAGCACTTGAACTTTCAACTCTTCAGCTCGGTGTCATGGACATCTTAACCCTTCGGTTCGGTACCACGAACACCGTAAATCTGGAGAACCTGTGGCTTTTCTACCAGCTCGCGGAATTGAACCGCCCTCACATGGGGCTTGTCACCCGTCACCCAACGCGCTACAAACACGCCGGTCAAACGGGCTAAACAGAATTTAATAATCCTCATGCTAATGTCCTTATCTGTAAAGAAATCAGCATAAGGATTATTAACTCTTTGTGATATGTTTGATCTTTGCAAGAACGTGTATACGTTGCACATTGGTTTAGTAGGCCCCTAAACGCATAGACTTCTTCCCATTTAGGACATGTGCATCTGATTTCAGCCAAACCTCTTTAGTCACCTCTTACGACATGTGTGGTAGGTAACAGTGGTTCATATTCTTTAAAGGGTGGAGACGCCCGCGTGCCCAGCGTGTTCGTAGCGCGTTGGACTGTGGGTGACTAGCCCTCTGTGTGTACGGGTTCAATTCCGTGGACAGGCAGAAAAGCCACAGATTCCCCAGATTCACGGTGTTCGTGGCACCGAACCGAAGGGTTACGATGTCCATGGCACTGAGCCGAAGAGCTGAAAAGCTCAAGTGCTTCTGGATCGGAAAAAAAAAAAAAAAGGGTGGAGACTGCAGTAAAACTTGGAGCCATTCAGGAGCTGACGATGTCCAGGTCACAGCCATCCGATCATGTTCCTCCGATGATCGCAGTCGATTTGCCCTGGAGAACCGTTTTATTTCATTCTATGGCACCTTGCGACCTCTTGAACGCATTACATTCCTATGCTTCTTAGTACTGTCTTATCTCATGCCTTGTAATCTATATGTGTATTTGCTCCATATATATCAGTTATTTATCCACTATATTGTTTATTGTTTCTCTTCTTTCCACTTCCGGTTTTGTGTTGCACTCATTTCGTTATTCGTTTTTATTCCCAGATTTTCATTAGATAGGTTTGAATGTTTCTACATGTAATCGTCCATTTTTAGTGTTCCTCGAAATTCGCCATTCTTGTTGTATTGTTTGCTTGATAAAGGCCTTTTGGCCGAAACGTTGCTATTTATCGTCACTGTTTCTGTATTTTGTAAAACTATAGTACTTTGCTTTACGTGTTTAGTTATTCATATTCTTTACACCCCAAATTTGGGCCCCGTAACCACTCGGGCGAATTATCCGGGTTCAATTCGACAGTGGGAATTGAATATTTTTCAAACGGCAACGGCTGTCAGATCGAGCTAGCCTCAATGGGGGTCAAAAGCTCATGAGGTCATGGTGGTAACATGAGCCAGGGTTAGCGAGGGGGCGCGCTAACCAAGACCCTGCCCCCAACCTCCACGCGGTGACCCTGGAAACAGACTATGGTTCCGGTCTGGCTAAGAGGCAGGGATCGGGGAGAAAACTACTGGTAGTGGTAGCAGTGCAAGTACGGAAACACGATAAAGATACATACAAACAAATGCACTAATCTCCTGACCGATGTCCAACAAGATATTGCCCAAGTCCTGAACGCAAAGAAACAGCAACGAAACGTCTCAGACATGGATGAGAGGTGCATCCATAGACCAAACGTATGCCCACGTAGGGCGAAGCTCGAAGCCCTGAGGAGGGGCAAACATTGCCAGCCCGTCGGCAAGAATAAATAAGACAGGACCGTAACGAATAAGTCTACCCTCGTGTTGGTGCGAGAGAAGATTGCAGCTGACGCATTGGTAGCCTGGTGCAGACACATGTACTGGGCAAGGTTTGCCGAGCGCAAAAGAACAAGTTGCGTTTTAGTGCATAACGAAACTACCGCCCTGGGAAAACCGTGCAAGGTACTGTGCGACTAAAAATTAACATCCCCGGAAGAACTGAGGTTGGTGATTCCTAACGGGACTGCCAGCCATGGGGCAACCGGGCAATGTTCGATTGCAGTCGTAACTAACATCCCCGGAATAACTGGGGCGGGTGATGGCGGCGAGCGAAAAATCCACAGTTACGCTGATAGCGCCGACTGAAACGACCCTCTACATTGTTTGTACTCGGCCCCATGCCAGTGCTTTCGACGTTAATTGCAAATTGCCACGTACCAATGCGCGTCTAGAAAAGGCTGAGAATGTTCCTTCTCCGGATCAGACTCAAAATGTACGGTAAAGCAAGGCCGACAATGTACGGACCTGACAGGAAGTCCGGGTCTGAACATTGGCGAAGGCCGATACTTTACACGGTGTCTTATACGAGTAAGACGCCGTCCGAGGATAAGCTTACAAGCCCGAGAAATATTTCTCAGTCAGAACGGGCATGAACAGCGTAACTCACTGTCCCGGCGTAGATCACAAAGCCCAAAAATACGGCAAAGCTGATCGTACCTAGGAAAGCTCACCTAGTAAATCAAAAGCTGGCTGAAAACGAACACCCCACCGAAGGATAAGCAACTGGGCCAATAGGTGCTGAAGGCTGGTGCACGTACATTACGTTCGGACGTTTGGCTGTTTATATATCACAATGAGAATGATTAAAACAGGCCTAGAACGATCGAAGAAGAAGAAGAAGATCGAGCTAGCCTCAATGAATACCAGGAAAAGAACTGGGAAATAAAGGCGCCGGTGTGGTATTGACTACATCACCCATCGTGTGCCGACGGTGAAAACAAAGACAGGACAAACACCGTATTCTTCAATATACCTCCTCAAGGTGTGACAAAAAAGTTCGTTTACATCTGAAGTCGGAATAAGATTCGCCTAAATGGCAAAGACTGCTGGTGATAAGGAATGCAAGTTTCACGCACAAATCAGTTAATGTACCATAGTAGGCGCTATGACTACACCTGATTCAGTTATTGATTATTGATAACAGAACCGACGTCGATGCACTCTGGGCAGACCTATATGTGCTCAGTCTCTCCCAACAGATGTCGAAGGGTATGCAAGTTTCAGGTGGATCGCTAGTTCATGTCTCAACTGCGAGAGAACAAAACAAAACGTATCTAGTCTTCATGTATGTTCACTATCTACTCACAGTTTAAGTAACTACTCTACCAACCATGTTCTCGTGTCTCGTTACTCATTGATAAGAACCTTTGAGATCAATATGTCAGTATTTTTGGTTATTGATCATGTGTCAAGGTGACAGGAAGTCATGGGAGCAGACCCTAGATGGAGTATGTGAGCAGTTCATAGATTTTAGTTGGTTGTCGTATTCATTGACTGAACAAAATTTCAATTTGAATGTTGTATCATCATCAAGTGCCGTCTCCACATCGAAGGTTGGCTGCAATGAATCTCTAGCATCCTCTGTCTTTCGCCTTGGTGTTGCACTCTGCCAGACTGTAACTTGTCCATTTCTTCAAATTTCCCTCCCACTTATCTCTCTGTCTTTCTCTTGCTCTTCCCCTCAACTTTCCCTCTAGTAAAGATTTTATCATGGTGTCATGTCTTTTTCATGAGAATTCATGAGAAGTGATGAAATCAGAGAAATGTAGTTGATATCAAGTTCATAGTCCTATCAGAAACGGGAAAAAACCCGAAAGTCCCGTGCCCAAGTTGAGTACTTAAAATAACCATTGGCAGTTACAAATCGATTAGAGCAGGCTGTAAAGTTGCTGCATGGAAAAATTCTTAAAGAATGTTAAAATATAATTCTTACATATTTTCATCCTCTTGAATAGTATATCGGGGACCCTCGCATGTACTACGGAGCTCGTGCACTGCCGCTGAGATATTCATGTGAAAGAAAGAGATTGGAGCACATGTGGTTATTCACTGAAGTCCAAGGATGACGATAATATCAATCAATTAATCAATCAAATTGTCATAGTTAGAGCAGGCTTTCAAGATCCCATCATTTTTCTTATGGTAGATAGACCATTTTTTTTCAATCTAAATCAGCTTTTATGAAAATGAAATACACACTATGCGGGAATTCATTACCAATGACACTGCGAAAACGAGTACTCCGGTGTTATATTGAACCAATACTTATGTATGGCAGAAAATCACATAGAATCATGGACACTGAACAAGCAATCAATAAAATCATTGGAAACCACAAAGATGTGATTTTACAGAAGAATGCTGAAATTCCATGGACAGCAAAGAAACCAACGATGAGGTTTTAAAACAGGCCTGCACACAAAGAAAACTGATCAAAAGGATCAGAATCAGAAAATCAAGGTTCTTCGGGAATATAATGCGAAGAGAAGGTTTAGAACATTTGGTAACAGCAGGTAAAATTCATGGAAGGAGAGATCGTGGAAGACATATAGAGAAGATGTTGGATGGTCTGACATTGTTATTCAACAAAAGATCGACGTCAAACTGATTATCTGCAACAAGGAGAAAAAGTTGTGGACATGATCGCCTACGCCAGCAGGCATGACATTTGATTGATTGAGATAGAAACGTCCTTGGAAATTGTGCTGCCAAGGTACGGGAACTGTCCACTGTCAAACAACATTCTATTAAATGAACAAATGACCATTTATCGTTTCATTTGTCAAACTACAACTTATTTCTTTATATCTCCCACTGTTATTCCAATTTTACGGCAGTCACTTCCCCCTATCTCCTGTTTCCTTAAATCTAATTACCCCAGAATTTTCAGTATCCGGTTACCGCTTGTAGAAAATATACGCATCAGAGCACATAAACAGTAGCACCAACAACGATTCATCGTTAATCGACTATAACGTTATTCTAACCACCGCCCTCAAATAGTGCACACATCAAAGCTATTGCCATGAAGTTACGCCCACTCACAATGCCAGAACTATTACGAATTAACCAAGTGGTTCGCAAATTTTTTGAAGTCGTGGCTCACTTGAAATTCTACATAAAAAATCATAGGCGCACAATACGCACAAATGTAATAAAAAGATGTTAAAAAAAAAGAAATACATAAATAATTGGAAGCTGTTACGTACTACATTATTTAATTTCTGTCTATGAGAAGCATGGGCCTGATGTGTTTGGCGATTTTTATCCTGGTGCCAGATGGTACTGCACTCTTCTTCACCTTCTAACTCCCAACGGAGCACAGGTCTTCAACAACCTTCTTCCAGCTCTTCCTCTCTCCTGCCATCCCTTCCGATTCTTTCCATGTTTTACCTATCCTTTTAATATCAGTCTCCATCTCTCTTCCCTGGTATGTCTAGAGTCTAGACCTTCCCCATCTGTTCTTACCTTGCGGGTTCCAAAACATTGCCTGTCTTGCTATGTTTCCAGTCGGTCTTCTCAATGTGTGAATGACACCGCGTTGCCGACCACTAATCTGGGATCTCCTAGTGCGAACCTAAGAATGTCACCGGCACACTGGTGCGTTTCTGCACACTTTTTGAGAACCACTGACTTAACGCATACCATTTTTCTTCCAGAATATTCGATGTTATTTTCCACTGGTTTTAATATGTCACTGTCTGTTTCGGCCTCTCGTGTAATCGGCTTGGTCTCAATTAATACGCTAGATTTTTCGTTATTACTTGACTAGACCTGACTGTAGCGAGACCATAAACTAAAGACGAGAGATCAAAATACGAAATGGGTTAGCTTTAACTGAGTACTACTCCAACAGATGAAATCGACGTATCGAGTAAAGGGACTTCATCAAGCAAATAATACATGATACAAATAGGCCACATTTGCCTTATTTTGTAACTTTTGCTTAGTAACGGTCAATTTGTTTGTTGGAAAACTCGATGTTCACTGCGTTTTCGATTCTGTTAAAGCGATGTTTTATAATTCCCCCTGGAGGAGTAATTTTTCCAGAATCGTGGTATTGCACATCGTGTCACAATGATTTTGTGCAGTCTTTTGGGAGTTAAAAGCTCTTGTGTCATGTACAGTCCAAATGTTTTGCTGCAACATCGTCATCATTATCTTCATTACCACCACCATCCTCATTATCAACATCATCATTATCATAATCGTAATCGTCGCAGTAATAGTCATCATCATCTTGCCGCCGTTTTCGTCATTGTGGTTATTATCCTCGCCGTATCCATCGTCTTCATTATTATCCCCATCATCGCCACGGTCATCATCGTCACCGCCATCATCACCATCATCACCATCATCGTCATTATTATCACCATCATCATCATCGTCACTATTATCACCATCATCATCGTCATTATTATCACCATCATCATCGTCATTATTATCACCATCATCATCATCGTCATTATTATCACCATCATCATCGTCATTATTATCACCATCATCATCATCGTCATTATTATCACCATCATCATCATCGTCATTATTATCACCATCGTTACCACGGTCATCGTCCTCACCACCATCATCACCACGGTCATTATCGTCACCACCATCATCACTATCATCATCGTTATATTATCATCAACATCAACATCATCATTATTACCACCATCATTATCGCCGTACTAAACGTCATCATCATCATTGCCGCCGTCGTCGCCGTTGTGGTCATCATTATCATTGTCATTATTATCACCATCATCATCATCGTCATCGTAATCGTTATCTCCATCATCATCGCCGCCGTTGTCTTCGTTGTGGTCATCATTATCTACATCATCATCATCATCTCAATTTTCATGATAAACCTTACCGGCTGACTTAGGCGACCATGCAGTGGCGGCTCGTCATTAAGGACCAGAGGGCCGGGCTTCACCAAAAATAATATCTAACGTGCATTTATTATTTAATAAATTAAAATACAACCTAACCCAAAACCATGATTTTACCGAAAATCTGTGTCTGGCCCCACCAACAAAAACGATCACGAGCCGCCACTGCGACCATGTATTTCCACAAACGTCCGTCCTGAATACTGTCAGATCGGTTGTCAACATTAATCTGAAAATTGCTTGGACTGCAATGAAGTTAATGGTGAAGATATTTTGTCAGAATTTTATTTTAAATCTTTTCTAATGAATTTTACTCTGGCAGAGGTTTTCCAGCCTGCTCTTCTCGATTTTGAACGCCGAGGCTTCTTTTACGTGCTCAAATTGAACACGTTTTACTGTCTGTCTCCGGTAGGACTAGGAACTCAATTTTCCCTACACTCTCTTTAGCCTGTTACGCCCTTGGCGTTTAGGTCAGCAACAAACGCACACCATTCTTCCTGTTCATGGCCTTCCTCTGTATTGTGTTCCAGCTATGATTCATTTCCTTCAGTTCTTGCTCTATCGTTCTCCTCCAGGTCGTCTTGGGTCTTCCACGCTTTCGTCTACCCTCTGGAGTCCATCTCAGTGCAGTTTTCGTGTCGGAGCCAGTCTCATGCGCATCACATATTCAATCCATCTCCAGCGTCGTCTTCGGATGATAGTTCCCATATTCTGCTGTTTCCACACTAAAATCAGGGAAAGCATATAGATGTCTCCACAAAGGAGCGAGCCGAATACCTCTGGAAAAGAAGTGAACCTAACCTCTGTGTCACAGAAACACCGAAGTATTATTAATCCGAGAAAAAACAGCAGCCTAAGAGGTTATTTGTATGGTTTACATAAGAAATGTTCAGTAATAAGAGGAGATTTGAAATTATAAATAATTCTTTAAAAGTCGTTTACGAAATGATAAACATATTTTTGGTGAAATGATACATTTGTTGTGTGTGAAAGTTTGTGAAATGATAAATATTTTGTGAAAGTTTGTGAAATGATAAATATTTTGTGAAAGTTTGTGAAATGATAAATATTTTGTGAAAGTTTGTGAAATAATAAAATTGTTATACAAGTTTGTGAAATATAAATATCGTTATAGAAAGTTTCGTAAAATGATAATAAATTCGTGCAACACATGTTCTGAAATATAAATATCGTTATACAAGTCTGTTATAATTGATATTACATTTCTAGTAAGCAACTAACCATGTTCTAATAAAACAACGATATAAATCATGCCTTATAATTGTGTTCTTACTTCTGTCCTGAGTAATGTTGATAACGAATGCTAAAATCAAATAACATTTCCAGTTAAATCAATTTATGAAGTTATCTTTTATAAATGATTTGTTGAATGCAAAGTTTCATTGATTAAACGTAATTCTATGATCAGTTATTTATTGATGAAAAGTTATTTATTGATGAAAAGTGATTTATTGATGAAAAGTTATTTATTGATGAAAAGTTATTTATTGATGAAAAGTTATTTATTGATGAAAAGTTATTTATTGATGAAAAGTGATTTATTGATGAAAAGTGATTTATTGATGAAAAGTTATTTATTGATGAAAAGTGATTTATTGATGAAAAGTTATTTATTGATGAAAAGTTATTTATTGATGAAAAGTGATTTATTGATGAAAAGTTATTTATTGATGAAAAGTTATTTATTGATGAAAAGTGATAAACATACTGATATCCCTTAGCGTTAAATTTAATTTGGGACCTAACATTCTTCTTCTTCGTACGCTCCATGCCGACTACTTGTTCAATCACTCTTTGTCATGTTTATGTGGTCTGAGACTGGTAGTGATTGTACGTTGTGTCAGTTATGCGTTTACAAGTAGGCAAGCATATACAATTTTTGTGACACTTTTTATTTACTATTGTGGCTTCCCTAGGTCCCTACCCAGAGCCAACTATAAACTTATGGGTTTTCGGATTCCGGTAAGAATTATGGGAAATCAGACCACAACTACACCACGTGACCTTGATTTCCAGTATTGGTGTATATAGACGAATTCATTTTAAAATCAACACAAAATGCTAAATTGAAGTTATGTTATGCAACAGGTTAAGCTTAACTATAAGGAATATCAATGTAATGAATATTTTTCACCAAATAAATAACCATAGACTGACAAAATTGAGTAAAATTGCAAAAAGCGTGCAGTGTTCTATCAAACATCTGTAATTTCCAGCCCCTTTTCTGATCTAGGTCAGGGCATCCCGGTCAGTTGTCTGGCTTAGTTATCTAGAGTTGGCTGTGCCCTACCTCAGTCGCCTTGTAGGTCTAAGTGTTACTGTTCTTTGCTCTCCTTCGGTCCCAGCAACAAAGGTGCGGTTTGTGACATTTTTTTTTTTTTTCATCCAGAAGCACTTGAGCTTTTCAGCTCTTCGGCGTCGGTATCATGGACATCGTAACCTTCCGTTCGGTGCCACGAACACCTAAATCTGGAGAATCTGTGACTTTTCTGCCATCCCGCGGAATTGAATCCGCACACACAGAAGGATAGTCACCCGTAGTCCAACGCGCTACGAACACGATGGGCAGACGGGCTGTTTGTGACATAATATAACACTGTTCTAGTATCTTGTGTTTAGAAAAGAATGAATTTGTTTTTATCTAAGAGTGAAGGAAAGCAAAGGTCAGGTGACATGAGGGGTCTGATTTCCGAGAATTTTCACCTGAGCTCGTCTGTCTTATGATATCGGAAACCATGAATACACTAACTGCCCCCAGATTATACCCGAAGGAATTGTTACTCCCGTCATGTTTTACCAAAAAACTGAACATGTTTGCGTGGGTCAATCAATCAAATGCCATGCCTGTCGGCGTAACTGATCATGTTTCTTCACAACTTTTTCTTTCTGGTGCAGTTAATCAGCTCTGATGTCGATCTTTTCTCGATCCACGATGTCAGACCATCTAACATCTTCTCGATCTGCCACACACGAGCTCTCCTTCGTTGTATTTTACGCAGTTGTCAGCAAATTTTATTTTTCTAAAACCTCCGCCTCGAATTAATTGCCCGAAGAACTTTGATTGCTTGATTCCTATTCTTTTGATAATGTTTCTTTGTGAGTCTCTTTTAAAACCTCATCATTTTTTTTACTTTGCTGTCCATGGAATTTTCGTCATTCTTTTGTAAAACCAAATCTTTGTAACTTGCATCGATCTCATTGTTTGTTGGTGTCTTGTTCACATTTGCATGGGTAAGTGTATGTACAAATGGGACACATTGTGTTTTAGGTATGTGATGGTCTCTCTCTCGCTCGATCGTTCATTTTCGGCCAATTTTATAATTCTTATTGTGATATATAAACAGCCTTTGCCAAGAACGTTTGTTTTACGTCACATCTTCAGTACCATTTGGAGTTCTGGTGCTTGTCCTTTGGTGACATGTCCGGTTTCAACCAGCGTTTACTGGGTTTGTTCTCCGTCAGCCTTTGACTGTCCCCAGCTGACCTGCAAGGCAGCAGATTGGTAATGGTCGAAAATGACATTCGCTAGAGAGGAAAAAGAAATCAACATCTCTATCAAAAAAACATAATTTAAAGCAAGTTACAGACTTTACAGCGTCTGGGCAAATGGATTAGAGCGTGGCTCCCATCCCGGGAGATCTGTGTTCAATTCACGGTAAGGTCAATGAATGTTTTCTGTTGTGGGCATAAAAATCCTAACAGGAACAACTTCTCGGCGACTGCACTAGCCATGCGGTCACTACATTCATCAGGCTCTCGTCCCAGTTGTCCTACACCGCCCTAAAAATCGGTACTGCAGACAGTACCGACAGTTTTTTTTATGTGTTTTTTTTAAACAGAATTTAGGTGCATAGAGAGCATTTTGTTTCCAGAAAATGGAAGAATAACTAACGAAATCCAACATAAATGCAATAAAACAAATCAAATTATAGAACGAATCAGACTAATTTTGAAGTGTGAAGATGTCACCCTGATATCAACACTGAAAGAGCACTGTACAACATAATTTTTCTCCCTACATTATACTATCAGTGACAAACTTGGATGCTGGCATGAAAAGGTATGATTAGACTAGTTAAGACAGAAATGAAGTATCTATGCAAAATGCTTGGGAGTATCAAAGAGTCTGATTTATAAATGAAAACATCAGGGAAAATGTGGGTAGAAAATCAGTACTGAACTTCATCAATAAACAAATAAATTTAATGATTCGGCCACATAAGCAAATTGCAAACAGACAATGATCTTCAAATAGCAATGCTACTCCGATACAGTGGATACAAAGTAAAACGCTGTCCACACAAAATGTAGACCTCAGAAATAACAGTGGCAGTGAAAAAATACTATTTCTGTAGCAAGTATTTTGTTTTTTCGGAAGCTCTTAATACCTCTACCCTGTTTATTTATTGATCATATTCGTTACTTCCGTTGCTTCCTCTGGGGTTCTTGATAAAAAAACTCCGTGTGCTCATCTTATTTCTGAAGCCCACACAAAAGCCCACTTTAGATATCTCTTCTGATTCTGAAGCCTTGAAGCAAAACAGCATCAGAGAAGAAGAAGAAGAAGAAGCAGAAAATGTTCTATAAATCTGTTACAGAAATATCAACAAATAAACAAAATGTTTGTGTCAAGCAGACATCCAAAGAACAATCTTCTTCTTTTCTCCCGCATCTTACAGCGTCATATTCAAGGTTTCTTTGATTTCTGCTGCCATCATCGTCATGATCGTCCCCGCGTCGTCCTCCAGGAACCATGCCGTCCATTGCCGTTCTCTCCAAACCAATGTAACGTTTAACATGGCCAAAATATTTCATCTTCCGGGACATGATGTTATTAATGAGCCAATGCTCCTCTGCAGGTCTTCTAGAATGTATTTGCTTTCTTCTCTTCTCTGTCCAGGATATTCTAAGAAATTTGTATTCTAATAAAGATAAAAATAAAGATCCCAACTGGCATGAGACAGCTCTGACGGCATCTTTATGACAAGTCATAAATGATACCAATGGCGGCTCGTATTAAGGGCCAGAGGGCCGGGCCCCACCAAAAATAATATGTAATGTGTATTTATTAATAAATTAAAATATAACCTAACCCAAAGGCATGATTTTCCAGAAAATTTGTGTCTGGCCCCACCAACAAAACGATCACGAGCCGCCACTGAATGATACCATTCTACAGTATAACTCCAGATATGGTACTTTAAAGTGGAGTATTTTTAATGTTTGTAAAAGTTACCAGTCTTTACCAGTTGTGAGCGTCTGTAGCTCAAACAGTAGTGAGCTCAATCACAAACCCAAGCGTACCTGGTTCAAACCCCACGGTGGGCAAGTTTGGAAGCAAATTCGTTTCTGTGGATTTTTACAAAAGGTAAAAATAGACCTCACCATTCAGAAATCAATGACAAACTACTGAACGTATAAGTGGTGCCTATAAAAATCAACCACTCATTTACTGTGGTTAATGGCTACGTCCTGTAAAGGATATGCCACGATTTTTCCCCAGTCTGTACAAATTTGTATCCTGTTGGATAATATGCACTTTGATTGAAATTTGGATATGCTTGTCATATATTCTGTAGAGGGCTAACGTAGGCGCAAGATACTCACATTCTCGGTGCATACCACACAGATCACAAAGAGGGGTTATCTTAGTTGATAATAATGAACACAAGCAGCAAGCAAGATAGTAATTAAGATAAAATGAAACAAACTAATAAAAACCATCTTCTACCTGTCTCAAATTTGGAGCCAATTCTGGAATTTGAACAACAAAACAATCATAAGTTTTCTTACAAAAAATGGCTGCGGAGTGTGTGAGTTGCAGAGAGTTTGTTGCTACTTAACAAGAAGTTATGTTGGGGGGAAAGGGCGAGGTCTTAGTAACGTTGAGGTATCGTGCTAGCCTCTCGCTTCAAAGGTATTCGGTTCTTTTCTCTCATAAAACGGTCGGACTGTTTTTCCAGCCATCCCTGATCTCAATGTATGTTAAGATCGAGTTCCTATTCATGTCGGAGACGGACGATAAAACGTAGGTCCCGTATTCATGGTGAGTATGTAAAATAACAACAACCCATTGTTACTAGAAAATCGTTAAAAGCAGTATGAAACGACGACATTATTAGATCACATATTTCTGTGTTCTGTAGTCGACGCTGTTTAAAAAGACACAACTAATAGAAGTTATTTTTGTGTGAAAGTTACCTGGTTGTGATATAAAAATCGCTTGTCTGTAGGACTAGGGAATGAGTGCTGTAAGAAATAAGGTTGTGGTTCGAATCCAGTGTTTGGTAAATTGTTTTGTTTTCTGTATGCCCGAAATACTTGTTTACTTTCTATTTATTTACCATATTCATTAGCTTCGGTGCTTCCCTTTTGGTTCTTGAAATTCTTTATTCTCTTGTAAAGAAAGATTTGCATTTTCTCTGACTTCTGCCAGTTTTAGCATACAAATAGGGGCAATGAAACGAGAAGATAATACTAGAGAGACTCGTCGATACATCAACTAACACAGAGTGAGAGTTATCAACCTGAACACATTATGAAGCGTAATCACGAGAATATCAAATATGCAAAGATACTGATTAATCAATATCAAACTGGTGTGTTAGGCCGCTGGACGCTGCTGGATATGTTGAGGCGGTGATCAGAGCACCTATGGACATGTCCGGAGTGCTACGATGATAGTCTTCTGATAACTGATAACTGACGGAATCAGGAGAAGATCTGAGCACTTATGGACATGTACAAAGTGCAATAAATATGATCCTTCTATTTAAAATGAACATAGTTATAATAAAGAAATAAGACTGATAGAAATTCAAGTTTTAATATCAAGTTACAACTTACAGAAATTGGAATATTAAGAAGAAGGTGAGATTTGTAGAAATTACAACATAACAAGACGATAAGACTAACAAAGTTTTTGAGTATTCTTCATCTTCTTCTTTTGTCGTCACACTGCTACCGGGTTGTTGCCCAGTGTTGTGGTTTTCTGTTTTGTCTTGCGCTGTTCTGGTGGCTTGTGTGATTGTTATTTTTGCTCTTCCACAGGATTCTGCTACGCCATCTAACCATCTTTTACGTGGTCTTCCTCTTGCCTTCTTTCCCTTTTTGAGTATTAATAACAAATAATGAGAATTGCGGAAATTTAAATATTACAAACAGATAAAACTTTTATCTCGCCCGAGTGGTTACCGGGGCCCACATTTGGGGTGTAAAGAATAGAACCACTGTTACCTGCCACACATGTCGTAAGAGGCGTCTACGGAGGTTTGGATGAAATCGGATGCACATGTCCTAAACGTGTAGAAGTCTATGCGTTTAGGGGCCTACAAACCAATGTACAACGTATACACGTTCTTGGCAAAGATCAAACATATCACAAAGAGTGATTAAAATTGGTCGTAAAGAACGAACGCAAGAAGAAGAAATGATAACTTTCGAAAATTAATTAAAAAAGACTTTAGAAATTAGAATATTACAAGATAAATTTTAGAAATTAGAATATTAATGAAAAGACTTGTAGAAATTAGAAAATTACAAAAGATAGAATTTTCAGAAATTAGAATATTAATAAAAAGATAAAATCTTTGAAGGATTAGAGTATTAATAAAAATGTAAGACTTCAAGTGATTAAAGTTTTAGAGATACGTCGAAGGTATTTCTAGATATGTTGGACATACCTTGAGAAGAAATGTCTGGTCAACCACTAGTAACAACTGTTATAAGAAAAGGAAGATGGAGATATGTTGGACCTTGAGAAGAAATGATTAAAAAAATATCAAAACAGGCATTGAAGTGGGATGCAAAGTGTTCAAGTAAGAGAGGATGACCAAAGGAGACTCTGAAATGAGCTTTGCTGAGAGAGACAAGAAATATCGGTCTCAGTTCCATGGAAGAGATTGAGCGAGTTGCCCTTGATAGAGCGGTATGGAGAAATTTCTTGCAGGCCCTATGTAACCTATAACGGTACGAAAGGAATTATTATTATGATACCACTTTATAATGGTATACGACTTACAGAGAAATAGAGTAGTGTTTCTCAACGTGGGTCGTGCTTCCTGAATGGGGAAACATTTAATAACATTAGAGACAACTCTAAACAAATGATAACATTTACCATACATAAACAAAATCTCAATTGTAAGAGATCTATTATCGATGTTGCAATCCCAACTTTCCCAAAATTTGCTGACAACAGGTAAGATAAATACTTGATGGCGTATTGGAGGAGGAAAGCAACCTTTCACACCGACAGAAAAAAAAAGAGATTGTCTGGATAGTACATACCATGGGGATTTGAAAGTGAAATTGACAACATTAGTTGCTGAAATGAAAACTCGTTTTCCAGTCAACATTAGTGTTAATGATTACATTCAATTGAATTTTATTTTTCCAAGTTCAGTTTAATTCATGCTCAATAATATACAAAGCAGGATTGTTGTATTAATCCTAACATATGCTAGCGAGAGTTGAAAAATGGCTAAAGATATAAAAAGCAAGTTGAATGCATTTGAAAATAGATGTCTGCGAAAAATAATGAACATAAAATGGAAAGAATTCAGGAGAAGTGATCAAATCAGAAAAATGTCGGATGAGTCACTAGTAACAACTGTTAAAAGAAGAATAAGATGGAGATATGTTGGACACACCTTGAGAAGAAATTATTAAAGAATATCAAAGAAGACATTGAAGTGGTATACAAAGGGTTCAAGAAAGAGTCACCTACTCTGATCTGAGTCTACTCTACTCTGTTCATTTTAGACACCTGGGGAGACACAACAAGGGCGACTCATCTGGCCGTGGAACGCAAATTAAAGCTCCCACCCCTACGCTTAACGGTAGGAGTGGACAACTAATTCCATCATCCATCTGAGGAAAGATAATAGAAGATAGAATTTGAACTGGGATATTGTAGTAGATAACGTCTCACTGTGGAATACCAGAAAATGAAACAGCAGACGGACTGACTGACTAAATAATGAGCTACAGGATAGTCACCGGATCTACCAGTTACCTATCACCAAAAGAAAAGGATGATTAAGTCACTCAGAAAACCACCAATACAAACACAGGACGATTACCAAAATATGAGCAGATTAGAACAAGTTATCAGTCATCAGTTATATGAGGACTATCATCATAGCACTCCGGACATGTCCATAGGTGCTCCGATCTTCGACTCAGCAAATCCAGCAACGTCCAGCGACCCAACACGCCAGTTCGATGTTGATTAATCAATCTCTTTGCATATTTGGTACGTCGTTCTTTTTGGGCTGCACAAATATTGACACCCATTTCTCTCAATCTTGTCAGCGAGTGGGATTCACATCCCTGAAACACATCTGTTCGGAAAGACTCTCTCAATGCGTGAAAAATGTTATTTCGATCCATAGAAGCTCCCTCTGATATTGTATTCAAGCCAGCCAATCTATCAACGCTTGTCACTATAGAACAAGTTGTCATTATGCACATCGCAACAGGATACAATCGACTCCGCAGTCAGATGTATACCAAATTTAAGATTGCCAATTCTGTAATGTGTACAGTGGACAAGTACTCTGGTCTGCAGACTGTACACTTCAAGACTGTCTCGAATATGATATGCTGACGAAAGTTCACTGACACTGAGAGAAAACAACAAACACTGGAAAGCTCACTGACACTGAGAGAAAACAACAAACACTGGAAAGCTCACTGACACTGAGAGAAAATAACAAACACTGGAAAGCTCACTGGCACTGAGAGAAAACAACAAACACTGGAAAGCTCACTGGCACTGAGAGAAAACAACAAACACTGGAAAGCTCACTGGCACTGAGAGAAAATAACAAACACTGGAAAGCTCACTGGCACTGAGAGAAAACAACAAACACTGGAAAGCTCACTGACACTGAGAGAAAACAACAAACACTGGAAAGCTCACTGACACTGAGAGAAAATAACAAACACTGGAAAGCTCACTGGCACTGAGAGAAAACAACAAACACTGGAAAGCTCACTGACACTGAGAGAAAACAACAAACACTGGAAAGAAAACCACGGATCTCTGTGTGAGCTACAAAAGATAGTGCAGCTTATACTTCTTCTTCTTCTTTTTCAAATGCTCCATATCGATCACTTGTTAAACCACTCTTTGTGATTTCAATGTGATCTGAGCATAAGAGCGATTGTACGTTGTGCCATTTACGCGCATACATGTAGGCCAGCACATCCGATTTCTGGGACGCTTTTTATTAACTAGGGTAGCTTCCCTAGGCTACTACCTCAGTCGTCTCTTACGAACTGTCTTGTAGCTCGCCGCGTTACTACTCGTTGCTCCCCTTGCGAACCCCGGCATCACACAGGCGGAAGTATATACAAGAGATAACATTGAATACAGTGGCGGCTCGTGATCATTTTTGTTGGTGGGGCCAGACAGATATTTTCGGGGAAATCATGGTTTCGGTTAGAATATATTTTAATGTATAAAATAATAAATACAAGTTACATCTTATTTTTGATGAGGCCTGGCCCCACTGGCCCCTAATGACGTGCCGCCACTGATTAAAAATATAGACTATATTTCAAGCGAACAAAAGGAAGGAAGGAATCGAACTAAAACTAACAGAGATGAGAGCTTAAATAAATATTGGCAGCTTCTGTCTAAAATATGGATTAGAAAAAAGCGATGTATTGGCTTGAATTACTTTTGATAGAATATAAAACTTCTAATCAAATGGACGCATTCTTATCTTGCCCTACTGCATATGCCTTTCTCTCTCTTTCTCTCGATCGATCGTTCTTGTTCGGCCATTTTGATCATTCTTATTGTGATATATAAACATCCGTTGCCAAGAACGTGTTTTACGTCACATCGTTCAGTACCATTTGAAGCTCTAGTGCTTATCCTTCGGTGAAGTGTCCCATTTCAACCAACGTTTACTGGGTTCGCTCTCCGTTAGCCTTTGGTTGTCCCCAGCCAATCTGCAAGGCAGTAGGTTGCTATTTGTTTTTAAGGTAGCAACCCTTAGACGACCTGCCCTCCCGGGTTGTTGAGCGTCATCTGCTCAGAAAACCTGTCTTTTTATGGACTTCTTGGTTTGCCTGCCGTTCAGTTTTGTGTAAGGTGTACTCCGCTAGCCTTTGATTGTCCCCAATCAAACTACATGGCAGCAGTAGTTTCCTGCGAGCGGAAACGCGCACTGTATTCAGCTTCTATTTACCTTTCAGTGTTGGGGATCTCTATGGCGCAGATTATCCTAGGTTCGGTGATCGCCTCTCTTTCTAACGGTACTTGACTCGCTTCCCCGTTCATCCAATGGGATATTTTTCCAGAAATCCATGATCTCAGTTTAGACGATATGGAGTTCCTAGTCCTATCGAAGATGGACGATAAAACGTAGGTTCCGTGTTCATGTTGAGCACATAAAAGAACCCTTGGTAGTTCAAAATAGAAAGGAACAGACTAAAAAGCCCACAGCCCGGGTAGAACAATTTAAAAATAATATTCCTTCAAAATATTTTTTTCATCTTCTAAATTACATCGTGGACTCTCGCCGGTGCTACGGAGTCCGTGCACTGCCGCTGAGATCTTCATGTGTAAGAAAGATTGGAACACACATGGTTAATCACCGAAGTGCAATGTTGATAGTCCTATCACTCAATCAATCCCATATGTGATGTTTTTGTAGTAGACTGCAAGATTTATTCCGACCCAAATGTTCAAACCACTTAATTCTTCGATCTTCGATAACATCGTTGACTGGAGTTGTTCCAACGATTTTTCTTATTCTTTCATTTCTTATATGATCTCTGTTTATTTTGCCGGTAGCATTTTGTTAATATCTCATCCAATATAATGGGATTTTATGTTTGCATCTTTTATGAACTGTCCTTGTCTAGTACAAGTAATATAGTGTAGATACAAACACGGTATATGTTATTTAACATTAAAAATATATGTTTGTAGAATAACATTATGATGTTTCACTTCTTCTTCTTTTGCTTGTTTTACGTGTTCATCTTTTCTTCTCGTTTTTCTTCTTCCTCTTCTTCTTGTTTTTCTTCTATTTCTTCCTCTTCTTCTTGTTTTTCTTCTATTTCTTCCTCTTATTCTTCATCTTCTTCTTGTTTTTCTTCTATTTCTTCCTTTTATTCTTCATCTTCTTCTTGTTTTTCTTCTATTTCTTCCTCTTATTCTTCATCTTCTTCTTATTTTTCTTCTATTTCTTCCTTTTATTCTTCATCTTCTTCCTTGTTTTTCTTCTATTTCTTCCTTTTATTCTTCATCTTCTTCTTGTTTTTCTTCTATTTCTTCCTCTTATTCTTCATCTTCTTCTTGTTTTTCTTCTATTTCTTCCTTTTATTCTTCATCTTCTTCTTGTTTTTTTTCTATTTCTTCCTCTTATTCTTCATCTTCTTCTTATTTTTCTTCTATTTCTTCCTTTTATTCGTCATCTTCTTCCTTGTTTTTCTTCTATTTCTTCCTCTTATTCTTCATCTTCTTCTTGTTTTTTCTTCTATTTCTTCCTTTTATTCTTCATCTTCTTCTTGTTTTTCTTCTATTTCTTCCTCTTATTCTTCATCTTCTTCTTGTTTTTCTTCTATTTCTTCCTCTTATTCTTCATCTTCTTCTTATTTTTCTTCTATTTCTTCCTTTTATTCTTCATCTTCTTCCTTGTTTTTCTTCTATTTCTTCCTTTTATTCTTCATCTTCTTCTTGTTTTTCTTCTATTTCTTCCTTTTATTCTTCATCTTCTTCTTGTTTTTCTTCTATTTCTTCTTCCTCTTCTTGTTTTTCTTCGATTTCTTCCTCTTCCTATTCTTGTTTGTATTGGTTTTTTTCTTCTTGTTTTTCTTCTGTTTCTTCCTCTTCTTCTTCCAGATCTTCTTTTTTTCTTTTTTTTTCTTCTATTTCTTTCTGTTCTTCTTGTATTTCTTCTATATCTTCCTCTTCTTTTTGTTTTTCTTGTTCTATTTCTTCTTGTATTTCTTCTATATCTTCCTCTTCTTTTTGTTTTTCTTGTTCTATTTCTTCTTGTATTTCTTCTATATCTTCCTCTTCTTTTTGTTTTTCTTGTTCTATTTCTTCTTGTTTTTCTTCTATATCTTCCTCTTCTTCTTGTTTTTCTTCCTCTTTTTCTTCTTATTTTTCTTCTATTTCTTCTTCTTCTTGTTTTTCTTCCTCGTCTTCTTCCACTTCTTCTTCTTCTCCCTCTTCTTCTCCTTCCTCTTCTTTTTATTCTTCTTCTGTTTCTTCTTCTTCTCGCTCTTCTTCTTCCTCCTCTTCCTCTTCTTCTTCTGTCTTCTTCTGTTTCTTCTTCTTCTATGTTGTTCTTATTCCCACTTGTTGACCACTATCTCTTACTTGTATGTGATATTTGACCAAAGAAAGAAAAAGAGAGGAGGTACGCTGTGGTGTTTCACAATTGGTTATTATATCATAGTTGATATTATTCGTTTTCTAGATTCTGTTTTTAAATTTCTCTTTCTAATCTGTAGTCATTTGTTAAGATACTTGCGGGAATTGAAATTCTCTTACTTGTGTTTATGTTCTTTTGTTGATAGTAATGTTACGCTGTAGTGGTACTCAATTTATTGTTAATACTTCTATGTTTTGTATGTGTTTTTTTTATTTCCAAGTCATATTTTAAACAAGAGACAAGGAGATGTCTACGAAAGGCTGTCAATGTTACAAGGAGAGATAGAGTGAGAAACGAGAAGCATCGTTGGTACTATACCATGCATACAGTACATCGAGAAGAAAAGAATCAAGTGGTTCGGCCATCTAATGAGAATGGAACCGCATTTATTACCATCACGTGCCTACAGTAATCGACATTCAGGGCGCAGAACACGAGGCAGGCCAAGAACACGATGGATACATAACATCTCAGGTTGCCCGCCTGCCCATAGTGTTCGTAGCACGTTGGACTGCGGGTCATGGAAAAATTTGGATGCCCAAGGAAATTCATCAAGATCGTTCAACAGTTTCACGAGAGCATGATGGCACGTGTACTTGACGAAGGGGAGCTGTCGGAAGCCTTCCATGTCACCAACGGCGTCAAACAGGGCTGTGTACTGGCCCCAACACTCTTCAGCATGATGTTTGCTGCCATGCTCACGGATGTCTTTTGGGAAGGCGACGAACATGGGGTAAAGATTAGATACAGGACAGACGGTAACCTATTCAATCTTCGGAGGTTAAAATCCTCCACCAAGGTAAAAGAATCAACTATCTCAAACCTGTTGTTTGCTGATGACTGTGCCCTCGCTACCAACTCTGAGGAAGAAATGCAGACTTACATGGACAAGTTCTCAATGGCCTGTGATAGGTTTGGCCTCACCATTAACACCAAAAACAGAGGTCATGTTCCAGCCCGCCCCTAGAGAACAGTATTACGATCCAGTCATCAACATTAAACACCAGCGTCTCCAGTCAACGGACAACTTTGCTTATCTTGGCAGCCTCCTATCCAGATCGGCAAACATAGATTCTGAGGTCCACAATAGGATATCCAAAGCCAGTGCTGCGTTCGGAAGGTTACGTGTCACTGTGTGGGAACGGAAGGGGATAAGCATAGTCACAAAGCTGAAAGTTTACCAGGCCATAGTGCTAACCACGCTGCTGTACGCAAGCGAGACATGGACAGTGTATAGCAGACACGCAAGAAAATTAAACCATTTCCACACAAGCTGTCTACGCAGAATACTAAAAATAAACTGGCAGGACAAAATTCCAGACAGCGAAGTCCTCACAAGAGCAAAGATCCCAAGCGTCAACACCCTGTTGCAGAAGGCCCAACTGAGATGGGTCGGTCATGTTGCTCGAATGCCTGATAAACGCATCCCAAAACAGTTGATGTATGGCGAGCTTGAAGGGGGCAGACGTTTAGCTGGTGGACAGAAAAACGCTTTAAAGACACTCTTAAAGTGTCTCTGAAATGCTTCGATATAGACAATACGTGCTGGGAATCCTTGCGCAAGATCGCCAAATGTGGCGCTGTAACAACAAAAGAGGAACCCGAATAGCTGAGAATCATCGTATTGTTGAGTCACAGAGAAAACGAGCAGCGCGAAAAGACAGAGCACACAACACGCACATGTCTAACCTTGATCATGTATGCCCCACCTGTGGTCGGGGATTCTGTTCTAGGATTGGACTCTACAGTCACCTCCGCACACACCAGAGAGGTGCAACAGTACACGTCTGAGATTGTTGTCATCATCGCTTGCGATGGACGGCTATTATTATTGGACTGCGGGTGACTAGTCCTCTGTGAGTGCCGGTTCAATTCCGCAGGCTGGCAGAAAAGCCACAGGTTCCGCAGATTCACGGTGCCCGTGGCACCGAACCGAAGGGTTACGATGTTCATGGCACCGAGCCGAAGAGCTGAAAGATCAAGTGCTTCTGGATAGGGAAAAAAAGAAAGAAAAAAGAAAAGAAAAAAGGAAAAAAAGAAAAAAGGAAAAAAGAGTCCATACGAAAGCATGGACTGACAACGTTAAGCGCAACACACCTGGCACAGGATAGAAAACTAAATCTTCCCACGACGCTTCACGGTAAATGTGGTTAAGATAAGATAAGATAAGACAATGAGACAGCTTATTTGTTGGTATAGGTACAATTTGTTGTTCTGAAATATATGACCATTTTGTCTTTACAGACTGTCAATTCGCAAGTGTTTTACTGTGACAACTTCTGAGTTTTCGCTTTTCTCTCAAGTCTTTCAGCTCGTACATAAGTCTCTTCTCAAAAGACTGCGCCCTTGAGCAATATTGCTCGCCACACAACTCTGTCATCAGCTAGTTTTTCCCATGTGCTTGAACTTATAGAAAAGTTTTTCATTGAGGCTTTGCAGACATCTTTATATCTGAGCAGTGGTCTGCCTTGGTGCCTCTTCTCCTCTGAAAGTTCACAGAACAACATTTGTTTTGGTATGCGACCAAGAAGCTTCAATTCTTCTCACATGCCATCTTAGTCGTAAAATAAGCTCTGTGTATTTACGAATTCCAAATCGTTTATAAAATCTGTTTCAAGATTTAAAAATGCAAAGAAATCCAGGTACCTAGTGTTGAAATTTACTTCAGAAGAGAGAATCATCATCAAGTAACGTGTCCCTTCCGGAACTTGGCTCCCGTTATAGCAGTCCTAAAATAAATCTCTATTCTGTGCAAGATGACCGGTGTCAGCAGCAGTCATTCTCACATCGTCATTGACATCTTGCACCCATCGTCTTCTAAGTTCTTTTCATTCTACTTCCAGGCATTATTCCCTAAAACATTATCTATCTTATCTTGGCAGTCATGTCATTTGAAGTGTCTGAAATATTTGATTTTCCTTGATATTATGTTCTTTAATAGCCAACTCTCATTAATATCAAGCTGTTGCAGAACAGAAGCATTTATTCTTTTCTCTGTCGATGATATTTCAAGTACTCTTCTGTAACATTTGCAAGAAGGGAGAATGGATAGTGAAATTAACACTAGATATACTAGCTCAAATCAAATTCAGGATTTTAAAAATATCAAACGTCTGACAAATGGACAATAAACAATCAATATTAAATCAAATCTTATAGAAACTTTCTTCTTGTTTCCAACTTTATGCTATCGGTGTCAAATATGGATATTTACTGCAGATAATGAACATAACATCAGATACGACATACACATACGACACATCATAACAACAGCGATGAAAGGTCTTAGAACTACTGCAAGAGTAAATTACTGCAGAAGTAACAAAAAGTTAATTGCATATCCTTTACAGGACTTTGCGAATCAACTCCAGCTTTTAACGCTGTTTTTGATTTTTCTAGGCATTATTACGTTCAGTAGTTTGCCATTGCTTTCTGAACGGGTGGTGCCATCGTCCTTTGTAAAATCTACGCGAAACAATTTGCAACCAAACTGTCCGCAGCGTGATTCGAACTCGGAACGTAGGGGTTATTAGACCAAGTCACTATCCCCTAAGCTACAGACGCAATCCAGAAGTAATAAAGAGAGTTTAAACTAGAAATAAAGAAATACATAAATAACTAAAATTGAAAACAGTTACAAAATGTAATAAAGAACAACAAATCAAGTTGTTTGAAAATCTGACTATAATTCTTTTCTTCATCTCGTAACTCTCCTTGAAGTATAAAGTATCAACAAATATCCTCCAACCAGATCTGTCTTGAGCAAGCTAGCTTAGTTAATTCCAGATCTTTCCCGTCTTTTCTCTTTTCTCTTACTAGAATGCCGTGGTATTACCTGCCAAAGAGAACGACACTTTCAAAAAATATAATGCCTAGAAAGAAAAAAATAAAACCACTTAAAAGATGGAGAGATGACAAGAAGATAAACTTTAGAGAAATTAACATCATTTTACATGTCGCATTGGATAAAACAAGTAAAATATTATTTGATATTCCCCACAACTCCCTCTTCCTTCAGTCCACCCACACATCACATGTAGTCTTCTTCTTCTTCAAACGTTCCATATCGATCACTTGTTAACCACTCTGTGTGATTTGTATGTGACCTGAGCCCAAGAGCGATTGTATATTGTGCCAGTTATGCATCCACAAATAACCCAGAACATCCGATTTCTGCGACGATTTTCATTTATTATGGTAGGTTCCCTAGGCCTTCACCTCAATCGCCTCTTACGACATGCCTTGTATGTCACACTGCTACTATCTTTGCTCCTCAATCGCCTCTTACGACATGCCTTGTATGTCACACTGCTACTATCTTTGCTCCTCAATCGCCTCTTACGACATACCTTGTATGTCACACTGCTACTATCTTTGCTCCTCAATCGCCTCTTACGACATGCCTTGTATGTCACACTGCTACTATCTTTGCTCCTCAATCGCCTCTTACGACATGCCTTGTATGTCACACTGCTACTATCTTTGCTCCTCAATCGCCTCTTACGACATGCCTTGTATGTCACACTGCTACTATCTTTGCTCCTCAATCGCCTCTTACGACATGCCTTGTATGTCACACTGCTACTATCTTTGCTCCTCAATCGCCTCTTACGACATACCGTGTATGTCACACTGCTACTATCTTTGCTCCTCAATCGCCTCTTACGACATGCCTTGTATGTCACACTGCTACTATCTTTACTTTCATTGCGGGAGCTGTCAACACACAGCGATCACATGAAGTAAACAACAGAATAGAAAGAAGAAAAAGCAGACTGAGTAAACAGAATCTTAAGAAAACTTCAACAAAAATATAATAGAGAAACGACAGAAAGTATGACAATGTTGTGTTACTTCTGAAGAGAAATAAATGAGACCTTACAATGTTTGTGAATGATGGTCTCTTGCAAACATGTGTAACAGAGCAACTAAAGAGAATTATTGATTTTGGAATGTATAGAATTAGTTCACGTACGGATGACGACATGTTGAGTAGTGACAATATTATGATGGAAGTGATCAAGTTGAAGGCCTGGATGTGGAATACACGGTGATTGATCGATGGGTCTGATGATTGACATTTGTGGGGAAAGTGAAGAAGTGGTTGGGAAGATGTGAGTATGGGGTGGGAAAGTGGAGAACAAATATCAAGCTGTGTGTGTTTACGGGAAATGTTGGAGGAATAGATTAATTAAGAGGAGGTATGGGTGGATTAGGGAGAATACATGTGAAGGTGTGTGGGTGTGGTAGGTGAGGAAAAGATAGTTTTAAAATATGCGTGGTTGGGTGTGGGGTAGAAAAAATAGGAATAGATTGAGAGAACGTGTGAGTGTAAGGTGGGGGACACGTATTAAGATGTGGGTGAGAGAAAGTTGGAACAAATATGAAGATATGTGTGTGTGTGTGTGGAAGGTGGTAATAGAAATGGAGATTTGTGTGTATATGTGGAAGGTGGAAGGTAGTAATAGAAATGAAAATTTGTGTGTATGTGGAAGGTGGTAATAGAAATGAAGTTATATGTGTATATGTGGAAGGTGGTAATAGAAATGAAGGTGTGTGTATGTGGAAGGGGGTAATAGAAATGAAGATATGTGTGTGTGTGTGTATGTGAAAGGTGGAAATAAAAATTAAGGTGTGTGTGTGTATGTGAAAGGTGGAAGGTGGTAATAAAAATAAAGGTGTGTGTGTGTATGTGGAAGGTGGAAGGTGGTAATAGAAATGAAGATATGTGTGTATATGTGGAAGGTGGTAATAGAAATGAAAGTGTGTGTGTATGTGAAAGGTGGTAATAGAAATGAAATTGTGTGTGTGTGTATGTGGAAACTGGTAATAAAAATGAAGACAAGTGTGTGTGTGTGTATATGTATGTGGAAGGTGGTAATAGAAATGAAGATATGTATGTGTGTATGTGGAATGTGGGATGAAATATTAGAATGTCCATGTGTGTTTAAGTTGGTGAACAAATATTAAGATGTGTGGAAATTTGAAACAAATACGTAGACGGTGTCCACACCGAAAATTCTTTTATATTTTTGGTTAATCTAAACTCGAACTCCTGAATTCTCTCGGCCCATGTTCACTAGCGCAGAATGTTATCAACTTTGTTATCTGATTTCAATCTATTTTAGTAGATCCAATAATTTTCAATCTTTCATTCTTACTATTACAAATTTGTTTGATTGATTGAATGATAGAACAATCATCATTTCACTTCGGTGATTAACTGTGTGTGCTCCATAAACAAATTTGTTTATTCTTTGATGTCTCCATAAAATTTTCAGGATTTTCTAATAGAATTTATATACAAAGACATTAAAGTGTTTCTTAGTTGGTTTTTATCTCCAGGTCTGATAGATTGATTGATTGATTGCTAGGACCATCATCATTGCACTGTAGTGAGTAACCATGTGTGATCTGATTTCTTTCTTAAATAGGAAGGTCTCAGCTGCAGTTCTCGAACTCTGTAGCACCGGCGAGGATCTCAGATGTAATTTATAAGATGATGAGAATATTTTGTAGAAATTTAATTTTTTACTCTTTCTAATGAATTTTTCCCGGGCAGTGGCTTTTCAGCCTGCTCTTCTCGATTTTGAGCTGCCTTGGGTTCTTGTATGTGCTCAACTTCAACACGGAACATATATTTTAACGCCTGTCTCCGAAAGGACTAGGAACTCGATCTTACCTACACTGAGATCAGGGTCTCTGGAAGAATATCCTGGTGGCTTCACGAGGGAGCAAACCTAACTACTACACCAAAGAGACAAAAGATCTGGTCTGATCCGATCTGACCACCTCATATCTGAAGGCTTCCGTACATCGCGTGTTTTATTTAAAGTAATTTAATATGGTTTTTCCACCGTAAGACACAGTGAATTAGTTTGTAGAAGTCCGGGACAGTAAACCAGAGTTGTTAAGTGCGAGAACGGTTGGGGTTCCCGTGACGAACTGGTTAAATCATATGCCTTGCGTTCTGAAGTTTTTTGTTTGAATTCGAACCCCGTCGTTCGGTTCGTAAGTGCATTATTTTTTGTAGATCTTTAGTATTATTGTTAGAGCTATTCGAAGTTGGTGATTTCTGCAAAACTCACAACATGGGGTGTACCTTGTTTGTGGAGAGGGATGGAGTCAACTCGGTACAATGAAGGGGGTGTACCTTGTTTGTGGAGAGGGATGGAGTCAACTCGGTACAATGAAGGGGGTGTACCTTGTTTGTGGAGAGGGATGGAGTCAACCCGGTACAATGAAGGGGGTGTACCTTGTTTGTGGAGAGGGATGGAGTCAACCCGGTACAATGAAGGGGGTGTACCTTGTTTGTGGAGAGGGATGGAGTCAACCCGGTACAATGAAGGTGGTGTACCATGTTTGTGGAGAGGGATGGAGTCAACTCGGTACAATGAAGGTGGAGTACCATGTTTGTGGAGAGGGATGGAGTCAACCCGGTACAATGAAGGTGGTGTACCATGTTTGTGGAGAGGGATGGAGTCAACTCGGTACAATGAAGGTGGAGTACCATGTTTGTGGAGAGGGATGGAGTCAACCCGGTACAATGAAGGTGGTGTACCTTGTTTGTGGAGAGGGATGGAGTCAACCCGGTACAATGAAGGGGGTGTACCTTGTTTGTGGAGAGGGATGGAGTCAACCCGGTACAATGAAGGGGGTGTACCTTGTTTGTGGAGAGGGATGGAGTCAACCCGGTACAATGAAGGTGGTGTACCTTGTTTGTGGAGAGGGATGGAGTCAACCCGGTACAATGAAGGTGGTGTACCTTGTTTGTGCAGAGGGATGGAGTCAACTCGGTACAATGAAGGTGGTGTACCTTGTTTGTGCAGAGGGATGGAGTCAACTCGGTACAATGAAGGTGGAGTACCTTGTTTGTGGAGAGGGATGGAGTCAACCCGGTACAATGAAGGTGGTGTACCTTGTTTGTGGAGAGGGATGGAGTCAACCCGGTACAATGAAGGGGGTGTACCTTGTTTGTGGAGAGGGATGGAGTCAACCCGGTACAATGAAGGGGGTGTACCTTGTTTGTGGAGAGGGATGGAGTCAACCCGGTACAATGAAGGTGGTGTACCTTGTTTGTGGAGAGGGATGGAGTCAACCCGGTACAATGAAGGGGGTGTACCTTGTTTGTGGAGAGGGATGGAGTCAACCCGGTACAATGAAGGTGGTGTACCTTGTTTGTGGAGAGGGATGGAGTCAACCCGGTACAATGAAGGGGGTGTACCTTGTTTGTGGAGAGGGATGGAGTCAACCCGGTACAATGAAGGTGGTGTACCTTGTTTGTGGAGAGGGATGGAGTCAACCCGGTACAATGAAGGTGGTGTACCTTGTTTGTGGAGAGGGATGGAGTCAACCCGGTACAATGAAGGTGGTGTACCTTGTTTGTGGAGAGGGATGGAGTCAACCCGGTACAATGAAGGGGGTGTACCTTGTTTGTGGAGAGGGATGGAGTCAACCCGGTACAATGAAGGTGGTGTACCTTGTTTGTGGAGAGGGATGGAGTCAACCCGGTACAATGAAGGTGGTGTACCTTGTTTGTGGAGAGGGATGGAGTCAACCCGGTACAATGAAGGTGGTGTACCTTGTTTGTGCAGAGGGATGGAGTCAACCCGGTACAATGAAGGTGGTGTACCTTGTTTGTGGAGAGGGATGGAGTCAACCCGGTACAATGAAGGTGGAGTACCATGTTTGTGGATAGGTCCGCGTCAACCCGGTACAATGAAGGTGGAGTACCATGTTTGTGGAGAGGGATGGAGTCAACTCGGTACAATGAAGGTGGAGTACCATGTTTGTGGAGAGGGATGGAGTCAACTAGGTACAATGAAGGTGGAGTACCATGTTTGCGGATAGGTCCGCGTCAACCCGGTACAATGAAGGTGGAGTACCATGTTTGTGGAGAGGTCCACGTCAACTCGGTACAATGAAGGTGGAGTACCATGTTTGCGGAGAGGGATGGAGTCAACTCGGTACAATGAAGGTGGAGTACCATGTTTGTGGAGAGGGATGGAGTCAACTCGGTACAATGAAGGTGGAATACCATGTTTGTGGAGAGGGATGGAGTCAACTCGGTACAATGAAGGTGGAGTACCATGTTTGTGGAGAGGGATGGAGTCAACCCGGTACAATGAAGGTGGAGTACCATGTTTGTGGAGAGAGATGGAGTCAACTCGGTACAATGAAGGTGGAGTACCATGTTTGTGGAGAGGGATGGAGTCAACCCGGTACAATGAAGGTGGAGTACCATGTTTGTGGAGAGAGATGGAGTCAACTCGGTACAACGAAATCAATATTTAGTTTTCTTTTTTAAAAGTCTCTATAAAAAAATAATATAGAGCTAACAAGACCGCAATTTACCTTTAAATAAAGGTCATGGTAACCAGCTGCACAAGTGCAGTCTGATCAAGAGAGTATGGATCAAAGAGGTAATGGAAACCAGTTCCCACAATCTAAAATCGTGTCATATCCTTTACAGGACTTCGACTTCAAGCACTGTAAACGAGTTGTTGATTTTCTAGGCACCACTTATACGTTCAGTAGTAGTTTACCGTTGCTTTCTGAAGGTTAGTTTTTTTTTTTAAACCTACGTAAAAATCCACGGGAACAAATTGGCTTCCAAATTACCAGCCGCAGTGGTTGAACCATGTACGCTTGGGTTGTGATCGAGCTCACTAAAGCCACAGTCAACTCTGGATAACTAGGCTAGACAATTAACCGGGGAATCCCTGACTTAGATCAGAGAGGGGGCTGGAGTCTATATATGTTTGACAGAACACTGATATAAAAATGAAATCATCTATATACACCAATACTGGAATGCGAATTCACGTGGTGTAGTTGTGGTCTGATTTCCCATAATTCTTACCTGAGTCCGAAGGGACATAAGTTTATAGTTGGCTCTGCTACAGCTAAGCCGCAGGTGCCCACAATATCCTACTGAAAAGAAAGTTATCTGATCTTACAGAATCACAGACTGACTGCACACCGCAGCACAATATCATATACACCGCTATAGCATACACAAAGTACAGGGTGTTCAACTTAAAAGCAGCCTGTGAATGGAGCTAATCTGGCATATAT
>CM036758.1:23886896-23944396 GCA_020796225.1 Arion vulgaris
CTGTGTCATGTATCATTCTCACTGTGTCATGTATCATTATCACTGTGCCATGTATCACTCTCACTGTGTCATGTATCATTCTCACTGTGTCATGTATCATTCTCACTGTGCCATGTATCACTCTCACTGTGGCATGTATCATTCTCACTGTACCATGTAACACACTCACTGTGCCATGTAACACACTCACTGTACCATGTAACACACTCACTGTGCCATGTAACACACTCACTGTACCATGTAACACACTCACTGTGCCATGTAACACACTCACTGTTCCATGTAACACACTCACTGTGCCATGTAACACACTCACTGTGCCATGTAACACACTCACTGTGTCATGTATCATTCTCACTCTGTCATGTAACACACTCACTGTGCCATGTTCCACACTCACTGTTGAATGTATCACACTCACTGTGCCATGTATCACACTCACTGCGCCAGATATCAAATTTACTTTCCCTATATCAAATTCACTTCTGTACACACATCACAATCACGTCTCAATACATCACATTCACCGTTACATGTGCAACATTCATTACTGAACACATCAAATTTATCGCTTCAACTATCACCTTCACTGGTTCATTAAACAAGCACATTGCTTGCTCAATTTGTCACATTGTGCCCCTGTCAATACGCCCTCCTCATTCAATTTATCAAATCAATGCCTATGTGCGCTTTACTGCAGACTATACACACCCACTGCACAAGAATACTAGTGATATTAGGAACACGTGATTTCAAAGAGACTACTCGTGAATGACTTAACTTAAAAGAACGACCGTTTGGGTGAGCATAGCTGTAACCCTACTAACATGGGACTAATTATTTCTTCACAAACTGAGACAATAACTAACTTTCTTCAAGTTTTAATAAACTTGCCTGCGAAAGATCTTACGAGTATTTCGGTCAACTGTTATCTTTAATCGATCGATTGATTGATTGATAGGACCATCATTATTGCACTTAGGTGAGTAAACATGTGCTCTCTGATCTCTTTCTTACACAGGGCGATCTCAGCTGCAGTGCATGAGCTCCGTAACACTGACGAGGGTCCCCGATGTAATTTAGAAGATGGAAATATTTTGTATAAATTTCATAATAAAACAAGGCAATCGAGCTTGAAGTGTACCAGAGATGAAATACGCATACCCCAAGTTAGGTAGCTTTACAAAATTCAAAATTAAAACATCTGAATCAAAATGAACGTTTCGACCAAAAGGTCGTTATCAAGCATAGGATACCAAAAAAAAGGAATACAAGACGGTGATCATATACAACAAACATAACGTACACATTCTTCTTCTATTCTTCTTTCTCTACTTATGTTTTGCTTCAAAGTGTCAGAAATATAAATATAAAAAATATAAGAATATATTTCTCCAAGAGCATTTGCGTGCGCTTCACCCATGGTATCTTTTTTACTTCTTCTATTTTTATATGTCAACATTTAAATGGGTGATCTTTTGCTTTTTATACATTGTGTTTTAAAAGCATTGCCCTTTGAATCGCTTTCTCGGTTGGTAATCTGCTTATGTGGTCGTCAAACTATTTCATTTATTATTTTTTCATAAGTTCACTACTGATGTTATTTCTCACCTTTTCTCCTTCTGTCATCATTAATAAATCGATTTTTTTCTGGATATTCCCAGCACTTTGCGCAGACACTTCATTTCTTTCATGACTAGTATTTTCTATCGTACGATCTGGAGGTACAAGTATGTCACTGTTTACATAATGTCTGGAACTTATACAAGATTAATTCCTGACTGATCCTAGAATCTAATATTGTTTATTTATTATTTATTGCTTCTAGCAAAGTTAAGAAATGTTCTTTTTCGAACTCTCCACATCGACCACTTGCTAACCACTCTTTGTAATTTGTATGTGATCTGAGCCTAAGAGCGATTGTACGTTGTGCCAGTTATGCACCTACAAGTAGGTAAGCACATCTGATTTCTGCGACGATTTTTATTTACTAGGGTAGCTTCCTTTGGCCCCTATCTCAGTCGCCTCTTGTGACATGCCTTGCGGATCGAGTGTTACTATTCGTTGCTCCCTATGCGAGCCCCAGCAAGACACGGGTGGAACAAAGTTCTTCTTCTTCGAATGCTCCATATCGACCACTTGTTAACCACTCTATGTGATTTTTATTTACTAGAGTAGCTTCCTTAGGCCCTATCTCAGTCGCCTCTTATGACATGCCTTGTAGGTCGCTCTGTTATTATACCTTTCTCTCCTTGCTGGTCCCGGCAATACACGGGAGAGTTAAGAATGAATTCATCGTTTCACTCTGCCTGTCTGTTGTATTTGTTGTTTTTTTCGATCCAGATGCACTTGAGCTTTCAGCTTTTCGGCTCGGTGCTATAGACATCGTACCCCTTCGATTCGGTGCTACGAACACTGTAAATCTGGAGAATTGTGGGCTTTTATGCCAGCCCACGGAATTGAACGCACCGACATAGTCTTGTATCCCGTTTGTATTCGAGATATTCGCAGATATTAAAATGTTTGTGCACTGTTGCTGACATCTTCTTGTGTCAAAAATAGAACGGAGTACATATGCTTATTCCTCGAAGCACAATGATAATGATTTCATCAATCAATCAATCAATCAATCAAAACTCCAATAACTCAGGTTACCGTATGTGAAATATCGTCTATGAAGACCATGAATCTTCGGGTATTTAAGTGAATAAATTGCCCTGGATATGCAGGTAAAATAACATGAATTCTCCGCCGGGAATTAATTCTCATTTTTCATGTTTATTGTTCTACACGCTCCGATTTAATCCCCCAAAAAGACTAGTCCTTAGATTAAAAATAGAATGCCTGGTCTTAAAGAGGCTTTACAATTTTACAGAAAAAACAAATAAGGATTCTTCTTCTTCTTCGAAGGCTCCATATCGACCACTTGTTAACCATTCTTTGTAATTTGTATGTGATCTGAGCCTAAGATCGATTGTAAGTTGTGCCAATTATGCGCCTACAAGTAGGCAAGCACATCCGATCTCTGCGACGCTTTTTGTTTACTAGTGTAGCTTCCCAGATCCCTACTTCAGTCGCCTCTTACGACATGCCTTGTAGGTCGCAGTGTTACTATTCTTTCTCCCCTTGCGAGCCTCAGCAACACACAGGCAAAATAAAGATATTTGGATGTCAATAAGAAACCATATTTGAATCAGAAGCATCAAAAGAAAGTGTCTGAAGCCGAAAGATTTATTTCCATTGCACTGGGTTTCAGTTCATATGGTTCGGTCCCTTTCCGTATAAATGGCATGCCTCCTGCCGAGAGTATTACATAATACATGAACTCCGTAGCTCTGACAACAATCCTTGTGTCTCTGGAAAAACTTCACACGCGAACAGAACAATACTATCCGGATTCGAACACAAGATCTTCTGAAAGCGAGGTAAAGACACACGAGAGACCCACAGAAGCATAAATCATCGAGACGTTCTTCTTTCTTTCTTTTATCCTTCTCTGATTTTTTGTCGTTAGGCGTAGCAGGTTTAACTGATGATCGTTTTCTGAGATAATGCACGCTCGGTCGCTTGATATGTTGTGTTATTGTGGAGTTTTAAGATGTCTATACGATAAAAGGTTAAAATTCACGGCTGCTCGGTAAAACACGTAATTAACTACATTGACTGATATTCTGCAGGTCTTGTTCTGGGCACGATATGTACAGCAACCACAGCTAGCAATATCCTTGTCTTTGTGGCAGTGGCTTACAGCAAGCATCTGCGAACTGTCTCCAACATTTTCATTGTGTCACTCAGTGCGGCAGACATGTTGGTTGCCACGGTTGTCATGGTTCCAGCAACGCTTAGTCAGGTCTGTATCAGAGTTACTTGCTCTTATTGCTAGACAAATTATTTATTTTTCTTATTGTTAGACAATCATTTATTCCTATTGTTAGACAATCATTTCTTTTTGTTACTGCTAGACAATCATTTATTCTTATTGTTAGACAATCTTTTATTCTTACTGTTAGACAATCATTTATTCCTATTGTTAGACAATCTTTTATTCTTACTGTTAGACAATCATTTATTCTTATTGTTAGACAATCTTTTATTCTTACTGTTAGACAATCATTTATTCTTACTGTTAGACAATCATTTATTTTTACTGTTAGACAATCATTTATTCTTATTGTTAGACAATCATTTATTCTTATTGTTAGACAATCATTTATTCTTACTGTTAGACAATCATTTATTCTTACTGTTAGACAATCTTTTATTCTTACTGTTAGACAATCTTTTATTCTTACTGTTAGACAATCATTTATTCTTATTGTTAGACAATCTTTTATTCTTATTGCTAGACAATCATTTTGTAATTAGGGGTAGACAATCATTTATTCTTATTGCTAGACAATCATTTATTTTTCTTATTGCTAGACAATCATTTATTCTTATTGTTAGACAATCATTTATTCTTATTGCTAGACAATCATTTATTTTTCTTATTACTAGACAATCATTTATTCTTATTGTTAGACAATCATTTATTCTTATTGTTAGACAATCATTTATTCCTATTGTTAGACAATCATTTATTCCTATTGTTAGACAATCATTTATTTTTCTTACTGATAGACAATCATTTCTTTTTGTTACTGCTAGACAATCATTTATTCTTATTGTTAGACAATCATTTATTCTTATTGTTAGACAATCATTTATTCTTATTGTTAGACAATCATTTATTCTTATTGTTAGACAATCATTTATTTTTCTTACTGATAGACAATCATTTCTTTTCAGTGTTGATCAAACCTTTATTCGCTATTGTTAGAAGATAATTTTATCGTATGGTTAGACAATCATTCGTTCTCATTATTAGACAATCCTTGATTATCAGAATTAGACAATAATTTCCTCTTTTTGTTGGTTAACGATTTTGCTCTTATAGTAGAATTATCACTGATTCGTATCACGTCACTTCTTGTGTTTATCTCATCACTTCTATTGTTTATTACGTACCTTCTATTGTTTAGTACGTCACTTCCATTGTTTATTACGTCATTTCTGTCGTTTATTAGTAGCTTCTATTGTTTATTACGTCACTTCTATTGTTTATTACGTCACTTCTATTGTTTATTACGTCAGTTATATTGCTATGACGTCACTTCTATTGTTTATTACGTCACTTCTATTGTTTATTACGTACCTTCTATTGTTTAGTACGTCACTTCTATTGTTTATTACGTCAGTTATGTTACTATGACGTCACTTCTATTGTTTATTACGTCACTTCTATTGTTTATTACGTACCTTCTATTGTTTAGTACGTCACTTCCATTGTTTATTACGTCATTTCTGTCGTTTATTAGTAACTTCTATTGTTTATTACGTCATTTCTATTGTTTATTACGTAACTTCTATTGTTTATTACTTCACTTGTGTTGTTTAGTATATCACTTCTGTTTTTTATTACGTCACTTCTATAGTTCATTACGTCACTTCTATTATTTATTACGTCACTGCTATTGCTTATCATGTCACTTCTATAGCTCATTACGTCACTTATATTGTTCATTACGTCATTTAAATTGTTCATTACGTCAATTATATTGTTAATTACGTCACTTATATCGTTTATTACATTACTGGTATTATTTATCATGTCACTTCTCACATTAATCTGTTTCCCACATTATCTAATTGTTTCTATTCTCTCCAGGTGTATGGTCAGTGGGTTCTAACCCATGAGTTCTGCTTAATCTGGGCATCCTGCGACGTCATGCTATGCAGTGCCTCCGTGCTCAATGTCTGTGCTATCAGCTTTGACCGCTACCTGGCCATCATTTCACCACTGCGCTACAAATCCCTCATGACGTTCCGTCGTGCTCTGCTACTGCTGGCTGTGTTGTGGATCGTATCAGTTCTCAGCTCCTTCGTGCCCATTACAAACGGTTGGCATAATTATGAAGGATACAGCCTTGTTAATTTGACATTATCAAGCGAAGAACCTCAATGCGTTCTAAGAGTGAGCTTACCTTATGCTCTTTTGGCAGGATCTATAACGCTAATGATACCAATCATCATCGCTCTTGTGTTTTACTTCAAAGTCTCAGAGGAAGCGAAACGTCAGGCCATGTTTGTACGAACACTTATTGCTCCCAGTCGTGTCCTTCTTGGTCAGGACGTAACCTCCAAGAGCGTCAGGGAACCGTTCACAAGAAAAGCCACAATCACCCTCGGGGTCATCGTCGGAGCATATGTTGTCACCTGGACACCTTTCCTAATAGCTAATGTGATAGATGCTTATTGTAAATGTGTGCCTCCAAAAATATTTGCCTCTATTGTATGGTTGGGCTACTGCAACAGTTTAATTAACCCAATTATCTACCCGCTGCTGATGCGCGATTTCAGAAAAGTTTATGGAAAAATGTTTATGATGTGTTGTCCGAGGTTGAATAAACTAAGAGAGACATCCAAGGAAATTGCCACCCGTGGATGCGACAAGTCGTTGGCCAGCAGACATTCTAACAATGGAGTAAAAACTGAAATGTTTGAAAGAAATTCTAATAATGGAATTAAAACCGACAATGTGTGACAGACATTCTAACAATGGAGTAAAAACTTGACAGTGTTTAACAGACATTCTAATAATAAAGTAAAAACTTGACAGTGTTTGACAGACATTCTAACAATGGAGTAAAAACTGAAATGTTTGAAAGAAATTCTAATAATGGAATTAAAACCGACAATGTGTGACAGACATTCTAACAATGGAGTAAAAACTTGACAGTGTTTAACAGACATTATAATAATAAAGTAAAAACTTGACAGTGTTTGACAGACATTCTAACAATGGAGTAAAAACTGAAATGTTTGAAAGAAATTATAATAATGGAATTAAAACCGACAATGTGTGACAGACATTCTAACAATGGAGTAAAAACTTGACAGTGTTTGACAGACATTTTAACAATGGAGTGACAACTTGACAGTGTTTGACAGACATTCTAACAATGGAGTAAAAACTTGACAGTGTTTGACAGACATTCTAACAATGGAGTGACAACTTGACAGTGTTTGACAGACATTCTAACAATTGAGTGACAACTTGACAGTGTTTGACAGACATTCTAATAATGAAGTAAAAACTTGACAGTGTTTGACAGGCATTCTAACAATGGAGTAAAAACTTGACAGTGTTTGACAGACATTCTAACAATGGAGTAAAACTTGACAGTGTTTGACAGACATTCTAACAATGGAGTAAAACTTGACAGTGTTTGACAGACATTATAACAATGGAGTAAAAACTTGACAGTGTTTGACAGACATTCTAACAATGGAGTAAAAACTTGACAGTGTTTGACAGACATTCTAACAATGGAGTGACAACTTGACAGTGTTTGACAGACATTCTAACAATTGAGTGACAACTTGACAGTGTTTGACAGACATTCTAATAATGAAGTAAAAACTTGACAGTGTTTGACAGGCATTCTAACAATGGAGTAAAAACTTGACAGTGTTTGACAGACATTCTAACAATGGAGTAAAAACTTGACAGTGTTTGACAGACATTCTAACAATGGAGTAAAACTTGACAGTGTTTGACAGACATTCTAACAATGGAGTGACAACTTGACAGTGTTTGACAGATATTCTAACAATTGAGTGACAACTTGACAGTGTTTGACAGACATTCTAATAATGAAGTAAAAACTTGACAGTGTTTGACAGGCATTCTAACAATGGAGTAAAAACTTGACAGTGTTTGACAGACATTCTAACAATGGAGTAAAAACTTGACAGTGTTTGACAGACATTCTAACAATGGAGTAAAACTTGACAGTGTTTGACAGACATTCTAACAATGGAGTAAAAACTTGACAGTGTTTGACAGACATTCTAATAATGGAGTGCAAACAGACAATGTGTGACATACATTCTAACAATGGAAAGAAAACTGAGAATTCTTGTCTGACATTATAGAAATGGAGTGGAAACTGGCAGTGTTTGACAGACATTCTAATAAGGGAATGCAGCTTGGAAATAAGTGACAGACATTCTAACAATTGTGAAAATTTGATAATATAATTCAGACATTTTAATAATGAATGGAAACTTCAAATTGTATGGCAGACTTTCTAAAATTGTAACGTAATTTGACATTGTGATACATAACTTCTAAAAATGGAGCGAATCTTGACAATATGTGTAAGATATTCTTATAATGAAAGAAAAGTAAAACTTGACATTGTGTCAGAGACATTCTATTAATAGAGTGTAATTTGACGATGTATGAGAGACTTTCTATTAATAGAGTGTAACTTGACAATATGGGACAGACATTCTATTAATAGAGTGTAACTTGACAATGTATGAGAGACTTTCTATTAATAGAGTGTAACTTGACAATATGGGACAGACATTCTATTAATATAGTGTAACTTGACGATGTGTGAGAGACTTTCTATTAATAGAGTGTAACTTGACAATGTGAGACAGACATTCTAAGTATGAAAAGAGAATTACAAATGTGTGATACTCTTTCATTTTGAAAATAACATATTGTTTGTGTATATTCTAACATTTGATTTAACTTGTATATATAAGTCAGACTTTTGATTTAAATTGTATAATGTCAGACTTTTGATTTTACTTGCTTATATAAGTTAGACTTTTGATTTAACTTGTATAATGTCAGACTTTTGATTTTACTTGTATAATGTCAGACTTTTGATTTTACTTGTTTATATAAGTTAGACTTTTGATTTAACTTGTATAATGTCAGACTTTTGATTTATGCAGAACAAAATGACAATGTACGACAATAATATTTTAATTATGCATAGATCAAGTGATACCTAATGAAAGATATTCTAATTATGCATAGATCACCTGGTACCTAATGAAAGATATTCTAATTATGCATAGATCACCTGGTACCTACTGAAAGATATTCTAATTATGCATAGATCACCTGGTACCTAATGAAAGATATTCTAATTATGCATAGATCACCTGGTACCTAATGAAAGATATTCTAATTATGCATAGATCACCTGGTACCTAATAAAAGATATTATAATTATGCATAGATCACCTGGTACCTAATGAAAGATATTCTAATTATGCATAGATCACCTGGTACCTAATGAAAGATATTCTAATTATGCATAGATCACCTGGTACCTAATGAAAGATATTCTAATTATGCATAGATCACCTGGTACCTACTGAAAGATATTCTAATTATGCATAGATCACCTGGTACCTACTGAAAGATATTCTAATTATGCATAGAATGTTGTCAATAGTTCACATTACAATTATGCAGAAAATACTGTTACTTTATTAAATATATTTTAATTGTGCATATGAGACTAGCAATGTGCCATTTTAATTTATATAGAAAACTGGCAATGTGACATTTTAATTTATATAGAAAACTGGCAATGTGCGACATTCTAATTATGTATAGAAAACTGGCAATGTGCGACATTCTAATTATGTATAGAAAACTGGCAATGTGCGATATTCTAATTATGTCGTGAAAAGTGACATTTTACTACATTATATTTTATTAATTCTCATAAGATCAGTATACGTTGAAGAGCTTCTGTAGCTCAAGCGATAGGGAGCTCGATCACGATCCCAAGCGTACCTGGTTCAAACCCCACTGTGAGCAAGTTTGGAAGCAAATTCGTTTTTGTGGGATTAGTACAACAGGTAAAAATAGACCTCACCGTTCAGAAAGCAATGACAAACTACTGAACATATAAGTGGTATCTAGAAAATCAACAACTCGTTTACTGTGGTCGATGGCTAAGTCCTGTAAAGGATATGCCACGATTTTAATTTTCATACGTTGAAAGCGTCGAAAACATCGAAAGACAACAAATGCAGTGGTTTGGATATTTAATGAGAATATAATACAACTAACCACCTATAACAGCATACAATAAAAATAGATCAGGTAGTAGAGCCAAGGGAAGATCAAGAAAAAGATGGATAGACAATATCAAGACCACACTAAATAAACACGGATATAACACAACAAGGGTGACTCATCTGGCCCTGGAACGTAAAATAAAGCTCCCACCCCTACGCTTAACGGCAAGAGTGGACAACCAATTCCATCATTCACCTGGGGAAAGGGCAATAAACAATAAAGATCGGTATTTACTACTTAGGAGAGCCGCTGTAGCGCAGTTGTTAGTGAACTCGCTCCGCAAGGCTGGTGGTCTGGGTTCAGCTCCCGCAATGCGCGTGAAATTTTTCCCGACCACGACGGCTCTCAGGTCGACCCAGCCTCAACTGGGTACCAGACATGCTCTGGGAAAGTAAAGGCGGCCGGCGTGATGCTGACTACATCACCCATTGTGTGCCGACGGTCAATGAAAATACAGGCCTAACACTGTATTGACCTATATACCACGAGGTATGAAAGGGTTCCTTTACTTTTTTCTTTTTTTTACTATTTACTACTTAGATATTTACTACGTGGAAGACCAAAGACCACTCTTCGAAGAACCATCCAACAAGAAAGTAAACTACTGGGATGTAAAACCGTACAAGATCTCCAACTGCTAGCAAAGAACCGTATCACATGGAGATCTAAAACCTCTGCCCTATTTGCCGCCTTTGGCTCGAAAGGAATAAACTAACTAACTAACTAACTTAGATATAGAAATAGAGATATAAGTGTTATCCATTAACCCATTGATGATTCACATTAGTAGTTTCACTTCACTCTAGACGAGCGTCTGACCGAATAGATTAGAGAGCGTCACCAATGCGGGAGATCAATGTTCAATCCACGGTAAGGTCAGTGATTTTTTCTGTTGTGGGCATAAAAGAAAAATCCTAATCTGAACAGCTTAGCGGCGACTGCATGAGGCCCTTAAATTCCTCAAACTCTCGTCCCACTATTTCTACACCGCTATTAAAAAAGCGGCAGTAAAACGACAGTCACGACTTCGCTCAAGTTATCTGGACATAGTAACGTGACTTGTCTATGTTCCATGTTCATTACTAGAGGTGAACGTCTATCGCGGCTGATATGTGTCGTTTTCGATAGGATAAGTTATCGTGGAATTTTTTGAGTGGAAATAAAGCGATCATCTCTCGCTTCAGAGATACTTGGTTCATACCCACGTGAAGCGATTATGACGTTTTTCTAGAGATCTCAATGTAGGTGAGTTCTTAGTCCTATCGGAGATGGACGATACAACAGATCTCGTGTTTAAGTTGAGCACGTGAAATAAGCCTTAGCAGTTGAAAATCTAAAAGTGTTCCTATTCAGACCTTAGAGTATGAAGTCACTACTCTTCACATTTCTAAAGACTAGTTGCAGGAGGTAGGGGGCCAATTCCATTTCTCACTTGCAGAAAATCGAGTGTGAGATTGAACCCACAACCGTCTTGTGCCCGAGTAGATCTACGAACGCTTATCCGTCCCTGATTGGTAATACAGTAGATACCATCCCACTGCGGAATACCTGGCAACGAGACAGCGGATATATTGGCAAAAGCAGACAGCAGGCTACCACAGACAGACGCCAGTATGACATATGAGGAAGCAAAAGTATGGATAAAAATGACCTACAAGATCAAATGGTTGAGAGATCACCCAGGTCATGAAAAGGACGACGCATAACACCAACTAAGTAGAGAAGAATATGTGGTTATTTTCCGTTTACGAACAGGGCACAATAAGCTGAGGTACCATCTGTTTAACAAGTAAAAGATAGACCCTTCTGACATATGCACAAGCGGCACCAGAAATATGCCAGAGACACACATACCACAAGACTGTCCAACATACAGTGAACAGAGAGAAAACATATTGCCAACCCTCATATCAGTCCAGGACAAGCTATATGGAGATGTATATTGACTCGATTGACCACTAACTACTTTAAAAGTATACAAATCGATGTCAGTCCAAGACAAGCTATATGGAGATGTATATTGACTCCGACTGACCACTAACTACTTTAAAAGTATACAAATCAATGTCTGAAAACGTTGGAAGAAGAAGAAGAAGAAGAATGTTGAAATAGATCCGTCCCCGATCTATTTCAACACAGCAACATTAGTCAAATTAGCTTCCCAGGGGAAATTTAGCATTCTTCTGTAAAACCACATCTCTGTGACGACCTCAAGAGATTTTGCTGTTCGTTGATTTATTGTCCATGATTCACATTCATATGTCATTACTAGTTTTATGTTAAAAAATTTAATTAAAGGAACCTTTTTCCATACCTTGAGTTGTATTGGGTAAAACGGTGTTTGGCGTGTACTTTTAATTTGCCGTCGGAACACGATGTGTGATGTGATTAACGTCACTCCGGCACCTTTACTTTCAAGTGCTTTTCCTGGTACTTCTTCTGCGTTCTCACTAGATTGGGATTTCGGATTCTCTAATAAAGGCAGCGGTCTGTCTCAGATTATCAGCCACGCCATACAGTATGTCTTGGACACTAGTGTAAGTGGGCCACCTCTTTCTTCTCAAGTCTGCATACTGGGGGCAGTTCTGTAGGATATAATTCCTATGATTTCTGCTTCCCCGTTTGTGCCGACCTCTTCCTGCAGTAAGTTTTGGCCACCCTCGTGATGGTGGGTCTGACATTCTTACCGCGTGGCTAAACCTCAGAGGCAGATTGGCGACCATAGAATCCGTTATCCCATTCCGCATTGTGAGGGGTCGTTGCACCATGTTATGCGCCTTACGGCCTGGTGCATCCGTTTTCTGCAAGCATTTGTTTCGGGTTAGCATTCCCTAGCGGACACACGCATCCGATTTCAACCAAACCTCCTTAGTCGCCTCTTACGACATGCGTGGCAGGTAACAGTGGTTCTATTCTTTACGTCCCAAATTTGGGCCCCGGTAACCACTCGGGCGCTTTTCCTGGTACACAAATGAGACTGGGTCGGCCAGAGAGCTGTTTCGGTGGGGAAAATATGAAACACTCACTGAGAAATTGAAATATGGTCAAGCACATAAAAAGCCCGTTCACTTTTAACTACGCTACCGCGGCTCTGCCTGGCTTTCATATAGCATTAAATAACTCTTTGGTTGATTTCAATAGATAACGGCCATTTTATTTCTGTAGAGACAACAGTTGGACGGAGACAACACGCTAAGATTTCACCATGGTAAGATTAGACCATGGTGGCGTATGTGGCCTAGGGTTAGTGACTCGGTCTATTAACCCCGATGTTCTGAGTTCGAATCATGCTGCGGACAGTTTGGTTGCAAATTGTTTGCGTGGATTTTAACAAAAGAACGATGGCACCACCCGTTCAGAAAGCAATGGCAAACTACTGAACGTAATAATGCCTAGAAAATCACAAACAGCGTTAAAAGCTGGAGTTGATTCGCAAAGTCCTGTAAAGGATATGCAATTAGAGGAAGATTAGACTACGCTAAGATATGATATCGCTAAAAGTTTAGAACAATAAAATTTGACCAGATTAGATTTGAACAGACAAAGATTTGATCGCGCTGAAATTTGACCACTGTAAGATTTGACCACTGTAAGATTTGACCACGGTAAGATTTGACCACGGTAAGATTTGACCACGGTAAGATTTGACCACGGTAAGATTTGACCACGCTAATACTTGACCATGGTATGATTCGGCTACTCTAAGATTCGAACCCGCTAAGATTTGCCAGGTTATGTTTGGAAAGAAATATGTATGTCTTTAGCTCTACCGAATAATTCTTTGAGAGTGGACAAAGTGAGCGCTGACTTTACGGAAATTTACAAGAGATTTTGGCACCAGCTAACACTGCAAGAGTTCAACACATAGTTGTCGACGGACATCGGACAGACGGGGAATCCTATGCTCCTATGCTCATAATAAAACCAAATGTAAATAATATGAGAAGAAATGATTATGTTGAAAGAAGAGAAAAAAATGTACATAGAAGAACATATGGAAGCAAGATACAAAAATACACATAAGTGAGATCATTAAATGTGACTTAATGAATGAGTGTATTAATGAGTGAGTGTAGTATTGCGTGGGTGGATTAATGAGTTAGTGTATTATTGCGTGAGTGGATTAATGAGTGAGTGTGTTAATGGGTGAGTGTATTAATGAGTGAGTATATTAATAAGTGAGTGTATTAATGAAGGAGTGTATTAATGAGTGTGAGTATTAATCAGTGTGAGTATTAATGAGTAAGATCATTAACTGTGACCTAATGAATGAGTGAATTAATGAGTGCGTGTATGAATGAGTGAGTGCATTAATGTGTGAGTAAAATGTTGAGTGCGCGTATTAATGCATTAGTGTACTAATGAGTAAAAGAAAGAATAAATGTATGAAAGGAAGAAAACAAAGAAACAGTGAATTAAGAATGAATGAATGCATTAAAGGAAGGAAGACAGAATGAGTGATTGAAAGAAAAGAACAAAAGAATGAGTATATTATAAAAAGTAATAACTTGTTAATGAAAGAATAAATATTTAAAAAAAAAAAAAAATGAAGGAATGATTGAAGCATTTCCACCACCAGCAGTAATATTACTGCACAGTCTCTTTGAATATCTGTATTACCTGTTGCAGTCTCTTGGAATTTCTGTATTACCTATTACAGTCTCTTTGAATATATGTATTACCTGTTACAGTCTCTATGACTATCTGTATTACCTGTTACAGTCTCTTTGAGTATCTGTATTACCTGTTACAGTCTCTATGACTATCTGTATTACCTGTTACAGTCTCTATGACTATCTGTATTACCTGTTACAGTCTCTATGACTATCTGTATTACCTGTTACAGTCTCTTTGAGTATCTGTATTACCTGTTGTTGTTTATTTTATTTTTTTTGACCGGTGTAACATCTTTGTCAAAGTCTATATGTAGCGAGCTGTGAAATTCGTCACTCCTGTTGTAATGTTTGCTTGATAAAGGCGTTTTGGTCGAAACGTTGCTGTATATTGTCATTGTTTTTGTATTTTGTAAAACTACAGCACTTTGTTATTACGTGTTTCGTCCTTCTACATAGTTTTACTGCCGTCTCCATCTATATTGATATTACCTGTTACAGTTTCTTTGAATATCTGTATTACCTCCTGCTAGAGTGAATAACAGAACGAACAAATGAACAAATAGATGAATCTATTGATTGATCTATTAAAATATATCTATCTTGTGATAACTAAATTGTTTCAGTATACCTCGCACTCGACAATTTTTAAATATTCTTTTTTTCCAACTAGAATTGTCACATTAGAAATAAATTATTGATCTTTGAAAGCAATTGTTTACATTCTATGACTAATTGTGATTTATATTGTTATTGTGATTTATATTGTTATTGTGATTTATATCGTTATTGTGATTTATATTGTTATTGTGATTTATATTGTTATTGTGATTTATATTGTTATTGTGATTTATATTGTTATTGTGATTTATATCGTTATTGTGATTTATATTGTTATTGTGATTTATATTGTTATTGTGATTTATATTGTTATTGTGATTTATATTGTTATTGTGATTTATACTGTGATTGTGATTTATATTGTTATTTAGATTTATATTGTTATTGTGATTTATATTGCTATTGTGATTTATATTGTTATTGTGATTTATATTGTTATTGTGATTTATATTGTTATTGTGATTTATATTGCTATTGTGATTTATATTGTTATTGTGATTTATATTGTTATTGTGATTTATATTGGTATTGTGATTTATATTGTTTGAAACTCAAAGTCGAATATTGATTGATTGATTGATAAATTGATTGATTGATTGATTGATTGATTGAAGCAGTGTCGATACTAATGTAAACAATCTAGAATATATCTGTGAAACGAAAACTGAAGACGCAAGTTATTGAGTACTAAAAATATTAATAAGCAAATTACTAGAATAACAAGAGTATTTTCAGTCTTAGTTTAGAGCCACAAGGAAAGAGAAACAATGAAATAATAAACAAAATTCTCAAAAATGTATCCCATAAACCTGTACACATATGTACGTCATAAACTTGTACACATATGTACGTCATAAACTTGTACACATATGTACGTCATAAACTTGTACACATATGTTCGTCATAAACGTGTACACATATGTTCGTCATAAACTTGTACACGCATGTACGCCAAAACTTGTACACACATGTACGCTATAAACGTGTACACATATGTACGTCATAAATGTGTACACATCTGTATGTCATAAACTTGTACACATATGTATGTCATAAACTTGTACACACATACGCCCCATAAACTCGCACACTCATGCACACCACAAACCCGCTCAGACATACACACCACAAACTCGTTTATACCTACACACCACAAACTCGTTTATACCTACACACCACAAACTCGTTTATACCTACACACCACAAACTCACTCATACCTACACACCACAAACTCACTCATACCTACACACCACAAACTCACTCATACCTACACACCACAAACTCGCACACACATGCACGACACACATGATCCTCTTAACGCTCCCACACACACATGCATCCCCAAAACGAAACACTAACTCTCTAACGCAACAAACCCTTACTTCTCATCCACCATGCACACACATATACACTAGAACCCATCCAGCATAAACACCCCTGACAGCCACACGCACACCTACACTATACTTAAATCGATTTAAACAACACATATTCGCCAAATGTCAAATCTGTGTATGGCGAACATCCATGTAACTAACATTTGCACGTGATGGTACTTGCATCCAGCCTTCGTCCTTTAATTAGCAATGTCAGTCATGCATGGTTGAACTTAGGCTTTCAAATTCATCCCAACTTCTCCCCGCTCTCTCTACTATAAGCTAATGTAGTTATTATTTTTTTTTTTAAATAGACGGACTGGCATCCAAAGTGGAGACTGACACGCAGGTAAATAGACACACACAGCCACACACACACCAACACACACATCTCTCTCTCTCTCTCTCTCTCTCTCTTGACACACACACACAAACCATCGGGGTCTCTGTGCTGTAGAGGTTAGCTGCTCGCTTATCGTGTCAAAGGTACCAGGTTCGCTTCCTTGTGGAGCCATCTGGACATTTTTCCGAGATCCCACATCTCAGTGTAGGTGAGATCGAGTTTCTAGTGTTATCGGAGACGGACGATAAAACGTAGGTCCCGTGTTCAGTTTGAGCATGTAAAAGAACCATTGACAGTTCAAAATCGAGAAGAGCAGGCTGGAAATCCGCTGCCCTGGCAAAATTCATTAGGAAAGATTCAAAATAAAATTCCTACAAAAATATCGACACCATCTTCAAAACTACATCAGGGACCCTCGTTGGTGCTACGAAGGTTGTGCACTGCCCTTGAGATCTTCCTGTGTAAGAAAGAGATCGGAGCACACATGGTTACTCACCGAAGTGCAATGACTATGGTCCTATCATTCCATCAATCAACCCGCATATATATATATATCAATTCACCTCTATCTTCGACTTTTAATAATGCTCTTTACCTACATATATATAAAGTAAAAAAGTAAAGGAACCCTTTCATACCTTGGGGTATATAGGGCAATACAGTGTTAGGCCTGTATTTTTCATTGACCGTCGGCACGCGATGCGGTCAGCATCACACCGGTCGCCTTTACTTCCCAGAGCATGTCTGGTTGAGGCTGCGGTCGACCTGAGAGCCGTCGCGGTCCAGGAAAATTCCACGCCCACAATGGGAGCTGAACCCGACCACCAGCCTTGAGAAGCGAGTTCACTAACAACTACATTACGCGGCTCTATATATATATATATATATATATATAAGTAAGGACCATAAAGAACTAAAAAAAATCAAAGAAAACTGGCTGATGCTACAAAAACAGAAGAACAAAATTAAAGTATTTTAGACACATAAAGAGACACAAAGGGTTGGAGAGGACAATTATGGAAGGAGGCATCCCGCAAAGAGGAGAAGAGGAAGACCATGGGGACGATGGATTCAGGATTTAACTGATGATTTGAGCATGACGGATGCAGAGGCAGGACATCTGATCCGTGTGAGAGAGAAATTCTGAGGGAATGTGATAGTGGTTAAGTTCTGCTCGAGACAAGCTATTTGATGATGATGATGATGATGATGATGATGATGATGATGATGATGATGATGATGATGAGATGATGATGATGATGATTCACTTTTAGTTCAGTATTTCTAGAAATGGTCTTATTCTTTATCTTCTTCAACGCCCCACTTGTTAACCACTCTTTGTCATTTGTATATTATCTGAGCCTAAGAGAGATTGTACTGTGTCAGTTATGCGTCTACAAGTAGGCCAGCACATCCGATTTCTGCTACGCTTTTTATTTACTAGGGTGGCTACCTAGGTCCAACATCAGTCGCCTCATAAGTCTCATTGTAGGTTGCAGTGGTACTATTCTTTGCTTCCCTTGCGGGCCCCGACAACACACGGGCGAGAAAGTTCTAAAAAAACCTAATGATTTAATTCATTTCACGGGGTTTCCTCATATAGCCCTCCTGACAAGCCACAAGTAAAGGGCATAGCACACAGCACAGTTTCAGCAGAAATCTTAAGGGATCTCGAAAAAATGCTCGTTTGAACCGAGCGACGGGATCCCGATTCGAACCCACGACATTCACAACGCGATACAAACTGTTTAACCACAACGTCACATACCCCTACACCACTCCGTACATCCTTCACTTTATCAATCACTCACTCTTTATATTATTAATTATAACAGTTCCACGCTCTTTATATCATTTATGTATATCGTCCCTAGTTATGTGCATTTATTATACCGCTACTCGCTCCGCAACAATTTATTGTTACCTTTACTCACGCTTCATATTATTTATTGTACACGCTCCTCACTCTTCACAAGAATTATCACCAGTTATTCGCTGTTCATTTCACTAATTTATTCGTCACTCGCGCTTCATATCATTTATAACATCCACTCCTCGCTCTTTATTTCCGTAATTTATTCGTCACTCGCTCTTCATAACATTTATAAACCCTCTCCTCGCTCCTTATTTCATTATTGTAATCGTCACTCGCCCTGCATATCGTTTTTACACCTTCTCCTCGCTCTTCATGTAACTAATTTAATCGCTACTCGTTCATCATATAATTTACACCAAACCAATGTGCAACGTATACACGTTCTTGGCAAAGATCAAACATATCACAAAGAGTGATTAAAATTGGTCGTAAAGAACGAACGCAAAGAAGAAGAAGAAGAAGGTATAATTTACTACACCCTCTACTCGCTCTTCACATCAATTATTACACCTTGTCAAGGCTATTTATCTCACTCATTTAATCCAGACTCGCTCTTCTTATCATTTATTACACCCGCTCCTCGCTCTTTATTTCACTAATTTAATCGGCATTCACTTTTATATAATTTATTATATCCGCTCCTCGCTCTTCATATAATTTATTTTAACTTCCACTCGCTATTTATATCATTTATTATACATATTCCACGCTCTATATATCATTTATGTAAACATTCACTCGCTCAGTGACAAGATTGATGCGATCTATTATTCTCTCTACCAAACCGAGACCTGGACGATGATAAAGAAAGACAGAATATCACTGTTATGTTCTCCCAGGTTTGTACTGTAAAAAAGTTAATTGCATATCTTTTACACTTTTTTAATGCTGTTTGGGATATTTTTCTAGGCATTATTACGTTCAGTAGTTTGTCATTGCTTTCTGAACGGGTGGTGCCATCGTCCTTTGTTAAAATCCACGCGAAACAATTTGGAACCTATATATCCGCAGCGTGATTCGAACTCAGAACGTCGAGGTTAATAGACCGAGTCACTAACCCACTGCGCCACTGGTTTGTACTATATTCAAGTTATCCTCTTACTCTGCTTAGCTTCTATTATTCTCTCTATCAAACCGAGACCTGGACGATGATAAAGATGGACAGAATGTCACTGTTATGTCACCCAGGTTTGTACTATATTCAAGCTATTGTCTTACTCTGCTCAGTCTCTGTTATTCTCTCTATCAAACCAAGACCTGGACGATGATAAAGATAGACAGAATGTCACTGTTATGTCACCCAGGTTTGTACTATATTCAAGCTATCCTCTTATTCTGCTCAGTCTCTGTTATTCTCTCTATCAAACCAAGACCTGGACGATGATAAAGATAGACAGAATGTCACTGTTACGTCACCCAGGTTTGTACTATATTCAAGCTATCCTCTTATTCTGCTCAGTCTCTGTTATTCTCTCTATCAAACCAAGACCTGGACGATGATAAAGATAGACAGAATGTCACTGTTATGTTCACCCAGGTTTGTACTATATTCAAGCTATTCTCTTACTCTGCTCAGTCTCTGTTATTCTCTCTATCAAACCAAGACCTGGACGATGATAAAGATAGACAGAATGTCACTGTTATGTTCACCCAGGTTTGTACTATATTCAAGCTATCCTCTTATTCTGCTCAGATTCTATTTTATTTCCTTCCACTTGACATATCTCATCATTTTTTTCCCCTCTCAACATGACAAATCCGGTATTCTCCATTTTCTCAGACAGTCCTATTACTTGAGATTGAGGACCTGTCGAATCTGAAGGCCGGCAGGTTCCTATAGCTAATGAGAAGCTGAACGAACCTTAGATGTGTCCCATCAGAACTAATGTTTATTCAGGAGAAGAACTCGCAGACTAAACTGCCAACGCTCAGGGGGCATCCGTTCAAAATATGTTTGTATAGAAAGCAGAGAGATGATTACTCGCTAGCTTAAATATCATACACATACACACATATGAATATATGAAAATGTATAGACAGATATAAGTACATTATATGTAAACACAGGGGCGGCTCGTCATTAATGGTCAGTGGGACCCGGCCCCACAAAATCGAAAGGGGAAAACTTCTCGGAATAGACAAATAATAGTAAATACTCCAAAACCATGATTTTTCCGAAAATTTGTGTTTGGCCCCCACCAAGAAAAATGAACACGAGCCACCACTGTGTAAACATATAAGGTTTACTTCCAATATATAGAAGTGTATACGATACAGAGAGACTGAGAACGCCATCTCGTTGAGTTTCTTGTCAAAACAAAATGGGGAGGAAGGAAATTTCTTTCTTTTCTCCAATCCTGTTTTACCCCACAGCGTCAGGATAAGAAGAGATTTCTAGAACGAGCTCTTGTACGCGCTTCATAAATAGTACAAACACAAATACATACATAGAAACGGAAACATAATTACTTATACATATAACTACCGGAACATACATAATCTCTCTCACTCTCACACACGCACGCACACACATATATAGATATATGTATATAACTTAGAATCTTCATACCAACACCAGCTGTTGTAAAATTAGTCAAACGGCGGAGTCTGACAGGATAGCAAACCGCTCTAGTAAATCAAATCTTCCAAGCTATTAGGGTCGACGTCTTCATAGCAGCTGTCTTCATTCTCCGGCTGAAAGTAATTGGTGTGTATAATTGGTACCGCTTGTTGACCAATGAGAGAAATATGATGATGTTTTAAGATTTAACTGATGATGTTTCTAGTGCAGGAATAGAAAGACAGACAAATAGACAAATAGAGAAATAGAATGATGTTAGATTTAACTGATGACGTTTCTAGTGCAAGAATAGAAAGATAGACAAGTAGACAAATAGAGAAATAGAATGATGTTAGATTTAACTGATGATGTTTCTAGTGCAAGAATAGAAAGATAGACAAGTAGACAAATAGAGAAATAGAATGATGTGAGATTTAACTGATGATGTTTCTAGTGCAAGAATAGAAAGATAGACAAGTAGACAAATAGAGAAATAGAATGATGTGAGATTTAACTGATGATGTTTCTAGTGAGTAACTGAAAGACAGACAAAGTAGACAAATAGAGAAATAGGAAACTGAGGAGCAGCAGAAGTTGCTTCTAGTGATGTATAAAAAGAAAGAAAAATGAACATGAAATGGGACAAATTTAGAAGTGATGAAATCAGAAAATTGTCTGGTTAACCACTTGTAACATCTGTTATAAGAAAGAGAAGATGGGGATATGTTGGACGTACTCTGAGACGAAATGATCAAAGAATAAGAAAGCAGACATTGAATTTCGAGACAAAAGGTTCGAGAAGAAAAGAACGCCCCAGGAAAACCCTGAAACGAGCTTTACTGAGAGAGGTGAGAAATATCGGACTCAGTTTTATAGACAAGATTGAGCGAGTTGCCCAGGATAGAGCGGTGTGGAAGAATTGCTTCTTATGAAACGTGTAACGGTACGAGATGAATTTAATATTAATAGAAAGAAAATCAAGTATGAACAAATAGAAAGAAAATCAAGTATGGACAAATAGACAGAAAATCAAGTATGGACAAATAGAAAGAAAATCAAGTATGGACAAATAGAAATAAAATCAAGCATGGACAAATAGAAAGAAAATAAAGTATGAACAAATAGAAAGAAAATCAAGTATGAACAAATAGAAAGAAAATCAAGCATGGACAAATAGAAAGAAAATCAAGTATGGACAAATAGAAAGAAAATCAAGTATGAACAAATAGAAAGAAAATAAAGTATGAACAAATAGAAAGAAAATCAAGTATGAACAAATAGAAAGAAAATCAAGTATGAACAAATAGAAAGAAAATCAAACATGGACAAATAGAAAGAAAATCAAGCATGGACAAACAGGAAGAAAATCAAGTATGAACAAATAGAAAGAAAATCAAGTATGAACAAATAGAAAGAAAATCAAGTATGAACAAACAGGAAGAAAAGTATGGACAAATAGAAAGAAAATAAAGTATGGACAAATAGAAAGAAAATCAAGTATGAACAAACAGGAAGAAAAGTATGGACAAATAGAAAGAAAATAAAGTATGGACAAACAGGAAGAAAAGTATGGACAAATAGAAAGAAAATCAAGTATGAACAAACAGGAAGAAAAGTATGGACAAATAGAAAGAAAATAAAGTATGGACAAACAGGAAGAAAAGTATGGACAAATAGAAAGAAAATAAAGTATGGACAAACAGGAAGAAAAGTATGGACAAATAGAAAGAAAATCAAGTATGAACAAATAGAAAGAAAATCAAGTATGGACAAATAGAAAGAAAATCAAGTATGGACAAATAGAAAGAAAATCAAGTATGAACAAATAGAAAGAAAATCAAGTATGAACAAATAGAAAGAAAATCAAGTATGAACAAATAGAAAGAAAATCAAGTATGGACAAATAGAAAGAAAATCAAGTATGGACAAATAGAAAGAAAATCAAGTATGAACAAATAGAAAGAAAATCAAGTATGAACAAATAGACAGAAAATCAAGTATGGACAAATAGAAAGAAAATCAAGTATGAACAAATAGACAGAAAATCAAGTATGGACAAATAGAAAGAAAATAAAGTATGAACAAATAGAAAGAAAATCAAGTATGAACAAATAGAAAGAAAAGTATGGACAAATAGAAAGAAAATCAAGTATGAACAAATAGAAAGAAAATCAAGTATGAACAAATAGAAAGAAAATCAAGTATGGACAAATAGACAGAAAATCAAGTATGAACAAATATAAAGAAAATCAAGTATGGACAAATAGACAGAAAATCAAGTATGGACAAATAGAAAGAAAAGTATGGACAAATAGAAAGAAAATCAAGTATGAACAAATAGAAAGAAAATCAAGTATGAACAAATAGAAAGAAAATCAAGTATGGACAAATAGACAGAAAATCAAGTATGAACAAATAGACAGAAAATCAAGTATGGACAAATAGATAGAAAATCAAGTATGAACAAATAGAAAGAAAATCAAGTATGGACAAATAGAAAGAAAATCAAGTATGGACAAATAGACAGAAAATCAAGTATGGACAAATAGACAGAAAATCAAGTATGGACAAATAGAAAGAAAATCAAGTATGGACAAACAGGAAGACAAGTATGGACAAATAGAAAGAAAACGAGTATAGACAAACAAAAAAAAAGAAAATGTTCTGGCGTTTCAGGAAATACAGAAAAAAGGTAATATAATAAACATCTAAGTGAACATGGCGTCCCCAAAGGTGCGAGGTTCTTGTCAGTTATAGCTATATGACTGTCAACGACAAATCGCTTACAGAGTAACCAGCACCATTGTGGATTCGGTTTTTTCCGTCAGCTATTAAAGTATAGATGCTCATCTTCAGCCTTGGTGGCTAAGAGGTGTACAGGGATTTGAATATAGTTCGGTAGTGTTCAATCCATGGTTACTGAGATATTCTGATGTGCCTGTCCTACATGCAGTAGAGATAGTAAAGTACTCACGCTCTCGACGCAAACTATACCGATCACACAAAGTGTTGAACTTGGATGATAGGGGTCTTTGTGGGTTAGAGGTTAGATGCTCGCCTCTCGTTATAAAGGTACTCGGTTCGCTCACTCGTGTAGCCATATGTCCAGAGATCCCGATCTCAGTGTAGGTGAGATCCAGTTCCTAGTCCTTGCGGTGACGGACGATAAAACGTAGGTCTGGTGTTCAAGTTAAGCAAGCAATAGAACCCATTGGCATTTCAAAATCGAGAAGAGTTGGCTGGAAAGCCGCAGCCCCTATAAAATTAATTTAAAAGATTAATGAATAAAATTCCGATAAAATAGTTTCACATCTTCTAAATTATATTGGAGTCTCTCACCGGTGCTACGGAGTTCATGCACTGCCACTGAGATCTTCCTATGTAAGAAAGAGACCAGAGAACATATGGTTACTCACCGTCTTATCAATCAATCAATCAATCAATCAATCAAACAATAAATCAAACTTGGTTGATTAGGAGGATCACAAACAAACAACAATAACAAGAGCAAACAAACAACAACAACAGTTGTGTTTTGCTGACCATGATTATTGTTGTCTTTTTTCCTTTATTTTTAAACAACACAACAGCAGTGCTATTTCTGATATACAACATTTTCAGTTTTTTTTTGTACTTAAAGTTGACATAATTAAAGGGAGAGAAATGCAAGTAACTCTTACTTTCCACATTTATTTCCCTTTGATAGTATTTGGATTTTGTTCCCTGCAAAAAGTCTCGGTTGAATCAGGTGTCCAGAAATATGATGTATATTACCAGCTCACAAGAACAGATCAAGACTAGAAGTGTCACAACACCAGCTCACAAGAACAGATCAAGACTAGAAGTGTCACAACATCAGCTCACAAGAACAGATCAAGACTAGAAGTGCCACAACATCAGCTCACAAGAACAGATCAAGACTAGAAGTGCCACAATATCAGCTCACAAGAACAGATCAAGACTAGAAGGGCCACAACATCAGCTCACAAGAACAGATCAAGACTAGAAGTGCCACAACATCAGCTCACAAGAACAGATCAAGACTAGAAGTGCCACAATATCAGCTCACAAGAACAGATCAAGACTAGAAGTGCCACAACATCAGCTCACAAGAACAGATCAAGACTAGAAGTGTCACAACATCAGCTCACAAGAACAGATCAAGACTAGAAGTGTCACAACACCAGCTCACAAGAACAGATCAAGACTAGAAGTGCCACAACATCAGCTCACAAGAACAGATCAAGACTAGAAGTGTCACAACACCAGCTCACAAGAACAGATCAAGACTAGAAGTGTCACAACACCAGCTGACAAGAACAGATCAAGACTAGAAGTGTCACAACACCAGCTCACAAGAACAGATCAAGACTAGAAGTGTCACAACACCAGCTCACAAGAACAGATCAAGACTAGAAGTGCCACAACATCAGCTCACAAGAACAGATCAAGACTAGAAGTGTCACAACATCAGCTCACAAGAACAGATCAAGACTAGAAGTGTCACAACACCAGCTCACAAAAACAGATCAAGACTAGAAGTGCCACAACATCAGCTCACAAGAACAGATCAAGACTAGAAGTGTCACAACACCAGCTCACTAGAACAGATCAAGACTAGAAGTGTCACAACATCAGCTCACAAGAACAGATCAAGACTAGAAGTGCCACAACATCAGCTCACAAGAACAGATCAAGACTAGAAGTGTCACAACACCAGCTCACAAGAACAGATCAAGACTAGAAGTGTCACAACATCAGCTCACAAGAACAGATCAAGACTAGAAGTGCCACAACATCAGCTCACAAGAACAGATCAAGACTAGAAGTGTCACAACACCAGCTCACAAGAACAGATCAAGACTAGAAGTGTCACAACACCAGCTGACAAGAACAGATCAAGACTAGAAGTGCCACAACATCAGCTCACAAGAACAGATCAAGACTAGAAGTGTCACAACACCAGCTCACTAGAACAGATCAAGACTAGAAGTGTCACAACACCAGCTCACAAGAACAGATCAAGACTAGAAGTGCCACAACATCAGCTCACAAGAACAGATCAAGACTAGAAGTGCCACAACATCAGCTCACAAGAACAGATCAAGACTAGAAGTGTCACAACACCAGCTCACTAGAACAGATCAAGACTAGAAGTGTCACAACACCAGCTCACTAGAACAGATCAAGACTAGAAGTGCCACAATATCAGCTCACAATAACAGATCAAGACTAGAAGTGCCACAACAAACTAGGCTTCTCTCTGTTCAACAAGCTAAAATTATTTATCATTGTTTATTTGATGATTATCTTCATCGCACATTGAACATGTCCATAATTGGTCCGATTCCCTTGTAGGCATGGATTTCAACGTGTTTAAACTAACAACTTACATTTTGTGTTGGTTTGATGTATCTACTAGGCATTCTCTTGTGGTTTTCTCATCTTGCTGCACCTATCAGTATCATTCTGAGATCACATCTCAAGAAAATGACTTGGCTGTACACACCTGGACATGCTGGAGTGCAGGGTAACGAGCGTGCTGACTTTCTTGCAAACAATGCCCCGACTCAAGCGGGCAGAAGTATGGACAAAGCCGATATCATCAATGCGGTACTCTATCAATTGTGTGACATGGGCAAGTCTCAGACACTGGAACGAGTTCGAGAATAAGACGTTAAGGTTTTACATGCCAGACAGTGTCGTCTTCGTGGTAGAGAGAGAAGATATAGTAATCAACTTCTCATGGGTACGGTGAGCAAATGGACTTTGGGGTGGCTGCTGCAGCGGAGGACAGAGCACGAATGGGAATGCCCAATGTGCCATGGCGTCAATCGCATAACATAACATAACATATCGATATGCATAACTTGCGTAACAGAGACAGAGAATACACTTTAAAATCTTCAGAGCATATGTTTTCTCTTACAGCGTTGATGATGTCGCTTTTATTTATAGAAGGTCCATTTTTGATCGCATCATTGCTCGCCAGTACATCCACTCTTTTATTGCTCTTGACTCCAGCACGACCTGGTACAAAGATGAAGGTTAGTTTCTGGATTGTCACATTTTGTATTAATTAAATCCACTGCCTACGTACATACACGGTCGTGACCTTCTATTTCATGCTCGTAGAGTCGCTGAGCATGCATGTATGGGTGAATATATACGTCTATAGCGACACCAGAGATTTTGTCACCACCATAACCTCTATAGTCATGCTGCTGGTAGTTGTCGCCGTGAACCGTCAGGGAAGGGGAAGGGGGCATAAGCAGTGACATCAATATAAAATTTGAAATATTTAATGGGTGGCATTTCAAAGTCTTGCATCATACTGAGAAAATATACCGCACGGTCCTGCATATGGTCACTTGCCTCTTTAATGACTATTCATTGAGTTCTAGCAGTAAAGGCCCATGCACTCCGACTGTGTCGAATCACAGAACCATCAGTGCAGACAGCAGCATCTTCCTCCGATGTTGTAGTCATTTATTAACGCTTCAATCACTTCGTTGACTATTGTAGGCAGCAAATCTCCACGTGGTTTGTTCATCGTGGTGACAACTACAAAGACACGTTTGAGGTATAGCAAAGGGACACAACTAAATAATATACAAATTAAACTATAAAAAAGCAACGGTTATCTAAGGGAAGTAATTTTGTTTAAACGCAGATTTAAAGTTATATAAATGTGAGGTTTATTGAACGGCATTACGGGGTCAAAAGGCTCATGAGGTCATGGTGGTAACACGAGCCAGGGTTAGCAGAGGGCGCGCTAACCAAGACCCTGCCCTAACCTCCACGCGGTGACCCTGGAAACAGACTCTGGTTCTGGTCTGGCTAAGAGGGGCAGGGATCGGGGAGAGGAAATTACTGGTAGTGGTAGCAGTGCAATTACGGAAATACGATAAAGATACATACAAATAAAATGCACAATTCTACTGACCGATGTCCAAGATATTGCCCAAGTCCCTGAACGCAAAGAAACAGCAACGAAACGTCTCAGACATGGATGAGAGGTGCATCCAGTGACCAAACGTATGCCCACGTAGGGCGAAGCTCGAAGCCCTGAGGAGGGGGCAAACATTGCCAGCCCGTCGGCAAGAATAAATAAGACAGGACCGTAACGAATGAAAGTCTACCCTCGTGTTGGTGCGAGAGAAGATTGCAGCTGACCCCGCATTGGTAGCCTGGTGCAGATACATGTACTGGGCAAGGTTTGCCGAGCGCAAAAGAACAAGTTGCGTTTAGTGCATAACGAAACTACCCGCCCTGGGAAAACCGTGCAAGGTACTGTGCGATTAAAATTAACATCCCCGGAAGAACTGAGGTTGGTGATGCCTAACGGAACTGCCAGCCTTGGGGCAACTGGGCAAGGTTCGATTGCAGTCGTAACTAACATCCCCGGAATAACTGGGGCGGGTGATGGCGGCGAGCGCAAAATCCTCAGTTACGCTCATAGTGCCCACTGAAACGACCCTCTACATTGTTTGTACTCGGCCCCATGCCAGTGCTTTCGAGGTTAATTGCAAATTGCCACGTACCGATACGCGTCTAGAAAAGGCTGAGAATGTTCCTTCTCCGGATCAAACTAAAAATGTACGGTAAAGCAAGGCCGACAATGTACGGATCAAACAGGAAGTTCGGGTCTGAACATTGGCGAAGGCCGATACTTTACACGGTGTCTTATACGAGTAAGACGCCGTCCGAGGATAAGCTTACAAGCCCCGAGAAATATTTCTCAGTCAGAACGGGCATAAACAGCGTAACTCACTGTCCCGGCGTAGATCACAAAGCCCAAAAATACGGCAAAGCTGATCGTACCCTAGGGGAAAGCTCACCCTAGTAAATCAAAAGCTGGCTGAAAACGAACACCCCACCGAAGGATAAGCAACTGGGCTCCAATAGGTGCTGAAGGCTGGTGCACGTACATTACGTTCGGATGTTTGGCTGTTTATATATCACAATGAGAATGATTAAAACAGGCCTAGAACGATCGAAGAAGAAGAAGAAGAACGGCATTACGAGTTCCTGTCTAACTAACAGTAATTGTACAATCAAGTTTTTCTGTGTCCATATTAGCATCGGCTTGGTTATAAGTTAGTGAAAGATATATATTAATAGGACATTCATGTAATAGTGGTGAATCTACAACACTAACCAGACTGCAAGAACTCCAAGTCAAGTGTGGTGTAGTTAGACAAAACACGTAATCACAAAGTACTGTAGTTTTACAAATTACAAAAACAATGACAAAATACAGCAACGTTTCGACCACCAAGGCCTTTATCAAGCAAACGAACAACAGGAGTGACAAATTAAAAAAAACATGGACGACCAAAAACAAACGTTTCTAATGAAAATCTGGAAATAAAAACGAAAATCTGGGAATATGTTGCATGTATTCAAGTTATATATTTACTAGATTTTTCATTGTTTCTCTTCCGTTCTATTTCTAGTTTTTATGTGTGTATTTTGTGTTACAATTATTTCGTTATTCGTTTTTATTCCCAAATTTTCGTTTTTGTTTCCAGATTTTCATTAGAAACGTTTGTTTTTGGTCGTCCATTTGTTTTTTTAATTTGTCACTCCTGTTGTTCGTTTGCTTGATAAAGGCCTTATTGATCGAAACGTTGCTGTATTTTGTCATTGTTTTTGTAATTTGTAAAACTACAGTACTTTGTGATTACGTGTTTTGCCAATCAAATAGTTTTACTGCAGTCTCATATATATTTTGTGAATATGTAGCTAGACAAGTGCTGGTAGCCACAGAAGAATAGTAAACTAACAAAGAACCGGTGTCGTTAGTCGGCTGAGGGAAATACTGGAGCACTTATGGACTAATTGGTTCAACGTGCAGTGATGATGATCCGATGACTAAACTAAATTAAACATATATTAATAGGACGAACTAATGAGAACCTGAAACAAACTTTGCTGAGAGAGGCAAGAAATATCAGTCTCAGTTTCATGGAGGAGATTGAGCGAGTTGCCCAGGATAGATCGGTATGGAGAATTTACTTTCAGGCCCTATGTAATATATAACGGCACGACAGGAATTATTATTATTATTATTATTATTATTATTATTATTATTATAATGCATAATATACGTAGGACGAGAGATAAGGGTCGTTGTTTATGTTGTGAAGTTGTTAAACAAATTCGTATTGGGTTAGAATTCAGACCGCTGTGTTAGATTCACAAGACACCAGAGTGGTTATCGTGGTTCAAATTGGGGGTGTAAGGAATAGGAAGACTGTTACCTGCCACGCATGTCGCAAGCGGCACCTAAGGAGGTTAGGCGTGGGGCTAGCTATCCCACACCGTAAAAAATACTAGATGGCAACAGAACGAAGAGCGAACCGGACACATCGCCGAAGGATAAGCACCAGAGCTCCAAATGGTACTGAAGATGTAACGTAAAACACACCAATGCTAAGGCTGCATGAATCAGATTTCCACATAAATGGAATTTATGGGGAGATCTGGTACATTTGTCTGGGCGGTGATCGCGAGAGAGAGAGAGATTCACGAGAGAATGTTGTTCCCAAATATCTATAAGATTGTTTCTGGTTGCCGAAGTTATAGAGTTCATACTTTGAGAAATACTCCCTGCAGGCAGGTAGAGTGCCATTTCTGTAGAGAGTGACAGAGCCATATGCTTAAACTCAGTGCAATGAAGTCAATCCTTCGACTTTAGAACTATTAAGTTTGATTTAGTTGGAAACGTTATCTTTAAAACGTATATTGCGGTTTTGTAACAAGGTGTGTTAGACTGGTTTTAATATAGCCCAATAAATGTAGGATCATTTCAGATGTATAAGTCCACAGACGATATATGACTAGCTAAGCATAAGAGATACCCGCATCACATTTGTTTTCTTTATTTTTATTATTCATCTTTCAACTCCGAACAGAGAACAGATCTTCAATAAACCTCTTACATCCATTCCTCTCTCTTGCTATTCTTTCGAATTCTTTCCACGTCTAGCCTTTTTTTTTTATATCAGTCTCCAGCTCTGTTTTTCAGATATTTCTAGTCCTTTACAAACTCCACCTTCTGATTATATATGTTCTGTGCCGTGTAAGAAAAACCACTGTCCGGGTCAAAATCATTAAATCAGGATTAAAATAAAATTCCGTCACCAATTTTTACCATCTACAAAATGACATACAGACACTCTCTGGTGCTACGGAGTTCATGTACTACCGCTGAGATCTTCCTAAGTAAGACATAGATCGGTAGACATATGGCTGCTCACCGAAGAGCAGTGAGGATGATCGTATCAGTCAATCAATAAATCAATCAATCAGTTCCAGGAAAAGTTGTAAATGTGTACTCTTCATTCCGTCTCAGATGTCAGTATAAATATATTCACAATAAGCAGTGGTTCGTATCAGATTGTCCAGATCTCTAAATATCTTATCATGAAATGGCACCGTTGGCGTCCAGTGAAATCTTCTCTGCTGTTCATGAAAAGGATGAAAATCCTGGGCATATCCTTTACAGGACGTAGATACCAACCACAGAAAACGAGTCGTTGATTTTCTAGGCACCACTTATACGTTCATTAGTTTGCCATTGCTTTCTGAACGGTGAGGTTTACTTTTACCTTTCTGGTGACCTGCAGATATCTCTCTGTTTAGTTAGTTATGTGACTAACGTTCTTTTCGTGTTTAAATAATAATTCCTCTCGTACCGTTATACGTTACACAGGGCCTGCAAGTAATTTCTCCACATCGCTCTATCCTGGGCAACTCGCCCAATCTCCTCCATGAAACTGAAACCGATATTTCTTACCTCTCTCAGCAAAGATCGTTTCAGGGTCTCCTTAGGTCGTCCTCTCTTTCTTGAACCCTTTGCATCCCACTTCAATGCCTGCTTTGACATTCGTTGATAATTTCTCCTCAAGGTGTGCCCAACATATCTCCATCTTCTCTTTCTTATAACAGTTGTCACTAGTGGTTGACCAGACATTTCTCTGAGTTCATCACTTCTCCTAAATTCGTTCCATTTTATATTCATTATTTTTCGCAGACATCTATTTTCAAATGCATTCAACTTGCTTTCTATATCTTTAGTCATTTTCCAACTCTCGCTGGCATATGTTAGGATTGATACAACATTTGAATTGAAAATTCGTAATTTAGTTTTAATACTATATAACTTGCAGTTCAATATTTTATTTAGACTTTTAAAAGCTGATGTTGCTTTGCCAATTCATATCATAATTTCTTTTTAACATTTCCTGTGCAATCAAAATTGCTACCCAAATAGGTGAACTGCTCTGTTATTTTTATCATTTTAGATTCCAGTGTGATATCTGCATTACTTGCCATATGTGTCTTCATTATATTTGTTTTTTCATAGCTTATCTGCAGTCCAACTTTTGATGCTATAGATGACAAATTGTCTGTTTTTCTTTTGGCGAAACACGTAACCACAAAGTACTGTAGTTTTACAAATTACAAAAACAATGACAATATACAGAAACGTTTCGACCAACAAGGCCTTTATCAAGCAAACGAACAACAGGAGTGACGAATTTAAAAAATCAATAACAAATGGACGACAACATACGGAAACATTCAAACGTTTCTAATGAATTACTGTTTTTGTTTCTGTTTTTCTTAGCATATCTTGGTTGTTTCTACTTAACAAGGCAATATCATCTGAAAATCCAAATCTTCTAGTTGATTATTTTCTACCCAATCGATGCCAGACGGTTTTTCGTGTTTACAGACGGTTAATTGGCAAGTGTTTTATTGTGACATCTTCTTCGTTTACGATTGTCTTTCAGCTCATCCCCAGGTGAATTGTTTTCTCCATTTATTCCTAGACTTGGCAGCTGATATGGGAACTGTGCCTTTTTGATTTTGCACAAACCTCCTCTCTACCTTACTGTTTCATCCAAAGGAAAGACAAAGTCCATACTTTGGAATTAACGCAGCGTTTGCAGGGTTTGCAGGGTTTGCAGGGTTTGCAGGGTTTGCAGGGGATGTTAGAAGATGAACTACCTTATGGGTCACTCCCTCCTGATTTGTAGTCAAGGTTTACTCCTCTAGCCTCCTGCATAACAGTGTGCATAACTCCAAAGGCAATGTGGGTTTTCAATTAGAGTTTGCTCACTTAGCCTTTAGCTCTTCCGAGCCCCCTCCAGAAGACAGTGGGAAAAGTTGCATATGGTACCGTCTACTGTCATACAGTAGCAGATGAAACATCTGATCTGACATATATATATATGTAAGTATTGGTTCTTGTTTTGAACATCGTTGTAAAATATGTTCAGGAGAAATCATATTGTCTGTACCACAGTCATGCTCATCAGAGATTCCTACTTTTATCTTGTTAAGTAAGATGGCATCTCAGTCTGTTGTGACCTGTGTGGAGTCCGTGTATTACAACTTGCTCATTTCTGTAGAGTTGGTAATACTGATCATTTGTCTTTTGGTCCTAATGTTTTGTTTCCCTCTTCTTGTGTATTATCTTGTGGGAAGGTATCAATGGCGAAGTAGTTAAGTTGTTCGCCTGCCGTACTGAAAGTTGTGGGTTTAAATCTGGACCAAGACACATGTGCAATTTTTTCGTGAGATTCTTATGATTGTTGCCGGAGCTACGGAGTTCGTGTTTTGTGCAATGCTCCCAACAGAGTGTACGCCATATCTGCTGAAAAGGACGGAGCCATATGGGTAAACCCGGTGCAATGAAGTCAACCCTTCGCATTTGGACCTTTTGTTTACCTTGTGAGAAATCTTTCGTTTAGAAAAGAGAACTTGAAAGTCGTTCAATGGTTAACTTGTTTGTTGAGAACGAATGCAAACAAACACACAACGATAAACGACAGGGAAGCTGCAATGAACACAATAAGCAGCCGACAAGTGACCGCGTCCCACTGACTTGTCCTAGAAGGGTTGTAAATGTTCCTAAACCGGAGCGACCACACGCAGTAAGAAATATTAGCAAAGTATTAAATGCTCTTTGGCGTAGATCGAAGCCAAAATATACGGCGTTAAAAATATCATTAAAGAACAATCACCATACAGTGCAAAAAGGAACGCCGCGCTAGGTCAAAAAGTTTGCAAAGTACAAACGTCTCTTTGGCGTAGATCAAAGCCCAAATATACGACATCAAACGGATCATTAAAGAGAAATGTTCTCACGATGTCTAGAAAGTGTTTGACTGTCGGCAGGACAGACTCGAACATTTCCAAAGGCCGAAAATTTCGGTTTCGGATGCGCTCGTCCTACGCTAGTAGGGCTTAGATAGGTGCAACGTTCTACTGGTACTTAAACGTATACATGATCAGTGATAGAGTACTAATTCATACATCACTGATAGACAGATAGTCTGTTGACATACACATCACTGATAGACAGATAGATTACTGATGTATGCATCCCTGGTAGACAGACAGACTGCTGACACACACTTGAATGAAGGCCATGAGACACAAAGTCGCACAGGTAAAAGCTTATCTGAGAGTTTCTGCGGACACAAATCATTCTCTGCACAAATCCATAAATGAAAACAAGGGCAGGCGTTTGAAGAGAAGCCGATCCTGGATGGCCGAGGCAGAGGATGTTATTAAACAGAGCTGTAGTCTAGAGGAGCTGAGGCATGGGAAAGAATGGATGTCTATATCAGAAGATATGATTGATTACACCAGGGTTGTCAGTACACTTGGACGCTGCTGTAGAGAATGGCCCCGGGCGTCGTCAATGCGGAGATTCTTGCACTCGTCTATCAGCACTCCCATCCAGGTGATATCATTATCTACACCGATGGCTCTGTCAGACGCGGAACCAGTTCATCGTGGACTTATTCAGCACAACGAAACGGTAGCACACTTCATGAGGACTGCGGCGCTTTTGAGACAACGACATCGATCATGACTATGAAGATCACCGCCGCCTCCATGGCTCTGTCATGGGTGGCTGAGCAACAGGCAACCCATACGATTATCATATCAGACTCGATGAATATGCTTCAACTGATTGAATCTGGAAGTATGCGTGTGGAATGGGTGGACATCATTCGGAGATCACATCTCAAGAAAATGACTTGGCTGTACACGCCTGGACATGCTGGAGTGCGGGGTAACGAGCGTGCTGACTCTCTTACAAGCAATGTCCCGACTCAAGAGGGCAGAAGCATGGACAGAGCCGATGTCGGCAATGTGATACGCTATCATTTATGTGACATGAGCGAGTCTCGGGCACTGGAACGAGTTCGAGAATTAGGCATTAAGTTTGGATATGCCAGACAGTGTCATCTTCGTGGTAGAGAGAGAAGATATAGTAATCATCTTCTCATGGGTACTGTGAGCAAATGGACTTTGGATGACTGTTGCAGTGGAGGACAGAGCACGAAATGGAATACCCAATGTTCCATGACGTCGATCGCATAACATAACATAACACACTTGAATACTGACAGAACGATGACATACATGTGAGAAATGAAGAAAAAAAACACGATTTTGTCAGTCAATCACTTTATTGGCAAGTTTATGTGTAGAATGTTCCAACAAACACATTACAAAATTATTAATTACGGCTTAAAGTAACTTGTTTTACTACACTCGAGCACCACACAGTAAGAAAGGTAAAGAAACCCCCTTGTTCATATTATGAGAACCGTTGTCATTTCACTGAGGAATACAGTTTTAGGCCCGTATTTTTCATTTACTAACTACACACGGCAGCATCCATCCCGGCCGTCTTTACCCTTTTAGAGTGTATCTGATACCTAGTTGAGGTTTGGTTGACATCAATGCGGTACGGATAGGGAACAGTTTTACATTAACTGTAGGAAGTAAACCCTGGACCATACGGCTACAAAGCAAGTACACTAACCTCTTCGCTGTCCTGATTCTCAGTCAGACCCTTATACGTATAAAGCGGTTTTTTTCCTGTCCACCAGCTAAACGTCTGAAAGGGGCAGACGTTTAGCTGGTGGACAGAAAAACGCTTTAAAGACACTCTTAAAGTGTCTCTGAAATGCTTCGATATAGACAATACGTGCTGGGAATCCCTTGCGCAAGATCGCCAAATGTGGCGCTATAACAACAAAAGAGGAACCCGAATAGCTGAGAATCATCGTTTTGTTAGGTCACAGAGAAAACGAGCAGCGCGAAAAGACAGAGCACACAACACGCACATGTCTAACCTTGATCATGTATGCCCCACCTGTGGTCGGGATTCTGTTCTAGGAATGGACTCTACAGTCACCTCCGCATACACCAGAGAGGTGCAACAGCACACGTCTGAGATTGTTGTCATCATCGCTTGCGATGGACGGCTATTATACGTATATTATCTTTCAGCAGATGAAACAGTTAGGGAAGGTTATATTATCTGTCAGCAGATGAAACAGTTAGGGAAGGTTATATTATCTGTCAGCAGATGAAACAGTTAGGGAAGGTTATATTAGCTGGGACGTCTCTATGGTGAGATGGTTAATACGTTAGCCTGGCGATGTGAAAGCTGTAGGTTCGGATCCGAACCGAGTAACGTATGCAATTTGTCTGGAGATGCCTAGGATTGTTAAGGAAGCTACGGATTTCTCGCTTTGTGCAACACTCTCGGTAGGCGACGTGCCATTTCAGCCGAGAGAGATGGAGCAATATGGAGAAATCCGGTGCAATAAAGTCTATTCTTCGCCTACTTTTTGTTTTATTTTAGATAGGAACCAGTGGCGGCTCGTGATCATTTTTGTTGGTGGGGCCAGACAAATTTTTCCGGATAAATCATGGTTTTTGGTAGCTATATTTTAATTTATAAAATAATAAATACACGTTATACATTATTTTTGGTAGCTATATTTTAATTTATAAAATAATAAATACACGTTATACATTATTTTTAGTTGCTATATTTTAATTTATAAAATAATAAATACACGTTATACATTATTTTTGGTTGCTATATTTTAATTTATAAAATAATAAATACACGTTATACATTATTTTTGGTTGCTATATTTTAATTTATAAAATAATAAATACACGTTATACATTATTTTTGGTTGCTTTATTTTAATTTATAAAATAATAAATACACGTTATACATTATTTTTGGTTGCTATATTTTAATTTATAAAATAATAAATACACGTTATACATTATTTTTGGTTGCTATATTTTAATTTATAAAATAATAAATACACGTTATACATTATTTTTGGTTGCTATATTTTAATTTATAAAATAATAAATACACGTTATACATTATTTTTGGTAGCTATATTTTAATTTATAAAATAATAAATACACGTTATACATTATTTTTGGTAGCTATATTTTAATTTATAAAATAATAAATACACGTTATACATATTTTTGGTGGGGCCCAGCCCTACTGGCCCTTAATTACGAGCCGCCACTGATAGGAACCATGTGTGTAAAATGACTACGTCTGATGTGCTGACATTGTCATTCACGAGATCCTCACTCTCCGCGTTAATTAGTAATGGATTATTTGGTTCAGTTTTTCTAGACAGATATATTAACTGTAAAATTGAGGTGTTACTGAAATCTATTTCTCTCCTGGTTCAATCCTGGAAGGTTCATATACTTTCCCATGAATATCTTCTACCTTAATCATGATCTGCATTTCTTTAACACATTTTCTCCTTAACGAGTGCACAATGCACGGCGAACCAACACCGCTCTTTTAGTAATTTGCACTACCTTTTTCAGCGCAGTCCGCGACGGAACACAAGTCAGCCATTGTGTTTTTCGATCGAATCGATGAAACAGCGTGTAAACAATTGCTTCATATGAAATATGTGTCATTCATATAGTAAAACCGATTGTTCTACGTGTAACTGTAACATATTCTACAGATCTGGAAAATTCTATGATTATATGTTAAGTAGAAGCTATTTTGAACAAAAATTTTTTCGATGGTCACTACCATTATTTTGGAACCTTGAAAATTTCGCTTGGGTACTACCCATAAACATCGTATTTAGGTGAAACTGCATTATTAACTTCTCTTTACTCATAAATTTTCATTACTAGAAACATTTTCTCTCTTCTAAGGGCAACTTTACGTTTGCACGGCGTCAATAACCTACCAGACTTACCATTTATCTGTGCTACGAAGCCGGTTTGCTTTTGACGTCCATAACAACCGCTGCAGTTTGCGATCTTCTCGTGAATTCTTTTCGTCATTTTACTTGTGTCAACGATATCCAGCAATGCTAAATACAAATTTTTAATTTTCTTTTATATTTCAAACATTATTTATGCCTTTCAGTTGACTTTGTATCGAGTATCAACGGTAATATTAAATATCCACACTAGATCTAGCTGTCCAAAGTGAACCATTCGTCAGCGATAGACGGCAATAATGATTGGCCCGATCTTTATCGTACACTATTCAGATTTACTTGAGAAGTCTCATATTATTGTACTGTGATTTCAGAATTAAAATAACTAGTGAATCATTTCAGTATCCTTTTAATTGTCTTTCTTAATTATAGGCATTTCATGTTTAAAAGTTGTGCCATTTAAATTGCACTCATTGCTTAGCTGCAATGAAGCTTTGTGACAAAATATAGTCTAGTAGCAATTTCAAATGTAACTATTGCAAGATCATCTACATTTTCTTTTTATGTAAACTTCTTCTGTGACTTTCAATTTGTTAGTGGTTGAACTAAATGTGATCATTTATATTTACTCAACATATATAAATGATTTACCAAATAAGTATCCAGCATGTTTGCATGTGAGATGTGCATACATAAGTAAATATATAAAACTCACACTATTCAAAGAGTCACTCAGAACAGCACAACATATTGCAGATAAATCAAGAAATATATGAATACAAAAATTAACATCTGATGCTAGAGTGAATAATTTACCAATATGCTTTTATTATTTTCTAAATTGTTTTGGTTGTGTGGAACATATAATGAGCACTAGATCAACAGTTTCAATAAATAATATTCATTATGATCTCCCCATGCAACTGACTTCAACCTTGCAATAACATTAAATATATTTATTACTTTATTTTTAAAAACTGGAGATAGAGGTTGTGTGAATAATTTACTCAGAAAGTGTTAAAGCTTGACCATCATTGCAAGACTAAGGTCAATGCATGGGGAAATTAGAAAGGATATTATTCAATGAAATTGTTGATCTAGTAGTCAATACATTTTTTTAAACAATCAAGAAAGTTTTTGATAATAATGAAAACACACTGGTAAATCATTTACCTGTACTTCAACTATATAGAAATTAGGATTTATACAAAGATCTGATTTGCTGTATCATTGTGTTTACTGTACCTTTGATTAATCAATTTTACTCAAAGCTCAGGTCCTACACCAAAACTTTCAATGACATAAAATGTGCTTGTTCAATGTATGTTCATATAGAAGACATGATGCAGTATTTCATCACTAATTATCACATTTAGTTCAACCACTAACAAATTGAAAGTCACAGAAGAAGTTTACATAAAAAGAAAATGTAGATGATCTTGCAATAGTTACATTTGAAATTGCTACTAGACTATATTTTGTCACAAAGCTTCATTTGCAGCTAAGCAATGAGTGCAATTTAAATGGCACAACTTTTAAACATGAAATGCCTATAATTAAGAAAGACAATTAAAAGGATACTGAAATGATTCACTAGTTATTTTAATTCTGAAATCACAGTACAATAATATGAGACTTCTCAAGTAAATCTGAATAGTGTACGATAAAGATGGGGCCAATCATTATTGCCGTCTATCGCTGACGAATGGTTCACTTTGGACAGCTAGATCTAGTGTGGGATATTTAATATTACCGTTGATACTCGATACAAAAGTCAACTGAAAGGCATAAATAATGTTTGAAATATAAAAGAAAATTAAAAATTTGTATTTAGCATTGCTGGATATCGTTGACACAAGTAAAATGACGAAAAGAATTCACGAGAAGATCGCAAACTGCAGCGGTTGTTATGGACGTCAAAAGCAAACCGGCTTCGTAGCACAGATAAATGGTAAGTCTGGTAGGTTATTGACGCCGTGCAAACGTAAAGTTGCCCTTAGAAGAGAGAAAATGTTTCTAGTAATGAAAATTTATGAGTAAAAAGAAGTTAATAATGCAGTTTCACGTAAATACGATGTTTATGGGTAGTACCCAAGCGAAATTTTCAAGGTTCCAAAATAATGGTAGTGACCATCGAAAAAATTTCGTTCAAAATAACTTCTACTTAACATATAATCATAGAATTTTCCAGATCTGTAGAATATGTTACAGTTACACGTAGAACAATCGGTTTTACTATATGAATGACACATATTTCATATGTAGCAATTGTTTACACGCTGTTTCATCGATTCGATCGAAAAACACAATGGCTGACTTGTGTTAAATTTATTTACCGTCACGGACTGCGCTGAAAAAGTAGTGCAAATTACTAAAAGAGCGGTATCTCAATGCAAATATGACGCCGTGAATGGAGAGGATGTTCCTTGTTTGCGTTGATTTTTAGATATAAACTAACATTTCAGGTTTGAATTGTGAGCAATAGTGGGGAGGTCAACGGTGGAACAGTATTACCCCTTCTGGTATATCTTTAGTTCCGTCCTTTGATGATACGTATGGTCTCTATGAATTATTTCCAGTTTCTCGTTGTTGAGTTTATGCTGTCGTAATAACGAAATCGATTGCTTACACACACGTGGCAACAGCTTCAGTCAATAGGGCCTAATTCTCCTGTACTATATAATACGACAGAGTGTTGGCTCTCAGAAATTTGCCTTGTAGTCAATCTCCATCTTTGTCATTTTTCCCCGGGTCCTCATACCATACCTTCTTCTACTCTTGTTAACACAATCTACTAATAAATTGCACTTGATTCCCGTAGCCTCACCGATATGTTTGATTTTTTATTTATTAACTTAGTTTGTTGTGGATGTTTATTTTACAAACAATATTTCTAACATTAGTACTTTCCATTTTGTTTCTTTAGACCGAAGTTTGCATGGGCGTGTCCCACATGCCTTGGATGTCTAAGAATCGGGAAGGAAAAGAGAGAATTAGGATAGGGAGGGGGCAATGTATTCACCTTTGTTTGGTACAAACCACACAGATCTCCTAGGTTGTTTAATATATTTGATAAAAACAAATGCACACAAAAACTGCTTTTATTTCTTGGGGTAATGATGACGTTTTGTTTTTAAAGACGTGATTTTTCTAGTTATGACATGTAAAATGCGATGTCTACGAAAAGTTACCAACAACACAAGAAACTACAGAGTCACTACCATCAGTGTAAGAAAGAAAGATGGGACAGAACCTTGCTGCAATTACTTTGAGAAATAAAGACTTTGAGAAATAAAGAATGAAGTGGTTCGGTCACGTAATAAGATTACAACCAAGCTCCACAGTATACATAGTCTTCTACAACAGAACATCAGGAAAGAAGACGAGAGGAAGACTAAAGAAGATGGATAGATGACATAACAGGATCACGTAGGCATCTAACTTTGTCATCACAATATCTAGATTTGAATTCTCTTTTAAAGCTGCCAACTTCTCAGTGAGAACAGAAGAAGCAGTTCGAAACTTGGACTCTAGTGTAAGATGATGAGGAAGACTAGAGAAGATGGATCCTGTCGATATATAGCTTTGTCATTACGACATCTAGATTTGAATTCTCTTTTAAGGCTGCCAACTTCTCAGGGAGAACAGAAGAAGCAGTTGCAAACTTGGACTCTAGTGTAAGGTGATGAAGGAGATAGGAGAGGATGTTGGAAGACTAGTGGAAAGCTGTGATGGAGATTGATTCATTTTCTTATAGTTAGGACAATCGTTATTGCACTTCGAAGAATAACCCTGTGTGCTCTGATTTTATTCTTACACAGAAATATTTCAGCGGAAGGACACGAACACTGTTAGTTAATTTGTTCCTTTCGTGCCAAAGACGGCACATAGGGCAGAGGTTTTAGATCTCCATGTGATACTGTTCTTTGCTAGCTGTTGGAGATCTTGTATGGTTTTACATCCCAATAGTTTACTTTCTTGTACGATTGTTCTTCGAAGAGTGGTCTTTGGTCTTCCACGTTTTCTTTTCCCAACTGTTGACCACATAAGGACTTGTCGATTTAGTCTCTTTTCGTCTGATCTAAGAACATGACCTAAATATTTCCACCTTCGTTTCCTTATAATATTTGATACGGGTTGGTGGTCTGTTCTATCTCTCACTGTGTTGTTAGAAACGAAATCACTCCATTTTACTTTTAATAATTTTCGAAGACATTTATTCTCAAAGCTGTCCAGTTTCTTATCAATTTTCTTTGTTGATTTCCAACTTTCACAACCGTAGGTCAGTACAGGAATCACACATGACCTAAATGATTTAACTTGTGTGCATATACTAAGGACTTGAGATTGCCAGATATTCGTTTAGTGAAGGCCCTAGCTGCTATAGCAATACGAGAGTTTATTTCTTTCATCGTGTCTCCGTTGTTTGACACTTTACTACCCAAATATGTAAAATGTAAAACTTTCTCCAGTGTTTTGCCATTTTAGCTACGAACACTGTAGCTCAAAGAAAAATCTTCGACAGAATTTGAAGGATGGTGAAAGTTTGAAGATTTCAAATTTACAATTTTGTTTTGGACGTACAGAGACTTTCCAGCTTGTTTTTATGAACCATCAACTTTCAAGTGTTAATTTTGATGCTCAACTTGACACGGGATCAAAGTTTTATTGCTCGACTACGATAGGACTAGAAACTCGATCTCACTTACACTGAAATAGGGGATCGCTGGATAATGTCTCGGTGGCTTCATGTGGGAAAATAATGGAACTACTTTAGAAGCAAGAACCTTAACTTCAAGCTCTAGTTAACGCTAAAGGAGATCGGAATAGAAGAGAGAAATATGTTGGAAACTTGGATTGGTATAGATTTACAATGCAGTGGGAGAAGTAGACATTTAATACTAGGATTGATGTAGAGAAACAATGCAGCGGGAGAGATAAGTAGACATTTAATACTAGGATTGGTATAGATTTACAATGCAGCGGGAGAGAGAAGTAAACATTTGATACTAGGATTGATGTAGAGAAACAATGCACCGAGAGAAGTAGACATTTAATACTAGGATTGGTATAGATTTACAATGCAGCGGGAGAATAGACATTTAATACTAGGATTGGTGCAGAGAAACAATGCAGCGGGAGAGAGAAGTAGACATTTAATGCTAGGATTGGTGTAGATTTACAATGCACCGAGAGAAGTAAACATTTGATACTAGGATTGGTGTAGATTTACAATGCACCGAGAGAAGTAAACATTTAATACTAGGATTGATGTAGAGAAACAATGCAGTGGGAGAATAGACATTTAATATTAGGATTGATGTAGAGAAACAATGCAGTGGGAGAAGTAAACATTTAATATAGATTGATGTAAAAAAATGCAGTGAGAATAAACATTTAATATTAGGATTGATGTAGAGAAACAATGCAGTGAGAAAGTAAACATTTAAATTAGGATTGATGTGAGAAACAATGCAGTGGAGAGAGAAGTAAACATTTACTAAACCTTCACACTTAAAAATTGTTAGAATAATAATAAAATAAATGAAATACTAGGATTGGTGTAGAGAAATCATGCAGCGAGAAAAGTAAACATTAACTTATACCTGAACACTTAACAACTTTTAGAATAATAATCTAATAAATGTAATACTAGGATTGGTGTAGATTTACAATGCAGTGGAAGAGAGAAGTAGACATTTAATACTAGGATTGGTGTAGAGAAATCATGCAGTGGGAGAGAGAAGAGACATTTATACTAGGATTGGTGTAGAGAAATCATGCAGTGGAGAGAGCAGACATTTGATACTAGGATTGGTTAGATTTACAATGTGAGAGAGTAGACATTTAATACTAGTTGTGTAGAGAAACAATGCACCGAGAGAAGTAGACATTTAATACTAGGATTGGTGTAGATTTACAATGCAGTGGGAGAGAGTAGACATTTACTAAATCTGCAAACTTAAAAACTTTTAGAATAATAATAATATAAATTTCAATAAATAAATCCTGAGACAGATACTCAATATGGCCGTTAGATAGTTAATCACTTCCGGTAACAAGCCACCACGTTAAACATACACATGCTACTGTAGTGACTGCGTTTTCGACTAGTTAAAGCTCTTTTCTCTGCCTCCAGTTGTCGAATTTTGCTGACAATATTCTCTTCTGCTTCTTGTAGCATTAACAGTTGTCTTACCAATTCACGTCTGACTTCTTCTTTGTTCAGTGCTGTGTTGGGTCGCACTTCCTGAAATGTGGTTTGACTTTCCTGCAGACAGAACAAGAGTTAAAATTATTTATAATGAAGGTCAAAATCAAAATTCATGTTATTGTGTGCAAAAGGAAAGTAGTTTAAATAGTGGCGGCTCGTGCTCATTTTTGTTGGTGGGACCAGACAAAAATGTTCGCAAGAATCGTGGTTTTGGGTTAGGTTATATTTCAATTTATAAAATAAAAAATACACGTTACACATTATTTTTGGTGTCGCCGGCTCCACTGGTCCTTACTGACGAGTCACCACTGAATTATATATATATATATATATATATATATATATGTGTGTGTGTGTTAACGATCACAAAATAGAAAGAGACGACAACTTTGATTACCTTGAGACATTGCTGACAAATGATGGGAATGCTATAAAAGAAAGTAAAAGAAAGCTGAACATTGCATTGCAAAAACTAAAAGAACTAACTAACCTATGGAAGGGAACTGAAATAAGAACAAAAATCACGTGTTTAAGAGCCTGCGTTTTTTCCTTGACAACATATAGTTGTGAGACATGGAACATTGACAAAGCGGCAGAGAAGATCATTAATGCTGTTGAATGGAAATGCTACAGAAGAGTACTTAGAATATCATGGACAGAGAAAAGAACAAACGCGTCTGTTCTGCAACAGCTTGATATTAAAGAGAGTTGGCCATTAAAGAGCAAAAAATCATGGAAAATTAAATCTTTCGGACACACCCACCGACATGAGTGCCTAGAGAAAATAATTTTGGAGGAATGGTGCCTGGAAGAAGAACGAGAAGATGACCTAGAGGAGGCATTGACGATCTGAGAATAACTGCTGCTGACGCCGGTCAACTTGCATAGAACAGTGAGTTTTTCAGGACTGATGTCAAGGAAGCAGTTCCGGAAGGGATAAGCTGCTTGATGATGATTCATTTATATTCCTCGCGTCCCGTTATACGTTACATAGGGCCTGCAAGTAATTTCTCCATACCGTTCTATTTTATGCTCATTATTATTATCAGACATATATTTTCAAATGCATTCAACTTGCTTTCTATATCTTTAGCCATTTTCCAATTTTTACTGACAAGCAAGTTAGATGCAATAAGAAAAACAAAGAATGATAAAATGGTTCAATGATCGGAAGTTTTAAATTTCAATTCTCTTCTTCTTCAAACACTCCACATCGACCAATAGTTAACCACTCTGTGTGATTTGTATGGGATCTGAGCCTAAGAGCGATTGTATGTTGTGGCAATTATGCGCCTACAGGTAGGCCATAATATCCGATTTCTGCGATGATTTTATTTACTAGGGTAGCTTCCTAGGTCCTACATCAGTCACCTCTTACGACATGCCTTGTAGGTCGAGTCGTACTATTCTTTGCTTCCTGTAGGGCAACAACGCACGGACGAAATTTCATTCAAAATATTAATAAGACGACAGAAAAAAAATATCACTTGAGACTTCACATCTTCAAAATGTCCCCCTAGCACAAATACACTCAGTGGCGGCTCGTCATTAAGGGCCAGAGGGGTCAGACCCCACCAAAAATAATATGCAACGTGTATTTATTATTTAATAAATTAAAATATAACCTAACCCAAAACCATGATTTTCCCGAAAATGTGTGTCTGGCCCCACCAACAAAAACGATCACGAGCCGCCACTGAATACACTGATGTCCTAAAATTGTCCCACTACGATAAGTACAGGACTGTCTTCAAGTATATCATATCAGCACTTTGATAACAAAGTCTGCAAACATATTCCACTATAGTTCGTTCCAAAATTCGTGATCACACTAAGGTTTAATTTGTACGAAATCTATCTGATGGATACAAGTAATTTTTGCATGCAGTCTTATATACCTCACAACGTTACGAATCCATGTTTAACTAATTGGTAGATAGCTTAGTTGATGCAAAAATAACGTTTTTTGTTATATAATTTTTGCATAAGCACAACAAAATGATAATCAAAGTTTAGAATTTACAGTAATACACAAAATGGTGACGAATGTTTGCAAAGGCGTAACCCTATTACATATTATAAAAGCAATGTGACATGGTTAGCTTTTTCTTCATGAGTGTTTTTGTGTTGATATTATCTTTGGCGATCAAATTGACGTACCTTTGGTAGTTGTTGCCAGTCCCTGGTATTGTGAGGCAATTGATGAAGGTGAAAGCAAATGGGATGTTAGCTATTAGATTCGGAGTCTGAAGAGTCGAAGAGATTGACTACTGCTGCGGGCTGGAGAAAATACAAACCATCTCGTTGCCAATATGCCTCTTCTTCTCGGAGCACATGCTCTTCACATTTGTTCCAGTATTCTATATCTATTTTTGTGAGAGCATCACGTGTTAGGACTTTTACATCACGAAGTTTGAAAGTCTTGTTTACTGCTGCAACTTGGCCTTTGACTGCAGCCCACACAAGTTCAATGGAATTGAGATGTGAATGGTAAGGTGGTAATCGAAAAGAAGTGTGGCCGTGCTCAGCAATGACTTTATCGATTATAAAAATCTTTGACTTCTTAGTCTGTCTCACCAGTTGCAACAACTCAGTTTTGAAATTGTTGCAACAAAACGATATATTTTCTTTTGCAAGCCACGCCATGATGTTTTGTTTTGTGCTTGATGAGGTGGGAATTTTGTCGGCAGAAGTGTGTTCGCAACCAATCCCTGAAAATAAGTCCGTTCATTTCGGTGTGGTAGTCCCTACCACATGTAGACAGTGCTTGGAAAAGAAGTTCTGCGCCACTGACAAGACCATCTGCTTTGCTGCCTGCATAACCTATCACAATGCGTTGCCCCTTGCTGCTTGGAATTTCCTTTTCTTAGTTCCGTCTAGTGATTGTCATTCTCTATCAAACGTATGGTGAGCATTTACCCACGATTCGTCCAGATATACAATATCGTAACATTCCGTCCTACGCTTCCGTATCTCCCGCAGATATTTGCATCGTGCAGCTATCAGATGCGTTTTCTCACAAACTATATTCCGACCTGTACTAGATTTCCGAAAAGTGAAACCGCAGCACCTAACAACTCTCCATAAGGCGGTTTTAGATATATCAATATCACATTCAATTCGCAGACGTGATTTCAATTTACGTAGTGTAACCACATCATTTGCCTTAAACATTTTATGAATCTCTCTCACAATAACATCTTCCGTTTTCCGTTTCCGGCCTTTTCTGTGTTCCTAACGTTCATCACTACAGTCCTGTTCTATCCAACGACAAAATGACATTCTACTTATACTAAGAGCATGTTGTGTTCTCCTCTTCGGGTCTTGTAAGTTGTGATATAAACCACCACGTCTGGCTTCTCTGCAGAAGTAGCTATACAGTTGTGCAGTCACCTTCTGCATTGATAGTGAATTTACACTTCAAACTCATTTCTAATACTGATAATAAAATAGTACCTTCCGCTTTAAGTAATGCAAATAAATGGTTTGTGACACGCCAATGACAATCTTTCACATACAGTGTGAAATGATTAATTTCACGGGATTCTCGATTTTAACTACTGCTGAATTGCACGTTGAGCGCACATTGGCATCTTGACGTCAATACTTCACTTTCGTACCGTTAACATTCTAAAATCATACCAAATCAACATCGCTGTTAAATTAGTAATAATATATAATTAAAATCTTACATAACTAAAGTTTTGGGTGGGCAAAAATACTTTTGGAACGTCGTCACTGTTAAATATCTAAAAATATAAAAATCAGAATTTCTGTCAAGTGGATGATTTTATATCGGTCGTAAAGATGATCACGAATTTTGGAACGAACTATAGTACTTAGGACACAGTGTTCTCAAACATGTCCCGCTGGCAATCTGACCAAATTGTCATGAAATATGTCCTATAAGCTTCCGACCAATATTGTTATCAAACATGAACTACAAGCTTCCAGACAGCAATATTATAAAACATTTACTACAAGCACTCGGACAATATTGTTATCAAACATGTCCTTCAAGATCCCGTAAAATAATTTTATAAAACATCTACAATCTCCAGGATCCTTCAAGATCACGGACAATAATGTCATAAAACATGTACTAGAAGGGCATCATCAGGTGCCGTGCCAGCTGGTCGATCATGGATCTCCACAAATCTCTGTCTTTGGTGTTTGCTATCAACTCAGATGTTGACGCTCTACCGTACAATGAAGTCAGGCTATCCAAAATTGTCTCTCTCTGTCTACCTCTGTCTCATCTACATTCGATTTTACCGGTTGTCACAATGTGTTCTAGGAGGTGCAGGACAACAATGTTATAAAACACGCACTACATTCGCAAAACACGCATCGACAATAATACAGGCTGTTCAAGATAAAAGCAGCATCGCCAAGGAAACCAATCTGGCGCATGTTTATAAAAATATGAAGGTTCAATTATGACATAGTATATGTCAAATTAGCGAAATCTTTGCTGATGTTATGTAATTATGGTGCAGGAAGGGGCGATGAACAAATGTGACGAAAGGACGAGCTTGTCAGAACTGATTTAAATAGCAAATATACAAAACGCTATGCGTACTTGACAACTTTTGATTTGTCAATGGGGCTGCTTTTATCGTGAACATCCTGTATTTAAAAAAACATGTACAACGAGATCCGGGACAATAATAATGTAAAACATATCCTTCAAGATTCCGGACAATAATATTAAAACCATGTACTACGAGATCCGGGACAATAATAATGTAAAACATATCCTTCAAGATTCCAGACAATAATATTAAAACCATGTACTATAAGCTCTCGGACAATTATGTTCTTGAACATATAATACTATGACAAAGACAGCGAAACACGTAAAAACAAAATACTCTAGTTTTACAACCTACAGAAACAGTAACGATAAACAGCAACGTTTCGACCAAAAGGCCTGTATGTTGTAATACTAGAGTACTTTGTGTTTACGTGTTTCGCTGTCTTTGTCAAGTTTTACTGTAGTCTTCCCCTTTTATGACAAAGACAACAACATTCTAAGACATGCCCTACTGACATCTGGAATTTAATACAGACAACGTGTAACCTCACATACCTCTTGTGACTGAAACTCCGGCCTGAAGACATTTCCTTCGGAAGCTACCACCAAGTCAAGCACTAGAACCAGTACAACTGCAAACAGACATGCTGAAGCTGGAAGAGTCCGTCTCGTTACAGATGAGTATCTCATGGTTCAAATTGAGATATTGGAAATGTCTATGATACACAGATACTTCTCAATCAATTAATCTTTCACTTAGACTAGAAGAGGAAACAAAACTGATTGTTCAGAGTGATACTTGTTTCTCGTAGGGTTCTCGAGACCAAGCTGACTTACTGAACAATGGAACGATCTCACCTGCTCACCTGACCAACAGCTCGTGTAGATCTGTCTAGTTCACTGACCAAAGGCTATTTCAGAACTAACGATATTTCTGCTTCGCAATGACTTGTTTAGAGCACACCTTAGTTTGTGTATTCTTCAACTGTCAATTGCGTTGCTGACTTTTTTTCCTAAAAGTTTTTACCGAGTTTTTCCAGAGTGCAATACGTCACTGAAGTTGATTGCTGTGTTAGTTAACAGTGTTCGTAGTTTCTTGTGTTCTCGCAGGTGCTAGTACCTTTAGATGCCTTTCTTGAATATCGCACAAATATACAGGAATGAAATCTTCAGCTCTGGAAACACTGTGGGCATAGATAGTCATAAATAGTTTAGACAGGGAGAGTCATATACAGTTTCAGTAGAGATGATCATACACAGTTTAGGTAAAGATATTTATAAACAATGAGTGCACAGAAAACTGTAAGCAGTGAGAGCAGTGATGGTAATGAGCAGCAGTGTGGTCAGAGATTGTTACAATCTGTGTAAGCAGCCTTTGTTATAAACTGTGCGGAATGCGATTGTTATAAGTTGTGGCAGCAGCGATTATTGTAATTTGTGCGAGCAGCGATTGTTGTCATCATAGACTGTCTGCACAACGGCAATCATAAATAATCCAGGCTACAGAAAATGTCAAGAATCGTCTAGACAATCTCATTCATTGAACACTTAGACAATTATAAATATAACAAATATTACTCGCCAAATACTATCATTCATTGTCTAGGCAATTAATCATCATCTAATAGCTTGTTCTCTGCAGCGCTTTGATACCTTAAGAGTCCTTTGTAATGTCTCTCTCTCTCTCTCTCTCTCTCATAGACCAGATGTTCTGCCTCTACAGTTGTCATTCTCAAATCATCAGTTTTATTCTGAATTCATCTTCTTCATAATCTTTCTCTTCTTCTTTTTGCAAGGCTGCTTCCTTTCATAATAGACATCTACATACCTTTGTTTTTTTTGTATATACCCTGCCCGTCTGCTCTCAGCGTGTTCGTAGCTCGTTGGACTACGGGTGACTATCCCTCTGTGTGTGCGGGTTCAATTCCGCTGGATGGCAGAAAAAGCCACAGATTCCCCAGATTTACGGTGTTCGTGGCACCGAACCGAAGGGTTACGATGTCCATGGCACCGAGCCGAAGAGCTGAAAAGCTCAAGTGCTTCTGGATCGGGAAAAAAATGTATATACTCAAATAAGTCAATTTTCTTATTTGTAGCATCAGCCAGTTTTCTTTGATTGTGAGTTCCTTCTGGTTAGATCTATATGTTTTCTTCTCTGTCTATGATATACGGAGGACTCTTCTAGATAACTATAATAATTACACACTTCTAGATACAATCAAACATTGACAACTCAATTTCTAGGAAGGCAAGTTTGTTTCCTCGAGCGTAGAATATCGAGTGTGATACTTGACCCACAATCCTCCTGTATCTGATTGGTAAGCGATATCTTTATGTATCACTCGAATCCGTCTCATTACTAATATATTAGTAAATAAAATGTCCCATAGCATTTTCAGACCTAAAAGTGCCTGTCCCTTCACATTTCTATACCCTAGAGTGCAGAAGATAGAAGCACCAATTTCTTTCCTCATGTGTTGAACGTCGAGTGTGTGATTCAACCCACGCCTCTGCTGTGTCCGAGTCAATATGCGTACGCTTATACATTATAGTAATCCGTCCCACTTCTAAAATATTACCGAACTAAATAAGTCAAGTGCAAGTCTGAGCCAGGTTGATATCTAAAGCATCCCAGACGTTGTTGTTTGCATTTTGTTGAGAACGTTTCTGATTGATTGTTTTGTTCCAATCTTGGCCTATTCCTACAATATGTTGTTCTTCTGTAGTTTTCACAAATTTGTCCTTACCTTAAACGTTACATTTGATATATATATATAAAGCTTGTTCTGCAACCATTACCTTAAACGTTACATTTGATATATATATATATAAAGCTTGTTCTGCAACCATTACCTTAAACGTTACATTTGATATATATATATATATAAAGCTTGTTCTGCAACCATTACCTTAAACGTTACATTTGATATATATATATATATAAAGCTTGTTCTGCAACCATTACCTTAAACGTTACATTTGATATATATATATATAAAGCTTGTTCTGCAACCATTACCTTAAACGTTACATTTGATATATATATATATATATAAAGCTTGTTCTGCAACAGCTTGATATTAAAGAGAGTTGGCTATTAAAGAACATAAATACAAGGAAAATTAAATATTTTAGACATATAAAACGACATGAGTGCCTAGAATAAATAATTTTGGAAGGAATGGTGCCTGGAAGAAGAATGAGAGGAAGAACTAGAAGACGATGGGTGCAAGATGTTATTGACGATCTGAGAATGACTACTGCTGACGCCGGTCAACTTGCACAGAACATAGCGTTTTTCAGGACTGCTGTCATGGGAACCAAGTTCCGGAAGGGACAAGCTACTTGATGATGATGATGATATATATATATATACCAGATCCCTCTTCATTAAATGTGCCAACCTGCTTATTTATATTCCAAACTTTCTCTTCGCTAAACGTGATTTATGTTGGTAAATCAAACTTTCTCTTTATTATAAACGTAATATATATTGCCTTGAACATGACGCTGGAAGAGGCGGGAGAACTTGCTGTAGACATACAGTTTTTCAGGAGGGCTGTGATGAAAGCAACGTTCCTCAAGGGACATTTTACTACTTGAATATCTATTGATAAATCAACCTTTTCTTGTTATTATAAACGTAATATCTATTGATAAATCAACCTTTTCTTGTTATTATAAACGTAATATCTATTGATAAATCAACTTTTTTTTAATTATAAACGTAATATCTATTGATAAATCAACCTTTTCTTGTTATTATAAACGTAATATCTATTGATAAATCAACCTTTTCTTGTTATTATAAACGTAATATCTATTGATAAATCAACTTTTTTTATCGTTTATTATAAACAGTTTTTATCTATCTATTGATAAATCAACCTTTTCTTGTTATTAATAAACTTGATAATAAATCTATTGCATGATAAATCAACCTTTTCTTGTTATTATAAACGTAATATCTATTGATAAATCAACCTTTTCTTGTTATTATAAACGTAATATCTATTGATAAATCAACTTTTTCTTGTTATTATAAACGTAATATCTATTGATAAATCAACCTTTTCTTGTTATTATAAACGTAATATCTATTGATAAATCAACTTTTTTTTTTATTATAAACGTAATATCTATTGATAAATCAACCTTTTCTTGTTATTATAAACGTAATATCTATTGATAAATCAACCTTTTCTTGTTATTATAAACGTAATATCTATTGATAAATCAACTTTTTCTTGTTATCATAAACGTAATATCTATTGATAAATCAACCTTTTCTTGTTATTATAAACGTAATATCTATTGATAAATCAACCTTTTCTTGTTATTATAAACGTAATATCTATTGATAAATCAACCTTTTCTTGTTATTATAAACGTAATATCTATTGATAAATCAACCTTTTCTTGTTATTATAAACGTAATATCTATTGATAAATCAACTTTAAAAAAATTATAAATGTAATATCTTTTGATATATGTATCATCCTTTCTCTACTTTGAACGTATTGTCATTGATAATTTAACCTTGTTTCGATAACTCGCTAATATCTTGATACCGAATGCTATCAGAACCTGAAGCAGTGTGTTTGGAAGCTTTCAATGTTACAAGAATAATCTCAGCAGTTCTTCATCTAACACCGCAACGATGCACATCTCTGCTATGACCACCTGTGTCCTCAATCTTTCAGCCTCGTCATTGGTTCACTTTGAATATATTGTGACAACGTGCAAGATACAGAGAAAGAGAGATAGAGGTCGACAGAGTGAAAAGATTCTAGTCAGGTTAACATCATGGCACATCGCGAATACAGCATTAGAACTCATAGCTAAAACAAAAGACCGGGAGTTGTTGAAGAATATGATAACCTACACGTGATGACATGACACTTGATGATGATGATGATGATGATGAATCTACTGATGTCGGTAATTCTTGTGGATAATGTATTCATGTCCAGCGGATTTCTCTTTGGTCTATAGATGTAAACTTTATCCTTTTTTACCGAGTGTCTAAATATTTTTAATCTATATTTTTTTTTCATTTTCAATGTATTTGGGAGATTATTATTTTTCTCTTTAACTGTTGATGATTGTATCAATCTTGTTTCTCTTTAACTGTTGATGCTTGTATCAATCTTGTTTCTCTTTAACTGTTGATGATTGTATCAATCATTTTCTTTCTAAAACTATACATTATCAAAATTCCATTGTCTATCTCCAGGTGGATGATGGAATTGGTTGTCCAATCTTGCCGTTAAGCGTAGTGGTAGGAGCTTTAATTTGCGTTCTAGGTCCAGATGAGTCGCCCTTGTTGTGTTATATCCGTGTTTACGAAGTGTGGTCTTGATATTGTCTATCCATCTTTTTGTTCGTCTTCCCTTGACTCTAGTACCCGATCTCTTTTTATCGTATGCTGTTAGTGTTAGTTCCAAAACTATACATTCATCAAAATCCTACGTACGGAAAAAAACATAACTTAAACAAAACACACATTTCAATAAAGATATAAATTAGCTTAAACTAACAGAAATCACAAACTTTCAGAATAGAAATCTAAATTATGTTAAACTTACAGAATTATATGAAGTAAAATTAAAAGAAGAAAAAAAACAATATTAAAAATGTTTTCATGAGAATACCTTACATATAAAAGACATAAGAAATATATATATTAACACGCAGAAGATTTTGAAAAAAGTAATCCAATCGAAGGTCAATAGTAATAATGAAAATGAAATAATGAAATAGTCAGGTATCAGGTGTCTACGGGTGAGAGAAATTCAATTTCATATTTGTACAAATTAAAATAAAGTTAGATGTGAACACTTGGTTTATCTTATATCACCTGTGTTCAATTTGTAATACAATCAGGTTCTCAAATTTATAATTATTTCTCATTATTTTCGTTTTCTCTATATTTATTTTAAGTCCTATTCTTTGAGCTGTTCTGGAAAGTATATCTAATTTCCTTTGAGCATCCTCATATCTGCTGGCCAAAAGACCAATATCATCATCATAATCCAAATCTTCCAGAACTGATGTAAGTGTCCATTGAATGCCTCTGTTGTTATCCTTTATGGATACTCTCATCAACCAGTCCATGGCAAGGTTAAACAGGAATGGTGAAAGAATACATCCCTGTCTAACTCCTGTATTGACCTCGAAGCACTCTGTCAGCTGGCTATTGCATACTACTTGACACTGAAAGTCCGTATGCTTTAATTACACTGACCATCTTTATTGGTATTCCATAATGACGGAGTATCTTCCATAGCGATTCCCTGTGTAGACTATCAAAAGATTTTTCAATGTGAAATCGTAGAGGAAGTCCAGGATTTTGTGTACCTGGGAAGTACAGTATCGCAAGATGGAGATTCAGAAAAGGATATCATTGAATTAATCAAGAAGGCAAGACAAACTTTTGCGATGCTCAGCAAAATTTGGAAAACAAAAGGACTAAATCTTTGAGCAAAACTTAAAATATATAGAAGTAATATACTGGGAGTTTAAAGCTGAAGGATTGTCTTCATTGCACCGGGTTTTACCCCATATGGCTCAGTCCTCTTCGCAGAAATGGCAAGCCACCTGCCGAGTATTGCATAAAGCACGAACTCCGTAGCTCCAGCAACAATCTTAGGGGTCTCTGGAAAAACTGCACTCGTGAACAGAACGGCGCGGTCCAGATTCGAACCCACGACCTTCGACTCACAAAGCAAAGGGCTTAACCCCTCAGCCACAGAGACCCACTGGGAGTACTATTATACAGTAGTGAATGCTGGAAAATGACCCAACACATAATACACAAGTTGGAGACATTTCAAAATAAATGTTTAAGAAGAATTCTGCAAATTTTCTGGCCAAATACCATAACAAATGAGTAGCTTTTAAAACGAACAGACTATGCATCCTTGGAGACCATCATTAAGAGACAAAGATGGAGGTGGTTTGGACATGTATATCGTATGCCAGTGGGGACATTAACTAGGACAGCTCTCAGATGGACAGCGGATGGGAATAGAAGGCCTGGACGTCCAAAGGAAACATGGAGAAGAACGGTGGAGAGTTGAAAGAGTGTGGCCTGACGTGAGAGACGGTTGGTAGAAAAGCAACAGAACGGTAACAGTGGAAGTCTCTTGTGGAAGCCTTATGTGTCAATCGAGGGGACATGAAGAGGATATAGATATCACTTGTGTACATGCTATAGTTTGTGATATCACTTGTGTACATGCTATAGTTTGTGATATCACTTGTGTACATGCTATAGTTTGTGATATCACTTGTGTACATGCTATAGTTTGTGATATCACTTGTGTACATGCTATAGTTTGTGATATCACCTGTGTACATGCTATAGTTTGTGATATCACTTGTGTACATGCTATAGTTTGTGATATCACCTGTGTACATGCTATAGTTTGTGATATCACTTGTGTACATGCTATAGTTTGTGATATCACTTGTGTACATGCTATAGTTTGTGATATCACCTGTTCACATTCTATAGCATATACTAACATCTTTGCGCATGTTATAATAAGTACAATCACCTATGCACAGAAACTATAGTATGTTCAATAGCTTGAGCACATGCTATTTTATGTGATATCCCATGTGTACATGCTATTTTGTGTGCTATCCCCGTGTACGTGCTATTTTATGTGCTATCACATGTGTACATGCTATTTTATGTGCTATTCCCCACGAACACGCTGTAGTATGTGAGATAAGACGCTTATTAGTTTTCAACAAAATTAACCACTTTTTTTGTGATCCGTGTAGTTTGCGCCGAGAATGTGAGCATGTTGCGCACCGTTAGACCCTTACGCTATGTAAAAGTTAATTGCTTATCATTTACAGGACTTTTCAAATCAACCACAGCTTTTTAACGCTGTTTGTGATTTTTCTAAGTATTATTACGTTCAGTAGTTTGTCATTGCTTTCTGAACGGTTGGTGCCATCGTCCTTTTGTTAAAATCCACGCAAACAATTTGCAACCAAACTGTCCGCAGCGTGATTCGAACTCAGAACGTCGGGTTTAATAGACAGAGACATTAACCCCTAAGCCACAGAAGCCACCATGTAGGACATGCAAATTAGAATGTCTCCCAAAATGTATGCACATTATCCAACAGGACACACATTTCTACAGATGAGTAACTAAGATTCTACACACAGAAAAACCCCACTATAAAGTACTACATCTGGGGTTCTTCTTATCTTCCACCATTTACTTCTTCAGAGAATTGTTGATGGGGAGAGTGGGATGTAGCGATCTTGTGTGTGCTTCTTCTTCTTCTTTGATCGTTCTAGGTCTGTTTTAATCATTCTCTTTGTGATATATAA
>CM036758.1:23949396-23969396 GCA_020796225.1 Arion vulgaris
ATGACATGAAACTGGATGGTAATATATAAATGACATGAAACTGGATGGTAATATATAAATGACATGAAACTGATGGTAATATATAATGACATGAAACTGTGGGTAATATCTAAATGACATGGAACTGGGGTGGGGGTAATATCTAAATGACATGAAACTGGGATACGTTATAGTTTGTTCCTTTCGAGCCAAAGGCAGCACATAGGGCAGAGGTTTTAGATCTCCATGTAATGCGGTTCGTTGCTAGCAGTTGGAGATCTTGTATGGTTTTTACATCCCAATAGTTTACTTTCTTGTTGGATGGTTCTTCGAAGAGTGGTCTTTGGTCTTCCACGTTTTCTTTTCTCAAATGGTGACCACATAAGGACTTGTCGATTTAATCTCTTTTCGTAAGTTATAAATGAAATCAAACTGTGGTAGTTTATAAATGACATTCTTCTTCTTCTTCAGCGATCTCTGGTTATGCGCTTAATTTACTGTGGACCACAAACTGGGAGGTCAGTTTCAGGTCTGTCAGGTTTACCCAAAGCTTAGATTTCAGGTCGCTTGGGTGTGGCCACATGTTGCTTCTCAGCTCACACAGGAGAGGACAGTCTTGCAGGATATGCTCTGGTGTCTGTTCCGCCTGATGACACTGGCAGAGAGCTGTTTGACTTATTCCTAGTCTATATAAGTGTTTGTTGAGTCTGCACTGTCCGGTGGCGTAGTTTAAATATAATGATCTTGTCTGTTCTGCTTAGGTCTTTGAGGAGTCTTTTCCATAATCATATCCAGTGTTTGTCTTCCAGTCTACTGCAGATTTTCTCTGTATGAGGGTTTTGACCTCTTGAAAAGACGGGTTGGTATATTTGCTTTTTGACACTGCCCTCCTTGGCTAAGACATCGGCACTCTCATTGCCTGCAAGGACATGAAACTGGAGTCATTTATAAGTGACATGGAACTGGAGTAAAAGAAAAAGGACACGAAACTGGGGTAATAAAAAATGACATAAAACTGGGTAATTTATAAGTGACATGAAACTGGAGTAAAAGAAAAAAGGACACGAAACTGGGTAAAACGAAAATGACATAAAACTGGGTAAAACGAAACATGACATAAAACTGGAGTAAAAGAAAAAGGACACGAAACTGGGGTAAAACGAAAAATGACATAAAACTGGGGTAAAACGAAACATGACATAAAACTGGAGTAAAAGAAAAAGGACACGAAATTGGGGTAAAACGAAAAATGACATAAAACTGGGGTAAAACGAAACATGACATAAAACTGGGTAAAACGAAAATGACATAAAACTGGAGTAAAAGAAAAATGACATAAAACAGGGGTAAAACGAAAAATGACATAAAACTGGAGTAAAACGAAACATGACATAAAACTGGGGTAAAACGAAAAATGACATAAAACTGGGTTAATATAATAAATATAGCTGTTGTAGTATTTCTTTAATTTTGTCTCTATGATGATCTCTGTGAGTTAAGCAGCTTGTCTTGTAATCCGAATGTCGCGTGTTTGAATGCAGGCTGTCTTTCGGTTCATAAGTACATTTTCCCCGCAGATTTCTATGATTATCTGCCAGAGCTTTGGAGCTAATGCTTTGTACAATACTCTATGTAGGGGGCGTTCCATTTACGGAGAGGGACGTAGCAAATTGGATACACCTAAAACAACAGTAAAATTCATGATAAAAGTTGGTCCATCAGTCTAGGCCGGGAACGCAAAGGAAAGGAAGGATACACCTAGTCCAACCGTAATCTCTAAAAATCTTTGTTTAATGTTGTCTTTGCATGTGACTCATAGCCTTAGATACGTTCTCAAACCAGGTCTTCTACTGTTGTAGGCGTAAAGTAGTTGTTGGGTGAGTCACATTCTGGCAAATTCGCATAATCCCATTATTTCTCTATCTTGATCACATATGTTAAAAGATACCAGGGGGAATGAGTCAGTCATATATACAAATATTGTTGAATAGGTTTTTTTCCATTCCAGAAACACTTGAGCTTTCAGCTCTCCGACTCGTTACCTTGGACATCGTAACCCTTCGGTTCGGTGCCACGAACACCGTAAATTTGGAGAACCTGTAGCTTTTATGCCAGCCTACGGAATTGAGCTCGAATTCACAAGGAGCTTGTCACCCGTCGTCCAAATAAGAAACCCTTAAAGTATTTCTAAAATGCTTCGACATTGACACCAGGTGCTGGGAATCCCTTGCGCAAGATCATCAAATGTGGAGCTGTAACAACACAAGAGTAACTCACAAAGCTGAGAATCGTCGTACTGTTGAGTCGCAGAGAAAGCGAGCCGCGCGCAAAGACAAAACACACAATACCCACATGTCTAACCTTGATCATGTATGTCCCACATGTGGTAGGGATTGTGTTCGAGGATTTGACTCTACAGTCACCTCCACACACACCGGAGAGATGCAGCAGCACACGTCTAAGGCTAATGTCGTCATCGGTTGCCATTTACGCCTATGCTTTCTTATCTTCACCCATCATACATTTGGTCTAGCAGCTGATCACTTCCACTTCCGTCATTTGCTATTTTTACCTCAAGTGGTCAGGTAAGTATGATGTCTGTGGCTTAAGGGATAGTGACTCGGTCTATTAAACCCGACGTTCTGAGTTCGAATCACGCTGCGGATAATTTGGTTGCAAATTGTTTCGCTGGGTTTTTTACAAAAAAAGCGATGGTACCACCCGTTCAGAAAGCAATAGTAAACTACTGAACGTAATAATGTCTAGAAAAATCACAAACAGCTTAAAAAGTTGGGGTTGATTCGCAAAGTCATGTAAATGATATGCAATTAACTAATTAACCATCCTATTTGGATCCAAGGTTTAGTTCATTTAGGATTCATTATGTGTTTCTGTATTGTCCCTGAAGAAGACTTATAGTCGATACATTGGATTTTGTTAGTTTTATTATATTATTATTTATTTTGCTTGCTTATGTGATACCATACATACATGTCTCTGCTTGCTTATGTGATACCATACATACATGTCTCTGCTTGCTTATGTGATACCATACATACGTGTCTCTGCTTGCTTATGTGATACAACACATACGTGTCTCTGCTTGCTTATGTGATACCATACATACATGTCTCTGCTTGCTTATGTGATACCATACATACATGTCTCTGCTTGCTTATGTGATACCATTCATACGTGTCTCTGCTTGCTTATGTGATACAACACATACGTGTCTCTGCTTGCTTATGTGATACCATACATACATGTCTCTGCTTGCTTATGTGATACCATACATACATCTCTCTGCTTGCTTATGTGATACAACACATACGTGTCTCTGCTTGCTTATGTGATAGCATACATACATGTCTCTGCTTGCTTATGTGATACCATACATACATGTCTCTGCTTGCTTATGTGATACCATACATACGTGTCTCTGCTTGCTTATGTGATACCATACATACATGTCTCTGCTTGCTTATGTGATACAACACATACGTGTCTTTGTCCTGAAACGCCCATTTATTACGTAAAACACGTAATCACAAAGTACTTAGTTTTACAAATTACAAAAACAATGACAAAATACAGCAACGTTTCGACCAACAAGGCCTTTATCAAGCAAACGAACAAACAGGAGTGACAAATTAAAATGAAACACAAATGGACGACCAAATACAAACGTATCTAAGGAAAATCTGGAATAAAAACGAATAACGAAATAAATGTAACACAAAAACACACATAAAAACTAGAAATAGAAAGGAAAAGAAACAATGAAACATCTAGTAAATATATAACTTGAATACATGCAACATATACCCATATAGATTACAAAGCATGGGAAGAGAAATTACTAAGAAGCATAAGAATGGAATATAACATGAATACATGCAACATATACCCATATAGATTACAAAGCATGGGAAGAGAAGTACTAAGAAGCATAAGAATGTAATACGTTGAGCCCGCGTGGTCGCAAGGTACCATACAAAGAAATCAACCGATTCTCCAGAGCAAATCGACTGCGATCATCCGAGGAACATGATCGGATGGCTGTGACCTGGACATCGTGAGCACCTAAATGGCCAGTGTCATTGAAATGGTGGCTAGGGTCACAGAGCATTGGCGTATGTCGCGTAAGTGTTGGGCGAATCGGTCACTGAGCCTCTTGCCGTATTCAAGGTATATGTTGCATGTATTCAAGTTATATATTTACTAGATGTTTCATTGTTTCTTTTCCTTTCTATTTCTAGTTTTTATGTGTTTTTGTATTATTTATTTCGTTATTCGTTTTTATTCAGATTTTCCTTAGATACGTTGGTATTTGGTCGTCCATTTGTGTTTCATTTAATTTGTCACTCCTGTTTGTTCGTTTGCTTGATAAAGGCCTTGTTGATCGAAACGTTGCTGTATTTTGTCATTGTTTTTGTAATTGTAAAACTACAGTACTTTGTAATTACGTGTTTTGCCAATCAAATTTTTTACTGCAGTTCCATATATATACTGAACATTTATTACGTATCCCAGCCTCCTGGGTTTTCCAGATCTGATCTGATCAGCTCTGACCATATCAGGTTTAGGTTTCCCCCCCGTATGGTAGACAGCCCAAAAACAGACATAGTTACGAGACAGTTAAAGAGTAGTTGACCAGGGGAAAGAATGACATAAGACAAAAGAGACACAATACAGAAAGCGATATGAGACATAAAATTGCACAAGTCAGATATCAGACAGACATGTTACACAAGACAGACAGAGGTGAGACAGTATTATGTAAGACATTCAGAGAGTTAGAGACAGACATAGTGAATAAGAATGGCAGAATAAGACAGAAAGAGAAAGATAAACGAGACAGACATAGTGAATAAGAATGACAGAGTAAGACAGAGAGAGAAGAACAGACAGACATAGTGAATAAGAATGCAGAGTAAGACAGAAAACGAGACAGACATAGTCAATAAGAATAACAATGACAAGTAAGACAGCGACAGAGAGAGAGAAGAGACAGACATAGTGAATAAGAATGACAGAGTAAGACAGAAAGAGAAGAGACAGAGACAGACATAGTGAATAAGAATGACAGAGTAAGACAAAAAAAAGAAGACGAGACAGATATAGTGAATAAGAATGACAAGTAAGACAGAGAGAAGGAAGACAAGACAGACATAGTGAATAAGAATGAAAAGAGTAAAACAGAGAGAGAGAGGCAGAGACAGACATAGTGAATAAGAATGCAGAGTAAACAAAAAAAGAGAGAGACGAGACAGATATAGTGAATAAGAATGACAGAGTAAGACAGAGAGAGAGAGAGACGAGACAGCATAGTAAATAAGAATGACAGAGTAAGACAGAGAGAGAGAGAGAGAAGCAGAGACAGACATAGTGAATAAGAATGACAGAGTAAAACAGAGAGAGAGAGAGAGAGAGAAGGAGACAGACATAGTGAATAAGAATGACAGAGTAAGACAGAGAGAAGAAGAACGAGAACATAGTGAATAAGAATGACAAGTAAGACAGAAAAAGAGAAAAGACAGAGACAGACATAGTGAATAAGAATGACAGAGTAAGACAGAGAGAGAGAGAGAAAAGAAGAGAGACAGAGACAGACATAGTGAATAAGAATGACAGAGTAAGACAGAGAGAGAGAGAGAGAGAGACAGACATAGTGAATAAGAATGACAGAGTAAGACAGAGAGAGAGAGAGAGAAGAGACAGACATAGTGAATAAGAATGACAGAGTAAGACAGAGAGAGAGAGAAAGAGACAGGACAGACAAGTGAATAAGAATGACAGAGTAAGACAGAAAATAGAGAGAGAAGAAGACAGAGACAGACATAGTGAATAAGGGGAATGCAGAGTAAGACAGAGAGAGAGAAAAGGCAAGACAGACATAGTGAATAAGAAAAAAGAGTAAGACAGAGAGAGAGAGCAGAAACAGACATAGTGAATAAGAATGACATTAGAAAGACAGAGAGAGAGAAGAGAGACAGAGACAGACATAGTGAAAAAAGAAAGTAAGACAGAGAGAGAGAAAGAGAGAGAGAGCAAGACAGACATAGTGAATAAAGAATGACAGAGAAGAAGAGAGAGAGAGAGACAGAGACAGACAAAAGTGAATAAGAATGAAAAGTAAGACAGAGAGAAAAGAGAGAGAGAGAAGACAGAGACAGACATAGTGAATAAGAATGCAGAGTAAGACAGAGAGAGACAGAGAAAAGAGCGAGACTGACATAGTGAATAGAAAAGAGTAAGACAGAGAAGAGAGAGAGAGAGCAGAGACAGACATAGTGAATAAGAATGACAGAGTAAAACAGAAGAGAGACAGAGACAGACATGGTGAATAAGAATAAGAGTAAGACAGAGACAGAGAGAGAGAGACAGAGACAGACATAGTGAAAAAGAATGACAGAGTAAGACAAAAAGAGAGATAGAGACAGGACAGACATAGTGAATAAGAATGACAGAGTAAGACAGAGAGAGAGAGACGAGACAGACATAGTGAATAAGAATGACAGAGTAAGACAGAGAGAGAGAGAGAGAGACAGAGACAGACATAGTGAATAAGAATGACAGATAAGACAGAGAGAGAGAGAGACAGAGACAGACATAGTGAATAAGAAGCAGAGTAAGACAGAGAAGAAAAAGAAAGACAGAGACAGACATAGTGAATAAGAATGACGGGAGTAAGACAGAGAGAGAGAGAGAGAGAGACAGAGACAGACATAGTGAAAAAGGGGAAGCAGAGTAAGACAGAGAGAGAGAGAGAGAAGAGACAGACATAGTGAATAAGAATGACAGAGTAAGACAAGAGAGAGAGAGAGAGACAGAGACAGACATAGTGAATAAAAAATGACGGGTAAGACAGAGAAAAAGCAGAAACAGACATAGTGAATAAGAAGCAGAGTAAGACAGAGAGAGAGAGAGACAAGACAGACATAGTGAATAAAATGACAAGTAGACAGAGAAAAAAGAGAAGACAGACACCTAGTGAATAAGAATGACAAAAGTAAGACAGAGAAAAGAGACAGAGACAGACAAGTGAAAGAAGCAATAAAAGAGAAGAAGAGAGAAGAGAGAGAAAAGAACGAGACAGACATAGTGAATAAGAATGAAAAGAGTAAGACAGAAAAGAGACAGAGAGAGGAACAGGGACTGACATAGTGAATAAAATGACAGAGTAAGACAGAGAGAGAGAGAGAGAGGCAGGACAGACATAGTGAATAAAAATGACAGGATAAAACAGAGAGAAGAGGCAGAGACAGACATAGTGAATAAGAATGACAAAGAAAGACAGAACAGAGAGAGAGAGAGAGACAGACATAGTGAATAAAAATGACAAAGTAAGACAGAAAGAGAGATAGAGACAGAGACAGACATAGTGAATAGGAAGAAGAGAAGACAGAGAGAGAGAAACAAAAGACAGACATAGTGAATAAGAATGACAGAGTAAGACAGAGAGAGGAAGAGACAGAGACAGACATAGTGAATAAGATGACAGAGTAAGACAGAGAGAGAGAGGGGAAACAGGACAGACATAGTGAATAAGAATGACAGAGTAAGACAGAGAGAGAGAAGAGACAGACATAGTGAATAAGAATGACAGAGTAAGACAGAGAGAAAGAGACAGAGACAGACATAGTGAATAAGAATGACAGAGTAAGACAGAGAGAAAAGAGAGCAGGACAGACATGGTGAATAAGAATGACAGAGTAAGACAGAGAGAGAGAGAGAGAGACAGACATAGTGAATAAGAATGACAGAGTAAGACAGAGAGAGAGAGAGAAACGAGACAGACATAGTGAATAAGAATGACAGAGTAAGACAGAGAGAGAGAAGAGAGAGACGAGACGAGACAGACATTAGTGAATAAGAATGACGAGTAAGACAGAAGATAGAAGAGAGAGAGGCAAGACAGACATAGTGAAAAAGAATAAGAAAGAAGAAGAGAAGAGAGAGAGACGGCAGACAAAAGTGAATAAGAATGACAAGTAAGACAGAGAGAGAGAAAACAGAAACAGACATAGTGAATAAGAATGACAGAGTAAGACAGAGAGAGAGAGAGAGAGAGAGACAGAGACAGCCCTGTGAATAAAATACAGAGTAGACAGAGCAGAGAGAAAAAGAGACAGACATAGTGAATAAGAATGACAAAGTAAGACAGAGAGAGAGAGGGGGGCAGAGACAGACATAGTGAATAAAAAGCAGGAGTAAGACAGAGAGAAGAAGAGAGAGACTGACATAGTGAATAAGAATGACAGAGTAAGACAGAGAGAGAGAGAGAGAGACAGAGACAGACATAGTGAAAAAGAATGACAGAGTAAAACAGAGAAAAGGGACAGAGACAGACATAGTGAATAAGAATGACAGAGTAAGACAGAGACAGAGAGAGAGACGAGACAGACATAGTGAATAAGAATGACAGAGTAAGACAGAAAGAGAGATAGAGACGAGACAGACATAGTGAATAAGAATGACAGAGTAAGACAAGAGAAGAGACAGAGACAGACATAGTGAATAAGAATGACGAGTAAGACAGAGAGAAAAGAGCAGAGACAGACATAGTGAATAAGAATGACAGAGTAAGACAGAGAGAGAGAGAAAAGCAGAAAACAGACATAGTGAATAAGAATGACAGAGTAAGACAGAGAGAGAGAGAGAGAGAGGGCAGAGACAGCATAGTGAATAAGAATGACAGAGTAAGACAGAGAGAGGGGCAAGACAGACATAGTGAATAAGAATGACAAAGTAAGACAGAGAGAGACAGAGAGAGACAGAGACTGACATAGTGAATAAGAATGACAGAGAGAAAAGAAAGAGAGAGAAAAAACAGAGACAGCCCATATGAATAAGAATGACAATAAAACAGAGAGGGGCAAACAGATATAGTGAATAAAATGACAATAGCAGAGACAGAGAGAGAGAAGAGACAGACATAGTGAATAAGAATGACAGAGTAAGACAGAGAGAGAAGGAAAAGACGAGACAGACATAGTGAATAAGAATGACAGAGTAAGACAGAGAGAGAAGAGACAAACAGACATAGTGAATAAAAATGAAGAGAAGACAGAGAGAGAAGAGAAGACGAACAGACATAGTGAATAAGAATGAAAAGAGTAAGACAGAGAGAGAGAGAGAGAAGAGACAGACATAGTGAATAAGAATGACAGAGTAAGACAGAGAGAGAGAGAGAGACGAGACAGACATAGTGAATAAGAATGACAGAGTAAGACAGAGAGAGAGAGAAGGACAGGACTGACATAGTGAATAAGAATGACAGAGTAAGACAGAGAAGAGAGAGAGAGAGAGAAGGACAAGACATAGTGAATAAGAATGACAGAAGTAAAACAGAGAGAGAGAGACAAGACGCATAGTGAATAAGAATGACAGAAGTAAGACAGAGACAGAGAGAAGGACAGAGACAGACATAGTGAATAAGAATGACAGAGTAAGACAGAAAAGAGATAGAGACAGACAGACATAGTGAATAAGAATGACAGAGTAAGAAAAGAGAGAAAAAGACAGAGACAGACATAGTGAATAAGAATGACAAGAGTAAGACAGAAAAGAAGACAGAGACAGACATAGTGAATAAGAATGACAGAGTAAGAAAAGAGAGAGAGAGAGAGACGAGACAGACATAGTGAATAAGAATGACAGAGTAAGACAGAGAGAGAGAGAGAGAGAGAGACGAGACAGACATAGTGAATAAGAATGACAGAGTAAGACAGAGAGAGAGAGACAGAGACAGACATAGTGAAAAAGGGAATGACAGGTAAGCAGAGAGAGACAGAGAAAGGCAGAGACTGACATAGTGAATAAGAATGACAAGTAAGACAGAGAAAAGAGAAGAGAGACAAGACAGACATAGTGAATAAGAATGACAAAAGTAAAACAGAGAGAGAGAAGAGACAGACATAGTGAATAAGAATGACAGAGTAAGACAGAGACAGAGAGAGAGAAGAGACAGACATAGTGAATAAGAATGACAGAGTAAGACAAAAAAGAAAATAGAGACAGAGACAGACATAGTGAATAAGAATGAAAGTAAGACAGAGAGAGAAAAACAGAGACAGACATAGTGAATAAGAATGACAGAGTAAGACAGAGAGAGAGAGGGCAGAAGACAGACATAGTGAATAAGAATGACAGAGTAAGACAGAGAAAAGAAAAGAGAGAGAGACAGAGACAGACATAGTGAATAAGAATGACAGAGTAAGACAGAGAGAGAGAGAGAGACAGACATAGTGAATAAGAATGACAGAGTAAGACAGAGAGAGAGAGAAAACAGAAGACAGACATAGTGAATAAGAATGACAAGTAAGACAGAAGAGAGAGAGACAGAGACAGACATAGTGAATAAGAATGACAGAGTAAGACAGAGAGAGAGAAGAGAAAAAGACAGTAGTAATAAGAATGACAAGTAAGACAGAGAGAGAGAGAAAAAACAAGACAGACATAGTGAATAAGAATGACAGAGAAAGGGACAGAGAGAGAGAGAGAGAGAGAGGAGACAAGACAGACATAGTGAATAAGAATGACAGAGTAAGACAGAGAAAGAGAGAAGGAGACAGAGACAGACTAGTGAATAAGAATGACAGAGTAAGACAGAGAGAGAGAAGAAAAGACAGAGACAGACATAGTGAAAAAGAATGACAGAGTAAGACAGAGAGAGAAAAGAGAAAACAGACATAGTGAATAAGAATGACAGAGTAAGACAAGAGAGAGAGAAAAGAGAGACAGAGACGACTAGTGCAAGAATGACAGAGTAAGACAGAGAGAGAGAGAAAGAGACAGACATAGTGAATAAGAATGAAAAGAGTAAGACAGAGAGAGAGAGAGAAAACAGAGACAGACATAGTAATAAGAATGCAGAGTAAGACAGAGAGAGAGAGAGAGAGAGACAGAGACTGCCATAGTGAATAAGAATGACAGAGTAAGACAGAGAGAGAGAGACGAGACAGACATAGTGAATAAGAATGACAGAGTAAAACAGAGAGAAGAGACAGAGACAGACATAGTGAATAAGAATGACAGAGTAAGACAGAGACAGAGAGAGAAAACAGAGACAGACATAGTGAATAAGAATGAAAAGAGTAAGACAGAAGAAGATAGAGACAGAACAGACATAGTGAATAAGAATGACAGATAAGACAGAAGATAAGAAGACAGAGACAGACATAGTGAATAAGAATAAGAAAAGACAGAGAGAGAGAGATAGACGAGACAGACATAGTGAATAAGAATGACAGAGTAAGAGAGAGAGAGAGAGAGAGAGAGAAGAGACAGACATAGTGAATAAGAATGACAGAGTAAGACAGAGAGAGAGAGAGAGAGAGAGAAGAGACAGACATAGTGAATAAGAATGACAGAGTAAGACAGAGAGAGACGAGACAGACACAAGTGAATAAGAATGACAGAAGTAAGACAGAAGAAGAGGGCAGAGACAGACAATGAATAAGAATGACAGAGTAAGACAGAGAGAGAGGGGCAGAGACAGACATAGTGAATAAGAATGACAGAAGTAAGACAGAGAGAAGGAGCAAGACAGACATAGTGAATAAGAATGACAGAGTAAGACAGAGAGAAGGAACAGAGACAGACATAGTGAATAAGAATGACAGAGTAAGACAGAGAGAGAGAGAGAGAAGAGACAGACATAGTGAATAAGAATGACAGAGTAAGACAGAGAAGAGACAGAGACAGACATAGTGAATAAGAATGACAGAGTAAGACAGAGAGAGAAAAAGACAGAGACAGACATAGTGAATAAGAATGACAGAGAAGACAGAGAGAGAGAGGAGAAGAGACAAAACATAGTGAATAAGAATGACAGAGTAAGACAGAGAGAGAGGACAGAGACAGACATAGTGAATAAGAATAAGAGTAAGACAGAGAGAGAGAGAGAGAGAGGAAAGAGAGGGGCAAAGTTTCTAAATGTAAAGTATTGAGTTTTATTCCCGGGTTTAACTGATATATCTCCGTCCTGGTTAAGAAATAGCACGCCTAATGTCGAGTGTTCACAAAAAGCGAACTCAGTAGCTCCTGCAATAATACTAGAAATCCATGGGAAAAAAGTGTACAAACTAGGTTCAGATTCAACACAACCTTCACAACGAAAAGGCAATCTTCCACATCCCCTACAGGTACAGAGTGACATGAGACAATTAGATTCACGAGATAGTCAGCGGGAACAAACACAGTGATTAAGAATGAAAGAGAACAACACTTTTGCCTCTGTCACCAGGATGCCCTCCAAGACTTGACATGTCACGTGACAGACAGAATTAAACTCAATGAAATCCTGGACCGGAAACTTTTGGGGAAATGGTTCAACTTTTACAACCGTCTTAAGTTTCCCCTGGAGAAGATGACGTCAGTGGTGTGGACTGCCCGGACAAGTTCTGACACTTGGGGAAAGTCGAGATATCCGGCAACTTAATTTACGTGTCCCAAAGTACAACGTGTTTCAATCATTTTACATAAACAGCACTCCTCAGACACCATATGCGCACGCACATACAGTCGTCCACTGTATATTAGTAGAGATACATACATGCATCACGCCCCTGCCCCACCCCACGCACGCACTCCCCACACACCATGGACTGCGCGCACATGCGCACACAACGCACACACACCACCCCACACACACACACGCGCACGCACGGGCGCGCCGCAAATTTTACACATATTTGTTGTCATTGACTTAGTTCAGTAGTCGATATGTTTTCTATTTATTCCTGTTCTTATTTTTTTTTCTTCCGCTCCTATCGCCACATTCCACTTTGTGTGATCTGTATGTGATCTGAGCCTAAGAGCAATTGACGTCGTGTCAATTATGCCGCTTACTAGTAGGCTTTTTTTTAACTATGTTAGCCTCTCTATGCCCTACCTCAACTCGTCTTGTTTGTTGCAGTGTTTTTATTCATTACTTCCCCTGCGGCCGGGTACAAGGGAAAACATTCTTTAAAACCGTAACGTTTTCCTTCAAGGGATATTTGTTAGTTGTCTTGAAATTTATGCCAGTGTCATGACTCCGACATGTTTCGTTGTCATTTATGTCACTCTCCTAGTTTTTACAAATACAGAGACCACAACATTGGTCTACGATCCGGTAGCAGTGTGACAACAAAGTTACACCAACAAAAGAAGTCAATATTTGTCAACATGTAATCTAAAAATCAAAAACAAAATTTAACATTGTGATTCAAATTTTGAACTTGGAAGTCGAAAATCATGGCCCAACCTTCAGGACGTACCATTAACCACAGTAAACAAACCGTTGATTTTCTAGAGTATCACTTACACGTTCAATAGTTTGTCATTTCTTTCTGACCGGTGACGTCTATTTTTACCTTTCGTAAATCACGAAACAGTGCTTGCCACCTGGGGTTTGAACCAGGTGCCCCTGAGTTCGTGATCAAACTCAATACCCTTAAGCTCTTGAAAGTACAGATATAATATTATTACCCCGACTTAAGCTGGCAGAAGTATGGACAACGCCGATGTCATCAATGCTATGCATGCTCATTTTTGTGATATGTGCGATTCAATATATGAACTTGAAAATACAGATATAATATTATTACCCCGACTTAGCTGGCGAAGTATGGACAACGCCGATGTCATCAATGCTATGCCCCTCATTTGTGTGATATGTACGAATCTCACATATTTGAACGTTTCAAAATTAAAGAGTTCAGTTTGAACATACCAGACAGTGTCGTCTTCCTGGTGGAGAGGAGATATACTCGTCTAATCAACTTCTCATGGGTACGGGGAACAAGTGAATTGGGATGGCTGCTGCGGGGGAGGACGGAGCAGCATGTGAATCCCAATGTACCATGACGTCGATTGAATAACATAACATAACAAACAATATTATTTAGAAAAAACACATAACCTTCGGTCTTTTAAAAACCTGGTACAGACCGCATATTTTTACCTTATGTTCCCGGATTATCTTCATAAAACTAACAAACAAAAAGAGCATTAAATCAACTTCTGTTTACTTGACTTGATGTCTCATTTATTCAATGTTTCCTTCTCTCATTCCTCTACCAATGTCCTTCACTTTGTCCACCTCGCATAGTTGTCTGATCTCTTGAATCGTCTTATCTCCTTTGTTTTTCTTGTATTTTCTTTCGTTATTTTCTCATTCTCTGCAAATTTAACTTCAGTATGCAAGTGACCACATCCCCCATTTCTCTTATCATGTTATTCCTATCCATCAAATGATTCGACATGTTCTTGTCCATTTTTTTTCATTGTTCTTTCATCTCATTTTCTGTCCATCTCATTTTCTGTTTACCTCATTTTCTGTTTACCTCATTTTCCCTTTTACCTCATTATTCTATTTACCTCATTTTTTATTCACCTCTTGTTCTGTTCATCTCATTATTCTGTTCATCTCATTTTCTGTCCATCTTTAGTTCTTTTACCTCATTGTCCTATTACCTCATTGTTCTTTTACCTCATTATTCTGTTCCTATCATTATTCTGTTATCTCATTATTCTTTCCTATCATTATTCTGTTAATCTCCTATTCTGTTCCTATCATTATTCTGTTAATCTCATTATTCTGTTCCTATCATTATTCTGTTAATCTCATTATTCTGTTCCTATCATTATTCTGTTAATCTCATTATTCTGTTCCTATCATTACTCTGTTAATCTCATTATTCTGTTCCTATCATTACTCTGTTAATCTCATTATTCTGTTCCTATCATTATTCTGTTAATCTCATTATTCTGTTCCTATCATTATTCTGTTAATCTCATTATTCTGCTCCTATCATTATTCTGTTAATCTCATTATTCTGTTCCTATCATTATTCTGTTAATCTCATTGTTCTATTCATCTCTTTGTTCTCTTATGTTCCTCCAACCACCAACTCGCTAATGTAATTATCTACCTTCTCTCAATATTTGTCTCCCCCTAGTCGTTTTCCTTATCCTTTCATTTCTCTTCCGTAATTGTCTATCTCTCTCATTGTTAGTCTCCTCCTATTCCTATTCCCTCACTCCCACTTCCTTACCTCCATTCTATGCATGTAACCTCCCTCTCCTCATTGTTCTATTACTCTCATTGTTCTCTTTCTCCTTTACGTATCCTCCAACCTCATCCTATCACAAATATTAAATCAGTTAAGTAGCCACCTCCTTACATTGCTCTGCTCTTCTCCATAGTCTTCTCCTCCTACCCTTATTCCTCCCTTCCCTTTTCCACCGCATGTAATTTCCTAACTTCATGAAATTACTTCTAAACTCAACATTTTCTTGTTGAGTGAACATCATGAAATGAAATTGCTTCTAAACTAAACATTTTCTTATAGATGGGAAATGAAAGTGTTGGTAAACTAAACATTGTTAGATAATATTTGAGATGTGAAAAGATAAAACGGAAGGGAAACATTTAACGACAACTTCTGAGTGGACGATGTGACCATAGCGACAAGAAACTGCCTTCATGAAAATAGTTTATTGCGCATATTTTAACAAATGGCGGCAAAAACCACTGAAATTCTTATCTGTTGCTTGGCGTCTGCGACTCAAGTAGAAATCGGTTACTATGGATACCATTGTCAACAGAGAGAGAGGTAGAGAGATGGAGAGAGCTGATCAAAGTTTCATGTTTCTGGCAATTTGTGTCTGAAGAGTTCTTATCACCTGGATGTAATGACCCAGTACCACTCTCCCAGACTGTCGCCATCACGTGACTACAGATACTTTGTCATGCTATTACAATCACCATAGAGATCGGAATGTAGCATTTGTATCTGGGAACCCGGCTGAGGGTTTTGTCTGAAGAACAGGAAGAGAGAACAAACATATTTCCTGAAAGACTTTCATAGAGATATAACTAGAGAGGTCGTTATGATTCAAGCATTCAGTGGTGGCTCGTCATTAAGGGCCAGTAGGGTCGGACCACACCAAAAATAATTTATAACGTGTATTTATTATTTTAGAAATTATTTGTTTATAATTATTACTTTTAACGTGATACTGATATATATAACGCTAAAATATCACATACAGTCTGAAATTCAGCATCTTTCCTCCCTAATTAGTATACTTCACACATTTCCAGCGCACTATTTTTAGGGTCAGTAGAAATGTATATTTAGACCATGATTTTTGCGAAAATTTGTGTCTGGCCCCACCAACAAAAATGATCACGAGCCGCCACTGCAAGCATTGTTTGGGGGCTAACAGTGGGCGGAACAATTTTGGTAGCTGTTGTCTGTGATAGAATAAGGTGAACCAACTATGGAACATCAAAGACTATTGTTAACAAAAACATCAAAAAGATAGTGATAGTGGTAATGGTGTTCAGTCAATGTTATCGGAAAGATAGTGTGTTTTAGCCATTCCTTGATTTGAGCATCTGAAGAATGCACGATAGTTTCTGGGAACTGATATTTGATTGATTGATTGATTGATTGATTGATTGATTGATAGGACCATCATCATTGCACTTCGGTGAGTATCCATGTGTGCTCCGATCTCTTTCTTACACAGGAAGATCTCCGCTGCAGTGCACGAACTCTTTAGCCCCGGCGAGGGTCTTCTGTGTAATTTTGAAGATGGTAAAGATAGTTTTTGAAGAAATTTATTTTAACCTCTTTTAATAAATTTTGCCCAGGCAGCGGCTTTCCAGCATGCTCTTCTGCATTGTGAACTGCCAAGGGTTCTTTTGCGTGCTCAAATTGAACACGGGGCCTACGTTTTATCGTCCATCTCAGATAGGACTAGGATCTCGATCTCACCTACACTGAGATCAGGAATCTCTGGAAAAATATATATATGGCTACACGAGGGAGCGAACCTGGTACCTTTGGAACAAGAGACGAGCACCTAGCCTCTGCGCCACAGGAATGGGTGTATATTGTTGTTTGTGTGTTGTTTGTTAACTCGAACAGTAAGAGGTTGCACCACTTCTTCTGTGAGAAGAGAATAAAAAGTTGTAAGAACTCCATGGAAATCACTAGAGACAATGAATATTGTCAATAAATAAACAGGGAACAAGTATTAGGACTCCTGGAAAAAAAAAATTACCGAGCACAGGATTCGAACCCCATACATTTATTTCTTACAGCACGCATTGCCCAGCCTAAAAACTTTTTATATAAAGAAAACAACCAACTAGCTCTCCAATAAAGAGCTTCTCTAAGTCGTGTATTATATAAACCGCGTCGACTATAGAATACAGAATAATCAGGTCAGATTCAATCGAACAGTGTCTGCATAAACACATGCGATAAGCTTTTTGTGTTTGTATATATGAGATAAAACAACAGTGTACATACACACATAATTATACACATATAACATACATATACACATCCTTTATAGGTGCTTTAAGTTTATTGTAAGAGGTGAAAATGGAGTTCTAAGAATCCCAAGAGAACCACTTCTTCTGTGTTACGTTTCTCTTTGAATGTGATATGTCATTTCGTGTATAACATTTTGTAGAGTTCTGTAGATTTTTTTGGAAACGCAAGACGCATGTATTACTTAATTTGGCGAAAATTGCATGTTACGAACTCGCCCGCGAGTTGCCGAAGTTCGTAAATGGAGCAAAGAATAGTAACACTACAACCTACATGACATGCAGTAAGAGGCGAATGAGGTAGGGGCTAGGAAGTACCCTAGTAAATAAAAATCATTCTTCACGCAATAAGAGTCTTTCCGAACAGAGGAATTTCAGATCTGTGAATCCCACTCACTGACCAGATTGAGAGAGATGGGTGTCAATATTGGTGCAGCCTGAAAAGAACGACATACTAAATATGCAAAGAGATCGATTAATCAACATCGAACTGGCGTGTTGGGCGCTGGACGCTGCTGGATTTGTTGAGGCGGAGATCGGAGCACCTATGGACATGTCCGGAGTGCGATGACGATAGTCCTCATATAACTGATAACTGATAAAAGCGGGCAGAAATCGAATGAGCTGACCAACTTGAGGCGAATAACTGCCAAATGTACAATCGCTTTAGACTCAGATCACTACAAATCAAAGAGTGGTTTAACAAGTGATCGATATGAGCGTTCTGATGAACAGAGAGAACTTAGACTACGATCAAAGTATGAACAAGACTGCAGATTTGTCAACTCTGTCTTTGAGTCTCTGCTCCATCCAACATAGGATACAGCTGAGATATGAGATATGACAAGACATTCTGTATAGTATCAAACTATTATCATAAGATGGAAATCAAATGATTAAATATTAAATGTTGTAATTAGCACTTTACTGTATAGTGTGCATTTATTTGACAATAAGATTTAGCCAATAGATATCGTAATCCAGTTAAACTGAAGAACTCTTGTCCATACTAAGATAGATGCTTACTTATCATATAACTTATGTGACACGAATTAAACCCTTAGGACAGTGTTTGGAAGAACTATGAGACAGGATTTTCAGTGGGCTCTGATGAAGTGACGCATTCTACTACTTGATGGTGACATTTAGTTATATGTGTATTCTACCAACTGCTCTTTTTTGAATAAGTCAAACAGCTCTCTGCCAGTGTTAGCAGGCGGAACAGTCACCGCAGCATGCCCTGCAAGACTGTCCTGTCTTTGGTGAGCTGAGAAGCAACATGTTGCCCCCACCCAAAAAATAAATACTAAGATTTTGGGGAAAACCTGACAGACCTGAAGCTAACTGCCCAGTTTATGGTTCACAGTAAACTAAGAGCATGACCAGAGATAACTGAAGAAGAAGCATAAGAAAAAGAAGAATGGACCAAAATCTGGAGCGCAATAAAACAAGATGAACCAGTACTACAGATTCATGAAGAGAATTTTAGTGTGAATCTTTCTACCCAATATGAATGAGAATAATAAAGAATTGAGAATGAGAAACACAAAGAATATTTGTAATTTGTTTAAATAATAATTAACTGCTACCAACATAAAGGTTAATAGAATAAGGTATCTATGACATTTGGAAAGAATTGCAGAGAACTTAAAATTGAATATACACAGTTAACAGTTATATGAGGATTATCATCACAGCACTCCGGACATGTCCATAGGTGCACCGATCTCCGCCTCAGCAAATCCAACAGCGCTATCTATCTATCCAGCGGCCCAACACGCCAGTTCGATGTTGATTAATCAATCTCTTTGCATATTTAGTATGTCGTTCTTTTCGGGCTGCACCAAGACTGACACCCATCTCTCTCAATCTGATCAGCGAGTGGGATTCACAGATCTGAAACTCCTCTGTTCGAAAAGACTCTCTCAATGCGTGAAGAATGTCATTTCGATCCATGGCAGCTCCTCTGATATTGTAGCCAAGCCAGCCAATCTATCAGCTCGTTCATTACCCTTAACTCCTGCGTTCCTAGGGACAAAAATGAAAATGATGTCTCTGATCATTGTCTGTACTAGTACCTCCGCCCAGTTGCGTCTCACCATTCCTGATTCGACTTTACGAATCATGCTCATGGAGTCACTGAGTATGAAAACACGAGAGTAGGGAATTTACACAAAGAATGAATACATCAAACAAATGTTAGAATGATATGGGAATCTTTCGAAAGAAAGTGTACACCAAATAATTGAGTGAAATATTCCGAGATAAACAGCTTCATCTGAACAACGGTAGTGTTTTCTACTGTCTTCTATCGTCTTCTAGTGTCTTCTATCGTCTTCTAGTGTCTTCTATCGTCTTCTAGTGTCCTATATCGTCTTCTAGTGTCCTCTATCGTCTTCTAGTGTCCTCTATCGTCTTCTAGTGTCTTCTATCGTCTTCTACTGTCTTCTATCGTCTTCTAGTGTCCTCTATCGTCTTCTAGTGTCTTCTATCGTCTTCTAGTGTCTTCTATCGTCTTCTACTGTCTTCTATCGTCTTCTAGTGTCCTCTATCGTCTTCTAGTGTCTTCTATCGTCTTCTAGTGTCCTCTATCGTCTACTAGTGTCCTCTATCGTCTTCTAGTGTCCTCTATCGTCTTCTAGTGTCTTCTATCGTCTTCTAGTGTCTTCTATCGTCTTCTAGT